>KV722338.1:0-322897 GCA_001687445.1 Obba rivulosa
CGGCCCATACAGAGAAGGATGGTCGGGAAATGATTTCTCGAGATCCTCCCTGGTCAATATGTGTCGATAAACCTGTTCTCCAGACCATGTCGCCTGCGTGTGATCGAGCAGCTTTTGGACTTCTTCTGCTGGAGCTCCTTCGCGCTGTGCCTTCTCCGCAAATCGCGTGTACATCGTCTGACGCACGACAGACTTGATGCCGTCTGTGCCCACCAGTACGTCGCATGTCGCCGAGGTGCCGTCTGTGAATCGCAGAGTGACCGATTCCTGTTCCGGGTCGTCGTCATAAGTAGCGAGGCGCTTGGAAAAGTGTGTCTTATAATGCGATGGGACATGTTCCAGAAGAACCCGCAAGAAGTCTGCACGATGGTAGGACTTCATGGACACTGCACAGCCAGGATCAGTATGAATTAGGGCCAGCAAGACCAAAAGAATATCAGCGCACCTTTACCTCTCCCGACCTGAATTCCGTGAGGTAGGTCGGATCTTCTGTACTTGAAAAGACCGTCTACTGTTTAGCGAATGTATTGCTTCAGACAAAGCAAGGAATTATCGAACGTCGCGCGACGTACTGCCTGGGGTCGCTACTTGTTGTCGTCCGAGAGCTTCCGCAAGCCCGTACGCTTCCATAATTTCCCATACTCGTGGCCACATACCGATCCCTGCACCCACCGTGCTGAAGCTGGAGGCCGCCTCGTAGATGTCTACAGCCACATTTGAAGTGCTCTTCGACAGAGCGATAGCAAACGCAAGCCCAGAGATACCTCCGCCACTGCAAAGATAAGAGAATGAGCCCATAATTCGGATGATTGGACATCGGGAAAGCTTACACGATGGCGACATTCAGTTTCTCGACCATTGAGCCAATTTGTGAAGCTCACTCGCTATGTGAGGTCGGCTGAAGTCTCGCAGTCGGACGAGAGATGTATGGTGACGGATATACGCATCCAGCCCTAACATGGGATCCGGACGCTTGCGGCGTTGACAAATTTGGGACGTGAGACCGCTGCAAACCTAGAACTTTGAACAATTCAAGGTAGATTTACTCAAAAACCATCACGAACCTTCCTCGGGTCATGCGAGCATAGATTCCACGATTGTGACCCAGATAGATTGCGCGCATCGATCGATGCGACAAATTGACCCGAACAGTACATATTGATACGGCCCAACTTGAAGAGCGTCCACTTTGCGCGTCAACCGGCGAGCGGCTCGAGATCTTAGATCCACCATTTATAACTAACTCGGTCATGCGCGGCTTCGTGAGGCATAATTTGGCGCGCCAGAAACAATGCATAGGATACAATGCAACCTACGCGCACTCTTCAGTCGCCAACTTATCCTTGAGAATCTCCAGTGCTTGCTGCCGCTGGGTCAGAGCTGACCCGTACCACGCCCACCCAAACAGCTCTTTGGCAGAATCTTCGAATGCATGTTTCATCCTCGCCTTCCTTTGGGCGTCTCGTAATTCGGAATCACTGATGGTGGCGAGGTTCTTATCAAAATCACCCCAAGGCCTCTCGAGATAACATAGTTCGCCCATTTCCCTAGAACGCTGCAAGACTGTCTGCGCACGGGGGCGACGTACTGCGTCGTAGGCATCCAAAGCCGCCGTCAGCGTTTTGCGCGTGGTCAAGGGCGACGCAAGCAGGGAGGTTAATACAAGACCATCCTGTACAACGGATCAGGAGATATGGAATATCGAGCCGTGTCAGCGGTTAATGCCGTACCTCTATACCTTGGCCTGCACCGGACCCCTGATGAGGGCGCATAGCATGTGCCTTAGAGCTATGTATCACCCTGGCTATGACATTGACTGGACGAAAGAACTTACAGAATCTCCCAAGAGAACGACCCGACCAGATGTGTATGTTGGAAGACCATCAACGACGTTGATAGCCCACATTGAAGGCTCGACCATAAGCTAGAAATCATATATCGCGTGTTAGGGTATTCTGGATCACGATCAGAGGGTCACCATACATCTAGGACAGCTTGTGCGGCGACCTCATAGCCAGCAAATTGTGTGCGAAGCTCGTCTGCAGTCGCATCTCGCACCCACGGTCCTTCGTATTGCGAGCCTGATCTCCCCGGGTAACCCTTGAATGCCCCGGTACTGAAGGCGCGTCCTTGAGAAATGGGATAGGTGATTATGAGCTGTTGAATATCGTCATGATCCCCATACACGTCGACAGCTATAGACAACGTACGCTGTGCTCTGCCATATACTAGACGGCACATTTAGTAGATATATATATGAGCTACCGTTGTCGCTTACAACTGTCGGCCCGGTCAGAGATGGATGGTTGGGAAAGGCCTTCTCAAGATCTTCCCTTGTAATAATTTGTCGGTACACCACTTCTCCAGAGAAGCTTGGCTGAATGTAGTCGAGCAGCCTTTGCACTCGTTCCGGCGGGACTCCCTCGGACCGCGCATTTTCTGCGAGTCGCGAGTACATCGTCGCACGCACAACAGACTTGATACCGTCCGTTCCTACCAGGAGGTCGCACGTCGCAGAGGTGCCGTCGGTGAAGTGCAGAGTGACCCTGTCGTGTTCAGAATCGTCGTGATAGGTTGCTAGCCTCTTGGAGAAGTGTTTGCCGTAGTGGGACGGAATGTGTTCCAGGAGAACCTGTAAAACATCCGCGCGGTGATAAGTCATTACACCGACTGCATCGTCCGCATCAGAAATGTTTGAATGCCACTTGTGCAGATCAATGATATCATGAACATACCTGGCGTGTCCCCAGCCAGTACTCCCTGAGGACGGTTAGATAATCGGTATGTGAAGTACGCATCTGCTAATGAATAAGTGCGGAAGTTCAGACGCTACCAGCCCATAATATGTCATGACCGTGACATACTTCCTGGAGTGACGACTTCTTGGCGGCGGAAGGCCTCGGTGAGACCCAGGAATTCCATGATCTCCCATATTCGTGGCCACATTCCTATGCCCGCACCGACAGTGCCAAAACTTGATGTGCCTTCATAGATATCAACTTCAAGATCTGGTGCATCCCTCGAAAACGCGATGGCACACGCTAGACCAGTGATGCCCCCACCACTGGAGAGAAAGCAGAGTGAGTTTGCCGTTCCGTGAGATGCTCAATGATTTTGCAAGAACCTACACAATAGCGATTCTCAACTTACTAGTCATTCAGCCGACTTCTAATCTCACTCGAGTGTCAACCAGCGGACTAGTACAGAGAAGAGAACTCAGAGAAAGTCCGAACTAAGAGTTGCATGAAGACGCATGTATTTATGCATCTGGAATCAAGACTCCGACCATAGAACCTCAATGTGCTCGACAAACAGAGGTAGGGCATCATTCGCCCGGGTGGATAAGGCCAAGGGCGAGAAGTTCCCAGTGCGGTCATGCGGAACAGCCGGGGGCCGTGCAGTGGGAACCACGGAACATCTATTCATAATGCAAATTCCAGTTTGTGAGGCAAAGACCAAATGCTAGTTCAGCCTCGAGAATCAAACTTCAGGACGACTTATAGCTCAACGCAGAGGATGGTGATGTGGAAAGCTAATGGTACCCGCGACAAAGCGAAGAAGAACTTCCCACAATTGTCTAGAGCTTTCATCAGTTGAAACTAGCTGACGTAATCATTAGCACATGTCTGCAGCTACCGAGGAGCAGTCCTAGGGAAAGAAAACCATACAGACCGGAGTCAGTTTGTTCACTACGGCACTAGTTGAATGAGATGGATGTAACGACATAAATAATCACAAGACCCCAGTCAGATACTAACCGCAATGCTGTATGGGAGTATTATAGTACACGATTCAGATCTGCCAGCGTCAGTGCAAGAGGAATACATGGAGGCTCAATCGTGAACCTGGAGAATAGCGTCATCGTCCGTCCCAGACTCATCCTCCTCCTCTCCACCCTCACCACCATCGCTGTGCTGCTCCTCCGCAGGCTGTTCTTGGGAATGATCAGAGCTAGTTGCGTTCTTCGTCTCCTCGTTCTGCATCTCCGTATCTTCCTCTTTTGATGCTGGTGCCGGCTCCATTGTCTTCTGCTCTTCCGGCGCAGAGCCGTCCACCTCCTTCGGTGAAGTATCGGGCTCCGCGCGCATGGGAGATCCTGTTTTGTCCTTCTCCAGAGGCGAGACAACCTCCTCGCTAGAAAGAGCGACACCAGAGGTGAATGTTTCGCTGAGAGAGTTGACGGTGGAAACAGCCATATCGAGGACGGATTCGACCCGCTTCCTTAGTGCCTCACTAGTGCTGGTGACAGTCTGTATGCGAAAAATGCTCTCAACCTCATCTTCGGGAAGATATACCGCGAAACGCACCATTGACAGCAGATTGATCACTGCATCGGCCTCATCGAGTCGGACCAAAAGCGACGGCTCCGGATGATCCTCGCCTTGCTCGGGCTCGTCCATTTCCTCCGGCATATGCAGTTCGACTTCGCCGAAATGCGCTTCAAGGAACATGGCGAGCCGCTGGATCCGCATGACATCTGCGTTCTCGTCCTCAACGTCGGCGTGCGGATGCTGGTGGTCCGGCGCATGTGAATGTGAGTGTGGAGACGTAGTGACTGTATGAGTTCAACTGTCAGTCCAATCATATCAGGTAGCAATATGGCGATTGGAGGACGTACGTTTCGCCGATGCGGGGCTTTTGTCGATACCCGTGATGAGCGCCAGCGTTGAATCAGCAATCATGTCATTGCTTGCGCTCGAGTCCCATTCTAGCGTAACTTCATGTTCCTGGGTATGTTTAACGTCCACAGCGCCCATAACCTACTCCCCTGCGTGTGAGCGGCTTGGCATACATTCTGGTAGATGCGACGTACCCTGACGGTGGGAACCCCGTCCTTGTCCAAGCCTTCCTCCACCTTGCCGAACATGCCTTCGAGATGCCAGCGTACAAGGTCCCAGCCGACACCAAGCACAAGCTTCTGCCTTTGCGTGACGACGCAAGTCGACAAGCCAGCAAAGTCACGCAGGTCTCGCGGGTCGAGAAGAGTATATGAGTAGTCCTTCGATACGAGAAGACCGGATAGGACATCGTTGGGCTGTGGCGGCTTTGCAGCAAGGGTCCCGATAGCCTGACACCAAGTTTGTGTAGGCCACGGCTCGGCCATGACATTCGTATAGATTGCTTACCTTGGCCACACGCTCTCCGCGGAAAGTTAACTCAAGCGTCTCCAGGTTACGAGGTGTATGGATCTTCACATCTTGATCTCTGTTTTTGTAACGATCTTGCATGGCAGCTCTCAGGCGACCCATCGCCGTCTGCTCGCCGTGTACAAGTACCTAAACGGAAAACGATGAGACCTAGACTTATGAATTCCACGAAATACTCACTATATGCTGTGCGTTCACGAGCTCAATGAACTCTGAGTTTTGTGAGTAATCAACATGTGCGCTGAACGAAATGTAGTCGACAGAGAGCTTCCGCGGGATCGTTTGACCCTTGACAGAGGTGATTTCTTCGGGCTCGTTGAGTATATCCTAGCATTCGAGAGGGAATGAACATGCTGCTTTCGGAGACGACTCATCGCAACGGCTGGGGAGAAAAGAATACATTGCTTCGCAACATATACATACATAACGGCAGACACAAACTAAACCCTGTGGAAAACAGTGAGGATCGGTGACTTACACGTGCCATGGTACCCTCTACGGAATATCCGGTGATAATAACTCCATTCCGCGAATCCGGCGCCCATAGTTCCAGCAGCTCCCGACTTGGTCCCGACTGCACGAATCCAGGACTGGCGAGAACGACACACGGCGGACCTTCCGCAATCTTGCGCTCCCAGCCTCGTGCTTGTGGCACGTTAGAGATATGCCTGTAGCAAAGTCAGGTCACGAAAAAGAAAGGATCTCAATACGCACTTGAACACGAATGGATTGTCGCGCTTTGCGAATCTTGTCCGCACGTTCGCATTCATGGTATGAATGTACGTTTGATATACGGCCATACATTTCCGCGCCAGACTCGAGGCATAGTAAATAGGCACATTGTGGAGTTCCGGATGCTTCTTCCAATATTCGTCAAGAATCAGTAGAAGCTCCTGTGCACGTCCTAGGGCGAAAGTAGGTAGCAAGACATGACCACCACGTCGGATAATGCTGTGAACAAGACTCGTGAATCTGTGTTCTTTTTCTTCTCGCCCTTCCAGCGTTTGTACTCCATAGGTGCTCTCTACAATAAGCACGTCGGGTCGAATGGGGGGTACTTCGGCTTTGACCAGATGCCGGTCCTCCTCACGAGAGTAGTCGCCAGTATACAGAATTTTCAAGCCAGCAATATCGATGAGAAACATACAAGCCCCAAGGACATGCCCAGCATGGTAGGGAGTAAACGTAACACCAGGGCAGGGGGTAATGACTTGATGCGCGGAGACTGGTATGATCGACGAGAGCGAGATTGTGAGATCAAGTGGAGAGAACAGGGCATCGGACGTCGAAGAGCTGTATTGAGCTAGCCATTAGTACAGGAAAGAACAATAGCCATGCGATCTCCTGACCTCATGCGGACGAAGTCCTGCATCATGAACTTGTGCAGAGCTTTAGTCGGATGTGTCATGTAGATTTTGCCCTTCCCATCTTTGAAGTTCGTCTATGCATAAAGTTAAGAATGCGTGTCAAGCGGAAAATTTGAGTTGTAAACACACCTTCTCCGTAATATATGTGAGCGCAGCCGCGTGGTCGAGATGGAAACTAAGGAGGATCAGACAATGTTACAACAGATAATGCAGAAAACAATACGCACTGAGTGATCAGTAGCACGTCCACGGTGCTCCAATCAAGTTCGTCTATGAATGGTAAGGACGCCATGCCGTTGTAAGCCGGATGAACCCCAGCATCACAGACGATAGTTTTGCCACGATATTGTATAACACAGCAAGATCGTCCGACTTCCTGGCCAGCGCCAAGGAGCGTTATGCTGAGTGTCGGGGCATCGGCCATGGCAATTCAGCAGCTCAGCGATGGTGGGGACGAGCAGAGCACGGCCGCAGTCAAAGCGTCGGGTGCGAGAAAACGAGCGCTAATTTCCAAGGCTTGTCACTCCGACGCCCGTCCCACGTGATCATGTAAGCTGGCTCTCCCCTGCTCTCCCTCAGCAGTCAGCATTGAGCAGCTTTAGACTCTGTAGACTAGCTCTGAGCCTGGTATCTCCCTGCGCTACGCAAAGCGAGACTATATGCCCAAGCAGCCCAAACGTTCAAGAGCGTCGGCGCACGCGCCACGAGACTACCAGTTGGCAGCCGCTAAACATGCGGCGAAAAAGCGAGTCAAGTCGCACAAGAACACAAAAGCCCTGCTGGAAGAGGCAACTACCGAGCTGAATAGTCAGTTTGCAGAAGTGCAATCTCTATATGTGGTGAGAACACTTCCTGGAGCCGTGTGTTCTGGTTCAGAACCGACACATCTTGATCCTCTTAGGCGAAGCGTACGGCAGAAACCCCTGCACGCATAGCAGAAGAGACGGTACAAAACTTGGCAGACGTCATGCGGGGGCTTTGAAAACGTTACATGCTCTATACCATTCTCCAAGCTACTCTTTGGCATCGAGAGCTCACGCTACTCGGATTCGGAATGCGAAACGTTATCTCTGAACCCATGCGTGAGTCAAATCTCTTCATTTGTGTGTATATACATCAAGCATAGGGTGGGAGTTCCTCGCCTGGTCAACGGATATCTTGACGCTGACAGTCATATCGAAGGTGAACTGCTGCCGAATTGACTAGCAGAGGACGTTGATGAAGACAACGAGGCTGTCGTAGCACGGAACTCGCCACGAGATGCAGACAGGGACTATGTATGCGAGCGCGGCAAACGAAAGTTTCGTCGACGGCGCTGATGGCACCATCCTAGCGGACTGTTACGAGCGCAATACAGGAAAGATAGAGGCTGTGTTGCGCTATTGACACTCCTAGAATGTGACTCTTATGTCTACCACTAAACCCGCCGAGTCTGTGCGCGTATTTATATATATTCTTCCTGCTTAATTGATGGACATTCCTTATGTACATGGGTGCCGAGAGAGGCTGTATTCAAATTCATTCACTTAGGCATTTGTATCTATCGTGAAGGACAGGTGGGCCACGCGTTTCGCATGTATTTCCGAAGAGTAAACCGATGATGAAGCCCGTCTAGGTCTCGGCTGGTTGTTGGCGAACGGCATTTTGAATTTTAAGCTTGGAGTGACCGAGTCCTGGTACCACCTATGTAGGCGTGCAAAATACACGCAGCAAGATAATCCGGAAGCTGGTGCGGTACTGACTGCCAGCTCTTGCGAGCATTCATGGGTCACACCAGGGGAGCGGTATACAATCATAGTATCACGAATGCAAGGTTATACAAGCAAGCCATCACAGGCTCCCGCTACCGCACCATACTAAAGCTAACCTACTTCACTCTGGGATGGCTCGTGCGCCAAGGAGGGGATTACTAATTTTGTGCACAAGAAAGGGTAGGAAGAAGTAATAAAGAGATACTAGAACAGAAAGCAACAAGAACCACACGGAAGTACACCATTTAGCGTGGACAGGGTATAATGTAGTACACATCCATTCGTACACGGAAGCAGAAAACAGAGGAGGAACGTACAGATCCAGCAAACAGTCCGTAGTTCTCAGATCCTGAAAACACATCAAGGCATGTCCTCCCAGACGGGCCGTGGAGAGCCGATCGAGAGCTTGCCCATCATCTTGCGCTGCCGCAAATTCTTGACCTCGGTGTTGATCAAGTCGCGAAGGCGTTCGAGGTCGAGGCTGCGCTCCGCGCGGGAACCCATCAGCAGATTGCGCCAGATGCCTGCCGCGGCGACTGAGTTGTCGATGGGAAGCTGCATCGGGCGGTGGAGCCTGACCATTTTCTGCATCAAATGGTCCGGGCTAGGATAGATTGCGTCAGGCCAGGCGATTCTGATAGCGAACCACCATCCTAGGGGCTGCAGAAGACGTCAGTGAGATATCACTGAGGCTCGATGAGCTTGTGCACTCACACGACCATCTGGGAGGCACCTCTCAGGGTATGTATCATAAGTCGTGAGAGAGCCGTCAGGTAATGAGAAGCTGTGGAAGCGATGTGATTCCATGGCATTATGAGCTAGAACTATCGCCCACTTACCGGTGCACGACCCAGTGGTTCTCATCTGAACGATGTTTGGCGAGCACAACGAGCAGGCGGGGCATCCCCTCCAAGCCAAACGGCGCCCACAAGTCTCGCAGCATGCCACACGCATCACCATGGCGGCCATTGTACACCGCCGTGCTGATAGCGTCAGCCATATTCGGAGGCACAAACAGGCGGTCCACGCGCCCGGGCGGGCTGTCCGTCATCTTCGCGCGCACATACCGTTTGTACGTCTGAGTCGCCCAGATGCTCAGCGCGATCTCGTCGACCTGGTTCCCGCGCGTCGTACTATTGAGCGAGGAGTCGAGCTCACCCATGGGCCACACGATCGCCCAGCTCAGCAGCCGCTGATGGATGCGCTGCCACGGCGGCGGGCCGCGCATCTCCTCGTACGTGGGATGCCAGACCTGGCCCTCGGGCAGCATCGCCATCTGGCCGCGGTCGTCCTGCGGGAGGGGCGGGAGAGGCGGCGACGGCCCGCGCATGTCGGCCTGGCCGCCTGTGTACGTGTCGGGGATCTCGGGGAGCCCGGACTCGGTGACGGCCGCCTGCACGTCGCCGTCGTCCTCGTAGTCCTCGCCGTCGTCGCGCGCGACCTCCCACGTCTTGTGCGTCGCGACAGACTGGCTCCCGGTCGGTTTCACGCGGAGCTTGTAGAGCTCCTCCTCGAGGTATTGCTGCCCCGGCGAGTCGGGGCGGTCGCCGATGTAATCGCTGCTGCCAATCCCGCGCGTGTCGCCATCCACGGTTGTCGCCATAGGCGCCCCGTGCATGTCCTCCTCGTCCAGGTAGACGTCTTCCTCGCGTATGGCGCCGTGCATGGAGCCATCGTGGTGATGCATGGAGCCCGGCAGCGTGTGGAGGTGGGTCGACTCGCGCGGCATGGTCTCGGGCTGGTAGCCAGATTCGTCGCCCATCGTCCCAGTAGGCTGGGTCTGGATGTTTACGGTCTGCGTCATCTGGCTTCCGCCGTAACCACCGTTGGGGTCCATTTCCGACGTCGGATAGCGGCCGTGCTGGTGACCGCGGCCATTCGCATAGCGTGAGTCGGTAACGTAGGACCCGCCGCGGGACGAGCGCAGGCTCTTCTCGATCTTGGGCGCGAGGTTATCAAGCCGCTCGCGCATGTTGATCATGCCATCGATCAGGTCTCTGGCCCAGTCGGGAGGTTCCTGAGATGTACCGATCTGAGTTGAGCGTTTTGAACTGGGCATAGTCGGTACAGCCGGAATGTTCAAGTGTACGCCGGGATCGTGGTCATGGTATGACTTCCGGTACTGCCTGATGGACTAAATTACAGACTTTCAGAACCTGCCTTAGGACGCGCTGCATTTAAGAATCATACCTCATTGTCGTACTTCATACCAAGCTTCTTCACCCTCGCCCTCACAGCCTTCCTTACTGCACGTTTCACCGGCTCACCCATCGGCTGGTCAAGCGCGTGGAGTAGCTGACAGAGCTCCATATCGTGGAAATGCGAGTTTTGGATCTCCGGCTCGAGCATCGACGGCGCCATCGCGCTAGGTGCGTATGACGTGCGCGAGCGAGGAGGGCGCGACAGCAGTGCATTCACCATGCGCATCTCATCTGCGTCCAGCTCGGCGATGGGCGACGCGGGGCGCGACGGCGTCGGGGTGGCGTCTGCGTCTTGCGTGTGGATGATGGGCGGGGGCTGCCTAGGCGTGGGGGAAGCAGGTCCTGCATGCATGTTGCCGTTTCGGAGCTGGCTTCCCTGGCTCCGCGGAGACATGAGGCCCTGCGATCGAGCTGCGCCGCATGCATCAGCCTCGTCATTCGCAACGAACGTGGACCTCAAACTCACCATCCCTCTGGGACCCATTGTACCGGGATCCACCCGCCTCGAGGCCGCCATTCACATGGCCGTTGCCATTGGCATCTGTCGCACTCCTCATTGACTTCGCCTGGCGTTCTGCTTCAAACTGTCTCTCCGCCTCTCTAGTCGGGCGCGCAGAGCGCCGTGAGCGTGCCTGCGACGCCGACTCGCTCGGCGCGATGCTCGGGGTCGTGGTGTGGTGGCGCAGCGGCGTTACCTCGTCCTCCGCTTCGAGCTGCTCCAGGGCTGACTCGGGAAGCGGCGGGTACTGCGTGCGCGACGTCTTCTGCGTCACGCGCGACTTGTTCGACGGGCCCGCGGAGGCGCCGGAGCGCGGGGACCAAGGGCGCTCGCCCGCGCCACCAGGGGTGATCGTGCGGGTGGGCGACAGGGCGCGAGAGGCGGATTTGGGCGAGGCAACCTGCAGAGCGACGGGTCAGACACAGCAGAGGGCAAAGAAGTAAGGTGAGCGGACCCCATTCATGCCGTTTTGCGGAGGGGGAGACCTCTGAGTCGTACGGGAGGGCCCAGATGCAACAGATGCAGGAAGGGGTACACCTGCTGCGGAGGCAGCGGCACCAACAGGCGTCATTCCGAATTGCTAAGGGCGAGAATCAGCTGCGGATCCCTGAAGAGGGTGCATTGCGTACTTGGAACGGGTTCGGATGGCTGATGGTTGTGGGCGAGCCAGGAATTGTCTCAGGCAGGGGAACCTGGGCTGCCTTTGGCGGGGTTGCTTGCCATGGCTGACGCCAAATGTTGCTTAGTGAAGATCCACCATGATCATCATATCAACCTACCTGTTGGCTCCAGATGGGCCTTCCGTCAGGGAGCGGCCCAAAGTTTCCGAACGACGAGCCGAACGACTCGAAGTGAGGACCGGGCGGGTCGTTGGGACCAGGCTCGTGCTCTGGCTAGAGCAGCCGTCAGAACATCCAGCAGTAGACGAACTAGAACTACACGCACTATACCAGTGGTGTGGATGGGAATGGTACGAGCCATCTCGGAGCCATTATTCTCTTGTACGTCAGATCTAATTTCGCCATCCTCGCCCTCGTACTCGACACCACCGTCCGCAGGCGTCTCGAAGTGGCGTGCGCTGCCTCGGGTGCCGCCAGAGCGGTGAGAGTGGTCGTTGCTGGCTTCATCGTCTACCAAAGGGTCCGGAGGGTCCTTTTCCATCCCATCTAGAAAGAGTAACACTGGAAGTGCATTTTGGGGATCAGTATACTTTCAGCACGCATATACAATCGCTTGTCTCGCCTTTCTCAGTAGAAGCTAAATTGAAAGGCATGATCGGTTGGGTGTGATGTATGCGCAACACGATGCAGTGACGTACCAGGCGTGCTCGACCTGAGCAGCAGGCTCTTCAGTGCGGGACCCGGCGAGCCTACAGCGGACATGTTGAATCAAGATTGCCGGAACAGATTTGGGTTGGGGTCAGAAGGTATCTCGGGGATAATGTACAGAGTGCAGGATTTTCGCGAAAACAAGAGATAGGTATACAGGCTAATCAGGAAGGTTCGTGGGGCGAAGATGTGAACGAGGTTGCGCGGAGGAAATGTGCGATAGAGAGACGCTGTCTGGATGCCCGCCTCGAGGAGTCCGCATGTTCGATGGCGCTGTTGGCGTCTATTTGTACGCCGGACAATCACTGCCCTTGCTTCCGAACGTGATTGTCCTCGCAACGTCCATCGTTCCTGTCTGCAATTGTCCCCGAGGATGTGGTCGACGTGAAAGCGGCAGCGAGCAGCAGCGAGCCCAGCGAGGGGCCCCGCTTTGCACGATCGATCATCGTATTTTGGCGGCAGGTCAGCCGTCGCTTGAACAATCCCCCGCCCAGCATCCTGAGCGACTCTGAGCGACGCGGCGACGACCCATCCAATTTGTTTTCGTCCAACAGTCCTATGGCTTCCCTTGGCCTGGACTTTTAGGCCGGGGATCTGAAAATACATCCGCGAAGGCGCCGTTACCGAGATCCCGATGACGAGCTATAGGGGCTCTACCAAATTTGGCATGACGCGACACCACGCGCCGCTACCTCTTGCAAAGTCAAAGTTTTGCTGTTGGTGAGCTCCATACAACCCTCCCAACGTGGATATAGACATGAGCGCGTTCATGATGCGCTGCTAGTTGAAATGGTACAGGTCCGACAGTTCCGTAAAATGACCATAAACAGTCTGCTCTTTGCTAGCACCGAGTGCTCGAAATTAATGTTCCGCTGCTTTGCTCTCACATGCGTCCAACACGTCGCCATATATCCTTCTCGTTTCCCTCCACGCCTCGGCCCACTCCCGGATCTCCTGGTCAAAGAATCCCCTTCGCCTGCCCAGCTTCGACTCCGCATTCTCGAGCACAAAAGATACGTTCACCCCTCTTTCATCATCGTCCAGGAACGGCTTAACGAGCGTGTAGTGCACAATGCGCACCTCGGGCCAGAGGTCTTCCCAGAGCGCCGGCTGGCGCTGTTTAATCGCAAGGTTCGCGTTGTACGCGTACGGCAAGCGCAGCGCCTCCTTCCCATAGTAGTAATTCAAGAACGCCTGCTCCGCATCCTTCGGCGGGAACGACGTCGTCTCGACCTTCGCGAGCATGTCCTCGAAGACGCGCTTGTCGGGGCGCACGAGGAGGACGCCGGCGTTGAACATGAGCGAGAAGCCCTTGTGGTTCACAAACACGTCGGGCACCGCCGCGAATGCGTACGGGAGGCGAAACAGCTCGTCGAACCCGCGACGCACGAGCGTGTCCGCGTCGAGGTACACTGCCGCGCGCACCCCGTGCTCGCCCAGCGCCCACAGCTGCAGCTTCGAGTACTGGTCCACGAAACGGGGGTAGACGCCGCGCCCGCCGTGCGGCGGCGCGATGCGCGGGACGGGCAGCGGCGCGAAGCCGGACGCGGCCGCGATGCAGAGGGCACGTGGCGAGATCTGCTCGGGGATATACAGCATGATGCGCCGCGCGGACGAGTTGGCGGCATTCAGGCTGTGCCCGAGCGTGGCGACGGCTGGCGCGTAGGCGTCCGTGTAAAGGCTCGTGACGATGGCATTGTCGAGCGTGAGCGGCTCACTTGTCAGTGCCCTGAAGGCATCCGCGTCCAGCAGGGGTTGTGTGTTCCTGGAGAGGGAATCAGATACCAGAAGCAACGGGTCTTGGCAGCTGGTTCGGAATCACAGGGGCATACGCACAGGTGCTGGTAGTTGTCCAGAGGATTCGGTAGACTAATCTTCCAGAGATATAGAACGAAGGCGTAGGTAGCAATGGTCAGGAGAACGGCCAGGTAATACCAAAGACACTCTGGTATGTTGAGTTTCTGACGCCCTGTAGGCCAGAGAGGCATGTAGCCGTTGTTGCGCTTGAAGAACATGCGCCGCCGAGTCCGTGACGACGGTGATGACAGAGACTATTGGTAGCAAGCAGAAAACGACGTCTGTCAAACGTGGGGGACGGGGAGAGCGGGCGGGCAGAACGAGAACGCGCACCGCGACGCAGTGCGGGGCTTATGTTTCCGATTATACCCTTCACCGAGCTCCTTGATCGGAAGCGGACTAGGTCCAGCCGGACGGCAGCAAGTTTTGGTCTTTAGACACATTGCCTTGAGCTGATACACTCGAGCAACTATGGGGTATCGCTACCCATGATCCAAACCTGATGAAGGATAGGGATGTTGCAGTATATACAAACGGGACGCAGGTGGAGACAGGGGAGACACAGCTAACATATGCAACCCTGCGGGTGGTGAACAAGAATGGATCGAGTACGTTTCACGTGTCTGAGATTCTTTCGACGAAGCATGGTGCCTCCAGCGGCGTGCAGCAGCCATCCAGTAGGTTTTTGCACACAATAGCATTATTACAGCCAAGAGTCGCTTGCAGGCATTAAAATTAGCTGTGCATAACGTACCACCGTACAGTATTCGCCTGGCCAGCATCTCTATACCTCGATGACGTCATCAGAACTGCCACAGATAGCGCCGGCCAGCGGCATGACCTGTTGCTTTAGCTTTCAGTCGTGCCTCTTCGAAGCTGGCCGCCATGCGTCGCATGGATCGGAGCGGCGGTAACATCCTATCATACCAGTACATCGTAGACAGCGCAGTGACTGAAAGTAACAATACAAGAGCGCAGATGTGGCGAAAGTTTAGGCCCGCTCTGAACGTTCACGTTCAGGGGTGAAACAAACAGAGGCATATGAACCGGAGGTGCTGTGATCGACTTTTTTTGCGGAGAGTATTTTTTCATCGTTCACTTCTAAGACCCACTGCTAAAGCAGCGGGAATATTTTCGCTCTAGATAATAAATGTGCTGAGTGGATTGATTGAGAGGCTTCAGTGATCGTCGGGTATCAAGTTTATCAAACTTCAAAGCATCGAATGGGCAGGGTCTCGTTACATTACTACTTAGCGGTATAACTTGTTCCTGTCATCTTGCTTTTGACGTCATCTCGGGGAGGTATCCGTCGACCTATAGTAGCTTTGCCAGTCTACAACCCGACTGCCACATTCAACACGACTAGTGTGATCGTCCCATCAAAGCGGCAGAATGGTGGTGAGGCAGAGCCTGACATGCTAGAGCTTGTCGACGTGTTACCTTGGGGGTATGATGCATTCTGGCGGGCCGTCTCGTACAGAGGAGGAAACAAGGCGTTCGATGGAGCAATGCGAGAGAGACGAATCTGGTAGGAAAGTGCAACAGTGGTTGGATCGTCAATGAATCGTCCAGGGTTCTTGATTTCCTTGACACTTGTATACTATTAAATGCCCTTTGTCTTTTGCTTGCATCCAAGTAACTCGCGACAGCACACATACGTCGGGGTAACTTGCTATCGTCTCTCCGACAGGGGGTCGTATCGTTCTGACACAGACATTTCGATACATTTCGATACATATCTTGCAGCCAATCCGCAGTAATCCGAGTCTACCACCGCACTCCCATCACCAAGATTCCTGAACATCGCCTTCCTCGTGCCAGGGTACCTCTCCAGCAGCAGGATCGACTCCTGCACGGTCGTGCACCAGAATCTCACCCATGTTGTCGACGAAGCTCGCAAATCGGATACTAGAATGTAGTGAGGTGCTTTGAGGCTCGTCCCTCTGTGATCGAACAAATGAAGGAAGCATTCCATCAGTCACGGTATCCGTCGAAGACCAGTTGACTTGGCGGAGGCTTAGCAGGAAGTGGGTGATCACAAGTGAGTACAACCTATGGCATTCGTCAGATCTTGTCAGACAGATCTCGCCGATCACGTACGGGGGTGAGAGATAATTTCCCACATATATGAAGACCTGTGTATGATGAAATTGTTGATCGATTTGTGAGTAAAGAACGACTCACCAGAGTGGCATTCCCCAAAATTTGGAGTATGTTGAGCAAGAGCAACAGCCTAGAACACAGAACGTCATCAACCGATCTACAGAGCTGTAGGTGCCTGACTTACAGGAAATATGCTGTGCCTGATCATGCAATGGGTCAGTAAAACCAGCACATCGATTTACACCTGTACAGGATTATACATACCATCCCGTAGCAGCGCACTCGTGAGAGGAGAATCAATATTGAGAAGGCGAGCATCCCGTCTCATTGCATATGTCTTGTACCATGTAGCGAGAAGGACTACGGCGTCTGATGCAATGACGCACACGCGGGTTCCGATGGTAACTGTTTCGTCTCTCAAGACGGCATTCTACACAAGGGAAGAGTCACGACGCACATCTACATCCCATATGTTAGTCACTTGATCGAAAGCTGATAGTTGACATGTACTTCGTAGTTGCCGCCGTTGATATAGTCGACCCCTCAATGCATTCGATCCCAACGAATGGAATATTCACCATCTGGAACCATGTGTCGAAATAATTGCCGCTCTGTAGATATTCAGAAGCGGCAGTCAGCATGAATACGTTGAGTAATAACGTCAGATGAGAGCTGGCGCACTAAGTTGGTCACTACGGGGACTGCGCTCAACATGCAAACGAGAAGAGAGAGCCACCAATTACCATCGCTGATGGCATAAGTGCGAATAGCTGAAAACGCTGTTTGAAGTGAGAGCATTCTAGATTCGCATACGTGCACAAACTAACCTGACCATATGATGAACAGCGCAGTGTTTAAGCCATCTTGCAAGTATGTAATTCCCTTGCAGCTGGTACCGAAGATCGTCATCAAGATCGTCAGCAGGTAACCTCCAGTAATGAACGGCACCTCTAAATTATCGTTCATCGGAACCAACTTCTGTATCTGTAGCAGTATCACTGACCGGTATAGTGGCGATAGGAAGGAAGTCCGTCAATGTGGAGAGAACCCACACAACGGTAATCCATCGGTTTAAATAGAAGAGTAAGATGACACTGGTCCACTTGCGGCCCCATATTAGCTGGACTTCGCGCGAGATGGTAGTGAGGTGATCGTAAAGGACGAGAGCTACAGAAACACAACGAATTAGCACATGCATACAAGAGCAAGGATTACGGCCGCTCGGACCGTTACTCGCCAACACCCGCGACAACGCAGCAGCTCTGAAGCCATCTATATAGCAAGGTCGCGTGAGGCATATCGAGGGTGCCGAGGAATTACTCACTCGTTAAGCAAGATTGAGATAGCCTCGGCCAAAGCCTCAGATCCATTTGCGGACATGTGAGCGACGTGCAGATGATCTGAGAAAGTGTCTTCCTGGGAGAATATAGAAGTGCATCAAACACTCTATCCATGCTTTATATATTAATGTCAAGATGTAACAGAACTAGGGACACACCTCTGTTGGCGCCCCTCCAGTGTAACAGAAATATATTTGTCACCACACTCTAAGCACAGCACACTTTTCAGAGAGAGTACACAGCCTAAACGTCCGTGCCGTCAGAGAGGATCAGCGACCATCATAGCGCAGCGACTCAAGAGGGCTTAGAGCTCAGTTGGATGTGTGCGCGGTGATTCTCGAGATACAGTCACGGCACAGAGGCTAATTTTGACAGATACGCGCACATTGAAGTCAGGAGAATTGACAAACCCATGTCACGAGAAGACAAATGCAAATGCATGTGTATCCGGTTTCTACACAGATGCTGGTGCCTCAAATCAGTGCATGGAATACCAGTGACTAAACTGGCGGCTGTATGACAAGCCCGCAACTTTGAAGACGTTCGCACGTCATCATACGGCGGAGGAACGCAATTAATCTGAAGGTGCGGACACGTTGGATGTTGCTGCCCGATGCCATTCTAGTGGACATACCCCGGTTTGAATTTGGTTCATTTGTTCGACCCAGCCCCAGGTAATTTAGGATATCGCAAAGATGTAGCTGTAGAGACTGCAAAAGTGTGCAACAGACATGGGAGTGGCGATAAAACTATCTGAGCACTGTCTAGGATGCGAAACATTCAGCAGACACAGTGATGATCAGCGCAAAAAATTGCGAGCAGCAAATATAGCACCTCCGTATGCATTCAATAACATAGCGGTGTCAGCGGACTCAGTAATTCGACCAGAGCTTCGAGCGCAGGAGTTGGCCGTCTTTTGACCGAGTACTTACCAGCGCCTAATGAATAGCGCCGGCTCCGGGAAGAGCGGGCCGCTGAGCCGCCTGTTCTCCTGCTCAGCGGCAGTTGCATGATTTGCTTCAGCCTTCGAGAGGTCATTCTACCACTGTTTGTCCATTATGTCCCCGAGACCAACAAATGCATCTTCTGAAGGCCTCATTGACTCGAGAGAAGCGTTTAATGAAGACAAAAATCCAGGGACACAGCGGAAAAACTACGGACCGTCGACAACACCTCCAGCGGACCGGGGAGCGAGCTCCTGACCATTGCAGGTATCCAGCAGCATAAGTAGCTGCCCGCTAGAGGTTCTCTGCGCCTCCAGCCCGCCTCGCTCACCGGCATCGGCAATGATATACCCAGAGAGCTTCACGCCCGCCATCCCCTTCGCGTCGAACCCCGTCTCAACGAAGACCGAGCTCGCCGCGTTTCTGATCAGCCTCCTTGATCCGCTCGCATCGCACACCTCGCCGGGCGGCGCACGGGTTCACCTCGGGTTCACCGGTACGCATTTCGACGAGACTGCGGCGCACCTAGAGGGCTTCTCTCGCCCACTCTGGGGTCTCGCGTCCTTGCTCGCTGGAGGAGGAACGTATGAAGGTGTACAACGCTGGGTCTCTGGCTTCGCGCATGGGACGAATCCAGACGATGAGGAGTTCTGGGGAAATATGCGGGATAGGGACCAGCGGATGGTGGAGTGCTCAGCGATCGGCTTCGCGCTGGCGGTTGCCCGAGAGCAGCTATGGGATCCCTTGCCGGAAGAGGGAAAGCGGAATCTGGAAAATTGGCTGAGTGGAATGAACGACAAGGAGATGCCAAATACGAATTGGTTGTGGTTTAGAGTACGTTGCATCCATTTCTGTGTGAATGACAGGCCAGCCTCATCATCCGACGCGTAGGTCTTCTCGAATCTTGGGCTGTCCAAAGTGGGTTCGCCTAAGTTCAATGCACAACGTATGAAGGCGGATATGGACCATCTGGACACCTTCTATATTGGAGATGGTTGGTCGAGGGATGGGCCCGAGGGCGTTATTCAGCTTGATTACTACTCGTCATCTTTCGCCATACAATTCGCGCAATTGGTATATTCGAAGCTCGCTCAGGCAGAGGACCCGGAGCGATGTGCCGAATTCCGGAATAGAGCTCGCAAATTCGCGCTTGACTTTGTGCACTATTTTGACAACGAAGGTCAGTACCTTCTATCTGTCACGGTGGTACGTTAGTCATCGAGATGCAGGTCGCGCGATCCCCTTTGGCAGGAGTCTGACATACCGCTGGGCAATGTCATCGTTCTGGGGTGCACTGGCTTTTGCCGACGTTGATTTGCCCGCTCCTCTGACGTGGGGCGTCGTCAAAGGGCTGCAGCTACGCAACGTTCGCTACTGGGCTCGCCAGCCTGGCGCATACTACCCTGATGGGACCCTCACCATCGGATATTGTTATCCCAACCACAACATGACAGAAGTGCGTCTTATCTGACTATCATCTTAGACAGCACCTCACAAGTTCAGCAGAACTATAACTCCCCTGGGAGCCCGTATTGGTGCTGCAAATCCTTCATCACGCTCTCCCTCCCTGAAACACACCCCTTCTGGGCCTCTCCCGAAGAGCCCTACCCTATTTCCCTTCTCCCTTCCGTGAAGGCACTGCACAAGCCCCTACACATCGCCACGAACCTTGGCGGGCACACGTACGTGCTCTCCTCGGGGCAGCAGTGTTCATACCCCGTGAAGCAGAGCGCGGCCAAGTACGGCAAGTTCGCGTACTCGGCCGCGTTCGGGTACAGCGTGCCGAGCGGTGCGCTCACGCTCGAGGAGCACGCCGCGGACAGCGCGCTCGCACTCAGCGACGACGAGGGAGAGGTGTGGAAGCTCCGCCGCGCGACGCGCGAGGCCCGCGTGGAGAATGGGCTTCTCCGCTCAATGTGGTACCCGTGGCCCGACGTTGCAGTCGAGACGTGGCTCGTCCCCCCGAACGCGGCGACGCCGCTCTGGCACCTGCGCGTGCACCGCATTCGGACTGGCCGCAAGCTCATCTCTGCAGAGGGTGGCTGGGCGATCTACGGGCAGGGGCGCGACGGGCGCGCACTCGAGCCGGCAGAGGGCGAGGAATTCGGCACGCTGGAGAGTGGCGGCGAGGCGCGTGCGGCGTCGAAGGCAGGCGTGTCGGGCATTGCGGACGGACCCGCGGACATGCCGGGGCTTGCGAGCAGGACGGGCCGCGCGTTGCGCAGCGATGCGAACACGAACCTGATGGTCCCGCGCGCGGTGCTCCCGACTCTCATGGGCGAGCATGAGGGTGGCGAGAAGGACGTCTGGCTCGTCACTGCTGTGTTCGGTCTGCCGAGTGTAGGGGATGAGGAGGGCGCGAGACAGGGATGGGAGGTAGAGTGGCAGAGGAGGCCGACGATACACTGGGATATAGACTCGAAGTAGACATTTTCGCGAATGTTGCCCTGCAGGCTTCGTTCCGCGCATGTCGCGCAGCCTGTCAACTTCGAAATTCGCGGAACAAAGTAGCGTCAGGTTGATGCTCTACCTTACATCATGATGAGATGGCACCAACATATCATTTGGATACAGCGGAGCTCCGTGATCTGCATGGCGTAATATTCAAGCTTGGCATGCCATGAAATCAGAGTAACAATACAAGGTGGTAAGCAGAGTGCAATATTGGACAGAAGCAAAGGCTTCCGTGGGTACATAAGATGTCGGTATTGAAAGGGGGAGTCAAGGGTGAGCGTGCTGAGTGCGTCGCATCTCTCGAAACAATAGTCAATTGCGTTGACGCGGCATCTCTATAATCAGTCGAGGTGTTTCTGGACTCAGAATCAGTATATATTGCAGTGACCTATCAGCCAACGAAGACTCACCTAGTTGTCTCCGCTGCCTTTACAGACGCCCTCAGCTTCCTTAAACTCGGCTGGAGAACTATCTTTCGGAGTCTCGGCCTCCTCGTAGCTCTCAGAGTCAGACTCCTTAGAGCTCTCAGAGCTAGACTCCTGGGACAGCGGTGCCGCTCTTTTCCCCATGGAGTATACGTCCCATCACTGTCTGTACCATCTCGGACCAGCTGGGACCTGCAGCAACTCTGCGAGCTTAGCATCAGCAAAAGTGTCCGACGCTATCCATGGCCATGGATGGCCATCCAAACCCCACCTGCGCTGCAATCCCCGCCTGCGCGGGTACCCGGATTGTATTCCTCTGTATCGGTGCGTCCGATTATATCCATATTATTGAAGTGCACTGGAAACCCGGTATAGCCTTGCCGTGCGCGACCGGGTTTCCAGTGCATGGCGGAGTTTCCAGTGCACGGTAGGGATTGCAGCTCGGGCTGTATATGCAATCCCTACCCGCGCAGACGGTGTATGCATGCCTGGGCGGCATATGCCTTCCTGGGCTGTCGGTATGCATGCCCCGATATTTCATTCAAATTCCCATATATATCACTCGCAATCCCATGTAATGATAGCAAAATCCCTTGTATTACCACGCATTCTATGCTACACACGGCTATTCTATACTACGAGTAATGCACAAGAACCGAATGTCAGGCGCCATAGTAACAAAGCGCCGCACCACGAGAGCTGAGAGAGCGAGACGGAACAAAACATACGAGTCCCATAGCATGAGTACAGCACAGACGCCCCAGCGAGAAACATCACCGAGACATTTCTAGAGCATTGGAATGTTGCACACAGCAATGACGAAGAACACAGTGACCGGAGACTTAGCAAGTTGCCAGAGCCCAGAGTCTAGCGAGAGAGAGCAATTAGTGTGACCGAAGTTTGGTCTTGAACCTTTGGACCGAACTGTCAGTTCACTTCAGGCCCAGGGTCGGTACAGCCAAAAAGCCACCGGGTTCGGTCCAGGGTCCAGAGGGCGTAGAGAAGTCCTGAATCCGGTCCGAACCCGTTCTGAACCTAACCGGCGGCTCCGGGCGTGAGGAGACCAGGCACGAGAGCCGAAGGAACCAGGACGACGGGCGCGAGGACGTCGGCCAGGTGCGTTGCGGCGAGGACGTCGGCCAGGTGCGTTGCGGCGTGTACGCGGCGCGCTGAGCATGAGGGCGTCGACGTAGATGAGAGGATGCCGAGCATGGCAGGTGCGAGGGCGTCAGGGACGAGAATGGCCGGCATGGGGACGGTGGGCATGGGGACGCCGGGGACGAGGACGGCAGGCGCGGGGATGCCGAACACGAGGACTGGTGCACCGAACGCCCGGCAGCCGCTGGACGTGCGCGCAGGGAAGCGGATGTATGCGCAGAGTCGAGGCTGTCCGAGCCATCCAGCGGGGTCGTCATGAAGAACGGAGATGTGCAGCGAGGTGTCTACAGGGCATCGGATATGTGTGCAAGGTAGCAGAGGTGCGCACGGGGAGCCGGAGGTACGCACAGGGTGGCAGACCAGCGCACAGGGGGTCGAATGTGTGCGCGGGACATCGGAAATGCACGCGAGGTGCAGGAGGTGCACACAGGGTGGCACACACGGCTGTGGAAGAGTGGGCAGGGCTTTGCTGAACCGATTGTACGGTCGACGCGGTTTCTCCGGGTGCTTGTGGCCCACTTCCTCGCTCATCGTAGAGTACAGGCTGGTATAGATGCATTTGTAGCAGTAGTGACCATGTATGATTAGTCGACGAACAGATAGGGGCACATGACACACCTTCACTAGGGACGAGGAACACAGAAGACTGGGCTCTACGCGTCCTTCATTCGTCAGCTTGGTCAATGTATGCATGCAGATCGGTCAGCTCGGTCATTATATGCACATGCATTCTATCTGCTGGAGCTGTGTGGATCATGCTGCAACAGCTAGACTTACAGGTTGAGAAGACTCACGTCATTGCACAGTCCTCCGCCGAGATCTTGTGTTTGAATATCTTCGGCATCTGACCGTACCCGAGGCCAATTTGCGTGGTCCAGAAATGCTGGGCTGCTTCCGGCCTTGGCTGTGCTTCTTTTGCTTCAAGGTGGCTAGTTTCTTCTGCTTCTTGAGATAATAGTTAATAAATGACGCATATAGATATAATAACACAAGCGGTGATTTGTACAGAAGGAAGTAGTGTAACGGGAGTGGATGGAGACAGGCGGAGAGAGAGCAGCTGTTACGACGCGCCTCTCTGACCGCGTTTCGGGCGGAGATTGATTCACTGCATCGACGCGTCAGTCAGGTGACTGCATACAGCCTTGAAATCCGAAGTCCACATCGCAGTGAGAGACCATGCTTACAGGGTTTGTTTCAACGTTACTTTACAGTGCATTCTCGAGTGTTTACAGACTCGAATAGTGAACCTGATACATCGCTGGATCCGTGGGCGCTAATACCACTTAGTAGCAGACGCTGAGTCTGTCGTGTAGTTTCCTTATATCGCGTATTGTTCCGTACATTCTTGACTGCAGCAATTTTGGGGAAATTGTCGAAGCCCGATTCTGAGCATCCTACACGGGTGTGTCCTGCCGAATATACAAGTTACTGTATACCCGACGCCCTCCCATGCATACAAATGGCCGCATCGGACCACAGTATGGAATACAAACGCTCGCGTCGGACCACAGCATGCAAACGATTGCATACGGTCGCCTGGGAGGCGGTGGACTGCAGTGCGCCGCCGAGCGGCCTGGCATATGCAGCGCTATGCCTGCCTATGCAGACCCTACCTTATCGGGCGAGCGCTTGCATACAATGGTCGCGCTATATATAGGTAGCGCCCCTTTGCTGATGACTATACGCCTGCTCGTAGGGAGGCAGCTCGTCCACGCGCGGCATCGCCTTGTCCGCCGTCCTCGCCTTCCTATCAACGCAGAGCGAGAACACAGGCTTGATGTTTTTGCCGACCCAACATGACAGGCTGACCAGCTGGGTGCCCTGCGCGCAGCGCAATGTGGCCTGTGGCCGTTAGAATTAACTGAGCATCGTCCGGGGGTTTGGCGTATAGCTTGTACAGCTCCTGCTCCTTGGCGTATTGGAGAGCATAATCGAACTCTAGAGGCCACCCCAGAACCCAGGTCATGACAGCAACGAGATTGTTGCTGTGAATGTATGAGAAGCCGAGGCGAACATAATCCCGCGATTCAGACGCCGCCGCGGTCATGTACTGATATCTCCGACACAAATATCGGGAATAAACGATCTCTGAACTTCTTCTCGAGCGATGTCAATGAGGATCCCGCGTGCAGGGGGAAGAAGCGGATTCGCCAAGCTTTGAAGCTTTGAGGGACTGGATTCCAAACAGGCAATTCCAGCTCCGTCGTCATGCACCTCATAGTATACCTCTCAGATCATTTAATCTTGACTGCGATTGTGGGATCGAGCCGCTACGCTCATTCAGTCTTAGTCATCCAATTAATCAAAGTAAATTCGTATCGATGCTATCAATGACCGGGCTGCGCTGTGGCCAGAGAATAGAGTCGTCAATACTGTTACAGTTGAGAAGATGCCCCGATCACCGTGTGCTTGTTATTGGTGTGAATATATTCTGGAATATGACCATAGGAGTGACCCTCTTGGGATATATTGCGCTGTGGGCTTCTCTCCGCGAATGTCGTGCAGCCTGTCAACTTCGAGACCCGTGGAACAAAGCAGTGGGCAGTTCATGTTCTACCTCTCATGATGAGATGTCACCAATATCTCACTTGCATGCACCGGAGCTCCGTGATCTATATGCACTGATATTCCAGCTTCATCCTTCTTCTGTCAAATTATACAAGATGATATATATGCTACGATTACACACATTTATGAGTTATAGGAGTCGGCCGTCATGTCATATCCATGTACACCGGATCTTACATGCCGCGGGGGCATTTTGTTCTAGCCTTCATGAGATGGCCCTTAGTCCAGCTATCGTCACGTTGACAGCCAGATCGTGTGTCCATCGCTGGCGTCGACTTCCGTCATGGCTCCCGAAGAGTCGACGTATGCGCTCGCGTTGCTCGTGAAGTCAATGTTCGCGCTCACTCCATCGTTCTCTGTTGGAGGATTGTCCACCTTGTGCGCCATGCGGCGAATGTTCAGGAGCATGTGCGAACCCTGGTGGCTGTGAGGGGCGCTCTCCGAGAAAATCAAAAGATACACATACTGCGAACGACATGACAGATAGCTCCCAGCTGTAGAGATGAAGCCGTAAGTTAGGTGGCCGCGACCAAAAATAGGGCCCCGCTCTCACAAGTAGCACACGCCTGCTAGTGTGTTCTTGATGAGGTCGAACATCAAAGTATTCAGAAGCATGATTACTAGGTAAATGAGCTAACGTTATGAAAACAGTACATGGTAAAGCAGCACGTAACACACCAAAAATAATAGCGTATGCCCATGTTCCGTCCCGAGCTAGGACAGTCAGAAAGTCTCCGGGGCTACCATTTTTGCGTATGGTCCGGAAGAACTTAATGAGCGTCAAAATGAAGAGTAGCGTCTCGAATGTGAGGGAAATCAACCTGCAACGAGGGTGAATCATGCTGGAGGCACGTAAGCAAAGGTCGTACATACCAATATGATGTGAAGTAAGAGGGTGTCGATATGATAAGGCATTGTGGTGTAAAACCCAGCTTGGGAAGGCTGAGCCCTATCACGGCGAGCATGCTGGCGACTTCGCCCAGAAATAGGAAGAGAATGATAGCAAGCAGCTTTTTGTTGCTGTGGAACATTACATATACTGTTTAATCCCGATTTCAGCAGCGAGTAATATGTATTTGGTGAAGCCGCACTGACCACGCATGATGAGGATGATTTCAACGGCGATGGTGGTGACCTCCATCACCGTGAACTGGTATGCGATCATGTCTCGACATGATTCAGGAGTCCAGTCACCCCCACCATGAGAGGCACCGAGGAGCGATATGATTGTGCTACGGTGGATTCAGGACTTTGTTTAGCGCACGCAAAGGGTAAGACGATGCTCGGCTCACACTTGCGCAATGTAGGGAAAGTGACGGACGAAGAGATACGTCCACTTCACCCACGAGTTCGGTGCTCTGTCTCGAGACTCAACGACAACATTCTTAGTGTGGATGTAGAAGACCGACCTCCATATGTGCTCTACCTGCATCCAAAGTCAGGCACATCCTTCCGTCACCGGCTGCTTGGAAGTCTCACCTCGTCTGCGATATTGATAATGGTGTCATAGACCGAGAAGGCGATAGCAGCGGCGCCCACCTCAAATAGGACTGGCCACAGGCCTGAGTATCAGGATGAGTTAGCCATCTAATGCGCAGAGAACGCACTGTGTGCATTAGGATCTAGAATGTCGCCAGGCGCGCTCATCAGGCACAGAGATGGGCTGATGGCTTTGTGGCGACTCCGCCAAGCGGTATATATGGCGGAAAAAACGCGGGTGACAGCTGTCTGAGTGCAACGCGATACCGGAGCCCGCGCAATCACATGGGAAGTCTGGAGGCATTTTGTGAGAAGTTGCGTGCGAGCCGCCAGTAAGTCTGCTGGGATGTGCTTCCTGCAGCTTCTGCCGGGAAGCAGCTGCCGGACAAGCTGTCGAATTCGTTGGCAGATGCCCCGCAGCGAGAACGTTGCTCACCGTTCTACTAGGGTAGGTCGGGAGCTGCATATTCGCTGTACTCAGAACATTCGTCGTGTTTCGTGTGCGGCGTACAACGACGTCGCAAAGGATTCCAGCGGCGTTCGTGCGGCCGGTCCGCGGCTGTCTGTCGCGGACGCCCGCCGCTGCCGCGCGGCGGCGTAGTCGAGGAAACCCCTATTCTAGGGTTCAGCTCCGCAAGATGCTCGATGTAACGCCGGGTTCCGAGGGTAAGGAGGCGTTTCGAAGGCCTCTGCGCCCGCTCGGTCGGCTCTGAGCGCCGCCCCGTGCCGAGCGCGGTGGAGGCGCTCATCATCTAGTGGCGATAGGCGCTACATCCTTCATCGTCCGAGCCGCGCAGGCAGAGGCATCATTTTATGATTTGGGCCGTCTGTCAGAGGGGAACTGCGCGAAATATCAGAGAGTGATACGATTATACGATTGTACGTAATATACCCAAATATAGGCACCAGCTCGTCCAAATTACCAACCAGCGTCGTAATTCTGCCAGCTTTTGCCACCCTTGGCAGTTGCCGTTTTGCCGTTTTGTCGGCCGAACTGCAGAACCCCAGCACTAGCCGCCAGGTTGACATACGTCACGCGTGTCAACGACGCGTGATACGTTACGTCTCGCGTCTCATGTCACGCCTCGACGCGTTCGGGCGTCCGGCAGTTGTTCGTTGCCCTAACCTTGCCCTAACCCCCATCCCGACCTGTATTCTCGAACGCGTTCGATCTACACGCAATGGACGACAAGGCCAAATATATGGTGAACTCGGCACACGAGCCAGGATATACGTGCCTCGCTTTCTCGAGAGACGGCTCGTAAGGATCCACGCCAGTGGCATGGAGTTGTGAAAACGGTTGTTGACTCATGGCACAGACGCGTATATACCGGTGGTCTCGACTCTCTTGTGCGCATCTTTCGCACAGACCGAGGCTCAGACCAAGAGCCCGATATTGCGCTCGACGCTGCTGAGGGTATCACTGCACTCGCTACCTCGGTGGGTTCCTGTCCAGACGGTCTGACCTAAGCTCATTGCGATTACTTTCAGAACGAATACTTCTTCTCAGGCAGCACTGATTCGGAAGTCCGTCAATACAACAAAGACTATTCTAATGGAGAACCCCAGCTGGATGCCAATGTAACCAGCGCGAATGGCGTGGCGATCCGTGATGTGGCTGTAAATCCCAAAGGGACGAGAATAGCTGTGACGTCGGAGTGAGTATTATGTAACTTATTTTGGAATCATGCTGAATTAGAACGGTACATAGCGAACCAGACGTCAAGCTCATTGATATCCACGAAACCACGAACATCGTCCTTCTCAAGGGTCACACCAAAGCTGTACGCAGAGCAACATGGCACCCTTCAGGCACCCTCCTAGTGTGTTTCTCCTCGCAGCTTCGCTACGCATATATGCTAACCTGGCGAAGACAACATGTGGCGCAGATGGCAAAATAATCGTCTGGGATGTGTCAGATAGCGAACCCAGGCAGGAGAAAGTGATCGACGGTCTTATACCTGCCGTAGCTAACCCTGAGTAAGTCCTCTACAGTTAAGGAGACGTGCACTTTACTGACAATTCTAATAGCGCTCGAGAATTTACTCATGACTGCTCAGCAGTCTGGCACACGTCCGGGCAATATTTCTTCGTTGCAACGAAAGCGCATGGTTTGTCTACACTTCTGTTGCTGCTTTCTTTCAAATGCTGACTTCCCTTCGCAGAGATTGTGACCATCTCGAGAAACGATTGGACAAAGTCTGCAACATTCAGCGACGATGCCTGCTCAGGCGCCATTACCGCTCTTGCTCTCTCGAGAAATGGTGTCTATCTCGCCTCGGCCTGTCGGTCGGGAGTATTTATCTGGTCTACGCAGACGCGCCGTATGCTCTTCAGGTAGGCGCATTCCCATCATCCGAGCTCTGCACGCTGAAGTGGATATAGATTCCAAAATGCACTAACTGCGCCTGTCCACCAAATGGCCTTCTCGCCCTCTCAGAACCTCCTCGCATGGACCGATGGGGACGGCGTCTTCAATCGCTGGCCTGAGCCCATACCTGCGACATCTCCAGATCCGGTCAAACTTTCTGTGGGCTCGGCAACGACGACAATTGCTAGCAAGCGGAAGGCTACCCCCACCTTGTTCGATGATCCAGAGCCCGAGAAGACAGCAGTCGACGACGTTGACCTCGACGAGGATGCGGATGTGGAGTTGGATAACGATAACTGGATATTGGATGACCTAGGTGGCGTGGATGAGGATGATAGCGAGACCAAGAAATGGGGTGCCAAGGATGGTGTGCGGGAAATGGGTGAGTGCTCTGGAGGAAAATATGGTTTCGACGAGCTGGCTGAGAGTCTTCTGGGCAGTGAGTGTTACGAAGGCGCAGCCTCCATTCCAGCCAGGATCAACGCCTATGGAGAACAAGAAGCGATACCTCGGTAAGTGGGGGGCCGTCAAGGCTGAACGGAGCTGACTGCGTCCTGCAGCGTACAACATGATTGGCGTGATCGAAGTCACAGACCAAGACACTCACCACATCGTGAACGTTGAGTTCCACGACAAATCTGCACGCAAGAGCTACCACTTCACGGACCATTTCAAGTATGACCTCGCTTCATTAGGTACGGCCGCGGACAACGCATACATCATCCGACTCTAATCTTGGTCGCACCAGGCGAGCGCGGCGCAGTGTATGCCTGCCAGCCCGAGAACGATCACCTCGCACACGTCCTCTACAAGCCCTACGGCACATGGGCGGCGCAGGGCGAGTGGCAGTACGAGTTGCCCAAAGGCACGCGCGTACTCGGCGTCGCCGCGGGCGGGCCCCCGCCCACGAAGTCGCTTCGCGAGAAGTCGGACACCGACATGCAGGGTTATGGGAACGTTGTCGTCGCGACGAGCGACAACGAGCTCATCTTCCTGAGCGGCACGGGCATCGAGCGGTGCTGCCTAAGCCTACAGGGCGACTATGTCACGATGGTTGCGGGACCCGAGTGGGTGTTCATTGTGCACCGGGATGGGGCGACGACGATGGATGGTACGTCCGATGTGGAGTGCAAGAGTGCGGAGCTGAGATTTTTGTGATAGGCTCGCAGAACTTGACCGGGAGGCTGATCAAGTTTGACGACTTCTGCTTGCTGCAGAAGGATTCGCTGCCCATTCCGAAGCGGCATACGCTGAAGTGGGTTGGCATCACGGAGGAGGGCGTGCGTATCCAATTATGCGTCTGTACTTGTGTACAGCTAAACATATCCCAATAGGCGCCTGCTATCTATGATTCATCGGGAGTAATGAACATATTACCGAGATTCAGGCTACGTTTCGCGGCAACCTGGACTCGCATCCTGAACACAAATGCTCTTGACCGTCGCGAAGGTAAACAAGAGTCGTACTGGCCAGTGGGTGTGGCGGGTGATATTTTCATGTGTCTCATTCTGAAGGTCTGTATGCCGCACCTTACGAGCATAATACGTTGGTTGACTCTGCTGTAGGGAAGACAAGAGCATCCGGGCTTCCCAAGACCACTTATTCAGGAGCTCCCCGTACGTCTTCCGTTCAAGCGGGCAGACCCAAAAGAAGGGCCTTTAGAGGAGCAGTGAGTGTCCATATATCATACATAATTGTATGCTCACGTATTGAGATCAGCTTCGCCCGCGAGACCATGCTGCTCGACATAATCCGCGACGGGCTCGGCGACGACGAGCTCACGACGGACGACATCGCGAAGCGGGAGCTCGCGCTCGACAAGGAGCTCATCCAGCTCATCCAGAGCGCATGTAAGACTGACCGTCTGGCCCGCGCACTCGATCTCGCTCGTCTTCTGCACCACACAGCGTCAATCGACATGGCAATTAAGGTCGCCTCGTTCTACCACCTCATCGGCCTCCAGGAGAAGATGGAGACAATCAAGGAGGACCGCGAGGCTGTCGATCGCTTGGGCGAGGCGAGGGACAGGCGGAGACAGCGCGCAAGGGACTTCGCAGCTGTCCCTGCGGCCCGGACGGTGGTAGCCGAACCCCCGCGCCCGAAGGCGTTCCAGGACTTCCAGCCGCCGCCCGTTAGACGTAGGCCCGGCTTGGAGCGCGCAACTCCTGCTCCGGACTTCGCAAAAGCCGCTGGGCCTTCGAGGAGTACACAGAGCAGCGAGTACTCGGTAGATGTCACAGACGTGGAATCAAGCTTCGACTATACCATGGCCGACCACACACTCGGATTGCCGTCCGATGGGAAGCGGAAACGGATGGAAGATGCATCGGATGTTGAGTCGCAATCATGTACCACGGACAGTGCAGCGAAGAGAAGGGCTCTTGACACTCCTGCAGCTCCACCGCTACGTAGGTTCCCCCGTTCTGAATCATCTTGCCCTCTGTTAAAACTTTACGTGCAGGAGGCAATCCCTTCACACGTAAGGCAGGGCAAGACAATGGCCGAAATCCATTCGCGAAGCCAGTGGAATCCAACAAGTCGCTGCATAAAAGCGACAGCTTCTTCGCGAAGGTGGACGCTGCAGAGACAAACAAGGCGAAAGGTACGTCTGGCGCTCGCTCAGGGATCGCGATTGGGTTGATCGAACAACCGCAAATCGCAGTTCCAGCAAAAAGCAAAAGCAAAGAGAAGAGCGCTGGGCGACAAATGACCCTCTTCGGCCTTCCACCTCCAGCTGAGGAGAAGGGGCCAAGACGACCGAAGAAGAAATCGTCTCCTGACGTTGAGGAGTCCCAAGAATCAACCGTGCCAAGTATCGACGATGAGACGCAAGCTACTGATGTTCCTATGGAAGATACACAGGAGAATACCCAAGAATCACCTACGCAGGAATCCCCGGAGGGAGACGTGCCAGTAGATATCGAGGAGGCGGTGAGACTGATTCCAGCTACTCAGCCCATCCAGAACTGACTGTTACCGATATGGTAAACAGGGGAGCCCTGAGCCAATAGAATGGCCCCCTTCGCCAGTAACACAAACCCGAACACTGGAAGTTGAAGTCGGGGCAGCTTGAGGGATAATATCTTTACCATATTGTAATAAAACACCTATGTATACATACGGGGACCACGGGGAACCTATCGCCGGAGCTTCGAATCGACCATATGCCGGTCTTTCCCGACATTGGGATCAATTTGGAGGTCCTGCAGCACGTCACACAAATATTAGTTCAGTATAGCGCGTCTAGTGAAATCCACGCATACCACTGGCGCGAACGGCCATTTGTCGAATGCGCGAGCGATCATCTCCCAGTCTCTTGTGGTTAGGTCGCGCGACGCCTTTGAAACATCCACCTGTTCATCAAGAGGGAGAAGAGGGTCAACCAACGACTTCAAGAGGGTGGATGCACCAGGTGCCAGTGAACTGTGGAAAAGTTAACTGAATGAACTGATGTCAGGTAGGGAGACATACCCGATAGAACGCTTAATAGGAGTGCTCTTTAGCACGAAGAGTCGCCGGAGGATGAAATCCCACTGGTCCAGCTTGCCTAAACCGATCAGCTGAGGGGACACAGCGATGATGTTAATTTTACAGCCTCAGTTTCATATCTCGTAACGCACCGGTTTTACGAGAGGGACCAAGTTCAACGGCATCATGGGCTGACCGGAGCGACGCGACTCGGGGCGCTTCTCCTGGGTGGCAGACCGAATACTCTGTGGCCAGAAATGTGTGTCGTACGGGAGGACTGTCGTCCTCGGAACTGAGAGCGTACATTCGATAGTCGCCTCCGTGACGACGCTGAGTTTGCACCGATGCTTGTTCCCTGGAGGGGCAGTCATACGCTAGAGACGGTGAGACTGCCGCCACACATCAGTGAGAGTAATTGTCACACCTGCCAGAGCCATTCGCCAATGATGATGCTCATGGGCACGCGGCCATAGTGGAACAGCCAGCTGCGCTCGGGAATGCAGCGAAGGAACTGTGCGATGAGCTGCTCGCCCATAATATTTAGTGGCAAGTGCGAGATGAAGTGCAATTCAGGGTGGACTGGAGCAGGACAATGTCTTAGAACGGCAGCTCGAAAGGCACTAGCCTTGATGAATATACACACTGCCGTTTTCCCATGGGACGACCTGAACGTCGTCCATAAGGCCCTGTTGAACAATTTGCGTATATGCGTCCCACGCGTACCCGGACTTCTTGATGACAGTCACGCGAGGATCGACTGCTTGGAGCTCCTGCAGTGAAAGTTCAGGGAAGTTTATAAGGACTGTCCAGCGCACTCACTTCCAAGTAAGGAGTGAACTCGGGTTGATCCTCCAAGATAATCAATTTTCTGAGCTTTGAATGTGGAAGCTCAAGCAAAGCTCTCGATAGCACGCCGGGACCTAGCGGTACGGTGAGGACCGGCAATGCACCCAAGATCTGCACTCTAGTTCACCTGGATACGTCTCAATGACAACTTTTGGCCTCCCCTCTGTCGTCAGTTGGTCTGATAGAAAAGACTCTGCTAGTTTAGCTGCCGTCTCTGGTTTCCGGACGAATACCCTGTCCCGCAGCGTAGAGACCGCATACACGGGGAAAACTTCGGACCATGTCGCCTGGTCTGGCAGGGAAGGAATGCGAGGAGCAGTGGCTTGAGTAGAATTGTATCGAGTGTAACACCGCCGCAAGAGGCGAGTGTAGCGTACACAGGATCGGAGAGTAGACATGGTGTCCAGACTATGTACGACGAACGTCCCCGCCGCCACCGTAAATTATCGAGCGCTTCGCTGTCTTTCTTACCACGTGGGAGACACACGAGAAGAGACGCCCAGCACGTAGGCCATGGCGCTGCATGGCGAGAATTTGCAAGCCAGTCAGCTAATTTTGCCCTCAGTACCGATAAAATCACTCTTGGGGGCCTCAGATGTCGTGTATGTATTGGGGTAAAGGAGTACCTGAATTACCTATTCTTCTCTGTGTCACTCAGAGTCGAAACCTGCATATAGCGCGTGGGGAGAGCTGAGGGCATTAATGACTTGAATGGCGCAATGCAGATCAGGTAAAAGCAGCGGCCGGGTGAATCAAGGTGTCAGGACATATGTTCCGTGCCCCCTCCTCACTCAAAACTTGCTGTGTTTCTTCCAAGTTTCCTCGCAGTGCACATTTTCCGGCCTTACCAAGCAGCCTTTCCGATCGCTAACATGCGCGCCGGCGGCGACGCAATTGCTGCCGTCAGCGGCTGGCGGGCCATGCATCCGCGCCTTGGCCTCCGGAAACCTCTCCCAGGCTATCTTGTACCTCTTTCACTCCCGCAGGACTCGCGATGACCAAGTTCGCTAGCACTGGAGGTGCAGATGAGCTTCCTCTTCATTACGGGCCGCGACGACGACGCAATTTGCTACTGCCTACAATTGTCCTCGTAGCTCTTTGTCTGGTACCGGTCGTCAACTACGGGCTTATCTCCAGAGCTTGCTGGGCCGGCTCTGACGCTGGTGCGACACGTCGACAGACTCCATCCTACACGCGGAACCCGGCTTATATCATAAAAGCGACAAATGGCGCTGTCGCTAGCGAGAATGAGGTATGCTCAACGATAGGCGTGGATGCGATGAAAGCTGGAGGGAATGCTGTGGATGCGATAATTGCAACGACGTTATGTATCGGTGTGGTCAACATGTTCTCGTCAGTACATCTACTCCTTAGCACGGCGCCGTGTCTCTGAGGCACCGCAGGTCTGGGATTGGAGGCGGCGGGTTCATGACTGTTCGAATCCCTCCGTCGTCACCAAACGCCTCCTCAGAAGTGTACACGATTGATTTCCGTGAAGTCGCCCCTGCACTGGCGAACACCACAATGTATGTGGACAACCCTCCGGCAGCTCTCTTTGGCGGTCTGGCGGTTGGTGTTCCCGGAGAGCTCCGCGGGCTCGAAGAAGCGCACAAGCGGTGGGGTAGTCTACCATGGGGCGACCTTGTGCAGCCCAGCATAGACCTTGCGCGCGGTTGGAGAATTCCTACGGAGCTCGCACGTAGGATGGAGGTGCGCCCGTTATTCTGGTGAGGTCTGGTATAGGGGTAACGTTTGCGCCAGCGATTCTCGCATCTCATGCTGAACAGCCCCGACTGGAGTGCGATCTTCGCCCCGTATGGCCGCCTTCTGCGCGAGGGAAACATGATACGTCGGGTGAACTTGTCACGCACCCTGGAGGCTGTTGCCGCTGAAGGCGCTGACGCGCTATATAAGGTGTGTTTCCGATGCGTCTCGCCGAGTACTCATTCTGAGCTGGAAAACAGGGACCCATTGCGGATTCCTTGGTCAAGAAGGTCCATGCGATGGGAGGTATCCTGTCGTATGAGGATCTTGCAAACTACAAGGTGCGCGTGAAGCACGCACTGCAAGGAACGTATCGCGGAAAGAAGGTCTATACGTCGCATGCACCTACCTCTGGACCAGTGCTCTTGCATATGCTTAATTTGATGGAGCATTATGATGATTTCGAAGCCGAAGGGAGAACAGTGTTGAATACACATAGATATATAGAAGCTATGAAATGTGAGTGTTTCATACGTGAGTATTCACTGTGCGACAGTCTGACGGTTCGATTCAGTTGGTTTCGCAGCGAGGTTGGTTTTGCACTAGTGTTGGCTACACGGAGGACTTAAGTTAGTCAACTATCCAGGACCAAAGTCTGCGACCCCGCGTTTAGCAATGATACCCAGCGCATAGCGGAAATAGCCACGAAAAAGTTCAGCGACATCATTATTCACAACATCACTGACGTGAGTTGTGTCTCCAGACGTCCTTCCACTCAATAAAAGCAATAGAAGCTAATTGTTGTTATAGGACCGAACCCACACGCCGGATTACTACAATCCAATCTTTGATGTACCCATTGACCATGGCACAGTATGTCTTCTACTTTTATATCTGCACTGTGGATAATTTAATGACTTCGCCGCAGAGCCACTCCTCCGCCGTAGATAAGAACGGGATGGCCGTAGCTCTGACGTCGACCGTCAATCTTGTGTTTGGCTCGCAGGTTATAGACCCCGTCACTGGCATCATTCTAAACGATCAGGTATTCAGATACAGTATATTCTCATCTGCACCGGCTAAGACGGAAGGAAACGATGCAGATGGATGACTTCTCCATCCCGGGAACTCCAAATGCCTTCGGGCTTTGGCCATCACCATGTAGGCAACTCATTATCCTATCTACAAGAATGTGTTCGCTCAGTCTATTGCTAGATAACTACCCTGAACCTGGCAAGCGACCGCTATCTTCCACAACTCCGACCATAATCGAGCATGAAGACGGTTCATTCTACCTCGCGATCGGTGGTTCCGGAGGATCGCGCATCTTTCCCGCTGTCTTCCAAGTCCTTCTGAACTTGGGTTGGGGCATGGACGTTAGTGCTGCGGTAGAATACGGTCGCTTGCATGACCAGCTGTTCCCGTCAGAGGTGGACGCAGACGACGTGTACTCTAGGCATATTTTGGATGGGCTTAGGGAGAAGGGGCATAATGTCACCGGTGCGTCGGCTGTGATGATTGTGCCGTCTTTGGGCGCGGCCCAAACGCTGGTCTTCGCTGACTCCGAACATCTGCAGTGTCGGATATTAATCGCATAGCTGCTGTCGTGCAGGCGGTGGTCCAAGAGGACGGAGTTATATATGGTACGAGTGCTCGCTGTCTCGGTTCCTGCCTGAAGAACGTGTATTGACTGACGCCCTTTGCCAGCGGCGAGCGATTCGAGGAAAAATGGTATCGCCGCCGGATATTAGAGGTTGTTCCTGTACTTTCCCAATTGATCGTACACCTGTTTTCGCTATAACGCCATGTGAAGGGCGAATGACAACACTGGAAGCCGGTAGGTAATATTATAATAAGGCTCCAATGCTTCTCCGCTCGGTGTGCAGTACCCATTGCCTGTCACGTGTCAGTGCACGCGGTGCCGCGAAACTTCCCCGCGTCCTCTTTGTCGGACATCGCTTCTACTCCAGACCGACTGGCGGGTCAAATGTTCACTATCCTCGCTACACCATGTCCACGGGGTCGGGTCACTGCGCGTGGGGTAAAACTCGCATGATCCTGTTTGTGACGCGACGCGCGAGGATGATCCGGACTTGTATCCCGGATATACGTTCCTGCCACAGCGCATAGGTATAAAATCGGTGGAGAGACTCCGCGCAATCCCAAGTCTTGTCGAGGCTTCCTCAACGACAGCAAAATGTTCAAGCTGAACGTCGGTCTCCTCGCTCTGGCTCTTGTCGTCGCTCCGTTTGTCACGGCACAATCCGCGGAGTGGGGACAGGTTAGTGGAGGGTTTCCACAACTTTGCCACAATGTGACTTAAACAGTTCTGCAGTGCGGTGGCATTGGTTGGACCGGCGCAACGAGTACGTTGCTGGCTTCGTGGTGGCGCCTCTACCGCTAACGAGATATTTGGGCAGCCTGCGTTTCCGGAACTGTCTGCACAGAACTCAACTCATACTACTTCCAATGCTTGCCGGGTGCGGCCAGTAGTAGCGTTCCTGCGCAACCCACGACGCCGCCGGTGACGAGTACCCCCACCGCGGCACCTACATCCACAGTGGCCCCCGGTCCTGTGCCAACAGGCTTTGTCAAGACCTCGGGACAAAACTTCGTTCTCAATGGCGAGACCTACACATTGGTCGGGTGCGCGTGTCTCAGTCATGTGACATGTCTAAGCATGCTAATATTCTCGTCCATGTGTAGTGCTAACTCGTACTGGGTGGGCCTGATGGGTTACAGTACTTCCGACATGAACAAGGCCTTCTCGGACATCGCAGCAACCGGTGCCACCACGGTCCGGACATGGTAGGTGACATGCATGCAAGTCTCATGTGGCCTGTCTCTAATCCATTACAGGGGTTTCAACGAAGTCACGACCGCGAGCGGTGACTACTACAACTTGTGGTCCGGCTCAACGGCAACTGTCAACACCGGCCCGACGGGTCTCGAGAACTTTGGTATGCTCTTCATGCTGCCACTAACTCGATTGCACTGACAGTCACATTCAGACAATGTCGTTGCCGCCGCGAAGGCCAACGGTCTTCGCCTCATCGTCGCACTGTCAGTGAAATTCTGCTCTAGCTCAGACTTATGCATCTCATCTGACGAATTACATAGGACCAACAACTGGGACAACTACGGTGGCATGGATGTCTATGTCCAGCAGATTCTTAACAGCGCGGACCACGACTTGTTCTACACCAACTCCGAAGTTATTGTACGTGACGTTAGCGTTTCGATTTACTTCTCAGCTGAAGTCTATTTTTAGTCTGCATATCAAAGCTACGTCAAAACCTTCGTCAGCCGCTACGTGGACGAGCCTGGTATCCTTGCATGGGAGCTCGCAAATGAGCCGAGATGCACTGGCAGCACTGGGTTCGTCCATTGTGCGTAGCTGACAAGAGCACAATTAACCCCTTGTATTCTAACAGAACTAGTACGGGTACTTGCACCACGAAGACCATCACCCAGTGGATCGAGACGATGTCGGCCTATATCAAGTCGATCGACTCCAACCACCTTGTCGCTGTCGGCGACGAAGGGTTTTTCAACGATCCTTCGAGCTCTGATTATCCATACCAGTGCGTTGAAAGTTGTGTAATAACGGCATGTTCTGACGTCCTGTAGGGGTGGTGAAGGTATTGACTTCAATGCGAACCTCAACATCTCGACTATCGATTTCGGCACCTTCCACGTCAGTAGAATGTTTCCTCGCGCAATGAAGCACTTTCTAACTCTATCTTCACAGCTGTACCCGCAGAGCTGGGGCGAGTCCGAGCCTAGCACCTGGGGCTCCCAATGGATCACGGACCACTCGACGAGCCAGAAGTCCGCTAACAAGCCGGTCATCGTGGAGGAGTTCGGCTCAACAAGCGACCAAGAGGACGTCTATACCGCATGGTATAGCACCATCATCAGTACTGGCCTCACCGGCGATCTTATCTGGTATGTTACTATTCTGTCTTCCTGGACGCAACGACGTCTGAATGTGAAAACAGGCAAGCTGGATCAGATCTCAGCAATGGTGACACGCCGAACGACGGATATGCTGTATGTCTTCGATATTCGACTCGCGGATCACTCTAATTCTGATGTATTCCTTTAGATCTACCCTGGCACCGATGTCTACACGCTGGACACGCAGCATGCGGCAGCGCTCAAGGCTCGGAATGCCTGAGCCTTCAAGGTCTGTTGATGCTATTGCGGGGTTCATACATGTACTGTAGTTTGTGAGCGTACTTGATCATTGGAATATAACATATCTGTCTCTGCGTCTCGAGGAACGTCTGAGTTCCGGCGGAGGAGGAGGAGGAGGACAAGGTCTTTCAGCACTAGATATACAGGATACATGGGCATGCGCTACTCATACCATATCCAGTATCGCGCTCACGGGTAACTACTTAGATAGTGAGTATTCTGTAGAAAACCGTCTATGCACAGGGGAGTGTGGGTTAAGTAGCAGATGGGAGAACGAGCGGGACATCAACACAGAACTGGAACACATCGTGGACGAAGTGCGCGAAGAGGTCATAGAGGCAGGCGCGCGACGCAAGGTGGTGCAAGAAAACAGCACTGGACACTTGCAGGCTGGCGCGCATGTCACACAGCACAGGCACCGCCGCGGTAGCTTCCATGAAGAACTGCTCCCGTCGCAGGACAAAGGGTGGATACCCAGCACAGTCCACAAGCACGTACGCCTCGTCTTCAACCACTCCGGGCGCCACGCAGAAGTGACACTCACGACGCTCACGGGGGACAGGCACTGGCTCCTAGTACAGTTGCTCTACGACGACCGCAAACGGATGTTCGGAAGCATATGGACGGGCCACAGCATTGCAGTGAGCCGCGCAGGACACCTGGAGGTAGTCACGGAATTGCAGAGGAATCCGACACAAGACACCGTGCTCCGGACCCCAGTCGAGACGAGAGGCCAGGAATCGTAAGCGGGGTGATCCGTCAATATTCAATGGCCGCAGTGACGGACGCGCGCATCCGCACAGTGAGTGTGTTGATGTAGTCGTCCGGGCGGGCTTGATCGGATGCGTGGCGCCAGTCAAAGTCAACCTGCTTATCCAAATGCGCCAGGCTATGATACGATCCCCCACCCAGGACGAGTGCCCAGCCCGGGACAGCGCAAACGCTTCGCGCATCGCACGGGGGACAGTCGGTTGCGACGAGGTCCGCCAGGTAGGACAAGGTCAGCCACGCCCACCGCACGACGATAGGGCAATGGTTCGACGCCTGTTTCGGAGTACGACTTGAGCGGGGTGGGCGAGGACCTGAGGCCTGAGGGCGTAGGTAGCTGAGTCTGCTAGCAGTGAGAGAATGACTGAGCGCTCTTTCGTAGCAGCACGTGCCGCTCTTCACGTGCACGACGCGTTAGCTCTAGGCGCTAAATAGCAAGCGCTCGTTCAGAACGGCGGCATCGACCATCTTTCCGACTCGCGACCAGGGGGATGAGACTGAGTAGCGATTTAGTGTTCTCTGAGCGTGTTGGAACAAGTTAGATTCGCCATCGCTTAATTATTTCTGACTACAACAATCCGGATTCAGCACTAGGTATTCGGAATCGGCTGGAGCTGCATGGGTCATACCGGTCTTCATATTCGGAATTGAAGGGTTCTAGTCAATCCGCTCTTACTATATAATCTGGACTGGCTGCTCTTTTTGACAATCTAATTTCGCTTTGTTTCAACATGCACACTGTACCTCGTACTCTGTCCCAGGCTGGTTTGCGGCCCGCACTGGCGGTTGCCGCCACTCGTCGGGGCATGTCTATCTCCGCGAACCGAGCTCTTGCAAACGCCGCCTCCTATCACTGTGGCATCAAACACTCCACCTCTCCTTCTGTATCTCAGCCCGTTATCAAGCGGGGATACACTGCTGATACTGCAGTTCAAACGTCCACGTCGACGAAGACTCCGCGCAAAGAGGTTCCTCCTGCGGAGCCGTGGAGGCGGCATGCCAGCCCGGACGAACACACCCCGACCGTGTTCACGTTCTTTGAGAAAGCGACCTCGACTTGGCAGTACATCGTCGTTGACCCACACACTCAGGAGGCGGTCGTTATTGATCCTGTCTTGGACTTTGACCCGAACTCAGGGAATATCTCGACGCAGACCGCGGACGGCCTTCTATCCTTCATTGACCACAACGGGTTGACTGTTCGTCGCATTATGTGCGTCATCCAAATTATCATGATGTACTGAATGGAACTGACTCGCACCTGCAGGGAGACCCACGCGCACGCGGATCATCTCACCGCTGCCCAGTACTTTAAGCAGCAACTTGGCGGTGACATCCCAGTCTGTATAGGCCAGCGTATCACCCAAGTGCAGCAGACTTTCGCGCCCGTCTATGGACTGGACCAGCCTGACGCCTTCGACAAGACTTTCGACGTCTACTTCAAGGACGACGAAGAGTTCAAGCTCGGTGAACTGTCCTGCCGTGTCATACACCTCCCTGGCCACACGCCGGACCACGTAGGATATCTCATCGGCAAAGCCGTGTTCACTGGGGACTCCATCTTCAATGTAAGTTCCTATGCTAAGTTTTAGCAACCACCTCTCACGATGTTTCGACAGCCTGATGTAGGCACAGCTCGCGTAGATTTCCCGGGAGGCAACGCGGAGCATCTGTACAAGGTCAGAACCTCTAGTACCCCGTTGACACCTATAGGTTCTGACCAAAGTTAACATCAGTCCATGCAACGTCTCTTGTCCCTCCCAGAGGACTACCGCCTCTTCGTTGGGCATGATTATCCGAAGAACCGGGACCAAACCTGTTGGTCGACCGTGACAGAGCAGCGTGTCCGAAATGCGCACATTAAGCTCGGCACGGACGAGGCTCAGTTCATCGAGTGGCGCAAGAGCCGTGACGCCGTCTTGGGAGCGCCGCGCTTGCTGCATCCCTCGCTGCAGGTGAACATCAGGGCGGGCAAGTTGCCACCGAAGGACGAGAAGGGGAGACTCTTCTTCAAGATCCCCGTCAAGTCTGAGGTGGACTTGTAGGCGAACGGTGTTCTGTGACGTCTGAATGACACATTAATGATTTGTACGATGATTCTGCGCGCAATTCAATGTAACAGAGCGATTTGAGATCTTTACTACTTCGTATAACATAGGTTACACTTCTGGGACATAGCCAAAGACGATCATTGCGGGTGCAGTACCATGCGGGACCGTAAGCAGACTCGAGAAGCCATACTCTCAAGGGAGTTTCTCCGCAAGCACTCTAGAAAGTGTTATCTCGACACATCAAGTCATCTTTCACGCGAGACCGTCAGTCACCTCGCGGTCTATGATACTAGTCAGCCGAGCTCGGAGAGGACAGCACTGTCATCTGAAGTCGACGAAATGGGTACTCCAAGACAGCACCATACACGGTCGCAAAAGGCTGATTTCCGAGGAGATGAGCAGGATCCGCTGCGAGTGATTGACACGAATTTGTCGGATACAAGGCAGCTGGCACTGGGGATCTGCAGCTACATAGCCTCGGACTGGAACAGAGGCGCGGAAAGCATGACGTTATGTCCGTGACATTGCCATTTTGGGCAACACCGTCACGACATTTAACGTCGCGTCGCCGCCTTGGACCCCACCAGTCTGAGACTCTTGAGTGCCCCCCTCGAACCTCTGCGAGGCAATAACGAGTACATATACCCCAATGTTTTCCCAGGTTCTTTCTCGCTCGTTTGCACAAGAGAAGGGCGCGTCAGCGGGCGGACCACCCAAGGCCGACGCCACACCCGACCTACCGAGCGCCGACCCTGGTCCAGCGCCCGATGCGCTATCCGTAACTTCCGACTCAGCTCCTTTGCGCACAGATGATCCACAGACAGGCGAGAAGAAGCCGGCGTCGAACGGGCGCAAGAGGTTCTCATGGCTGACTATCGTCTACACCACCGTCGCTATCGAGAAGGTGCCCAAGCCTGCGCTGCCGTCGCTGAAGGAGCGGAACGGGGCTCAGGACGCGGACGTACCGAAGCAGAAGAAATCTGGTCCCCTAGCAGCACGCAGTCGCTCGGACAAAAAAGCTATGAGATCTGCGCTGCTCGTCCGGGAACTCATCGTCGGGCCTTCTTCGAATGCTGCGGCTGACACGAAGGCCCGCAATAGTAACGCGTACGGCCCGAAGCTCGCCACCCTCAAGACACAGCTCATGAATCCCAAGTACGCGAACAAGGTCATCGCGCAGCTGCGCATGCTTGCGTCATCGGACAGTGTGGTTGCGGTGCCCGCGGGCGGGCCCGGCGAGGCGACGAGCGGGCTACCGAAGGGCCCGATCCATGCGGTCTGCCTGCAGTACACCGACGCGGAGGTACACGAGCGGCATTTCACCCGGCTGAGCTCTACAACTCCCGCGGGACAGACGACGACGACGGAGGCTGGTGAGACGACCGCGAGGGTGTCCGTAGAGCGGGGTGTGTCGGCGCAGGCGACAGCGGCGCGCGAAGTGGTGAGCATCACGACGGCGTCCTTCGCGGAGGTCCAGGCGATCTTCGAGGAGCTGCATGTTGTAAGCCTCATCACGGCGCCGGACCTGGGGCTCGGCCAGCCGGCGGACGAGGAGGGTCTGCTCAGCGGCGCGCTCCCGACGGCGAAGACGGTCATTGAGGGCATCGAGCAGGTCACACCGCAATTGATGGCGTTGGGGTATGCGACAGGGAAGGCGATTCTGCCAGACCACGCTGGTGTGTAGTGTTGTATTCTCTTGCGCATACATTCTGAAACTCTTCTCGCAGGTGTATACCCGCCCACTGATAGGATGTCCGTCCTGACATGTGCGAGATTCCGCTCGCTGCGTGCTTCGGTGCTCACTGCGTCCACACAGACTGGTGGGGCTTCGAACTTGTCCTTCCGGAGTCCTCGCTAGATTATTTGGACGTACGTTGTATCCATTATGCCCCATATTTGCTATCCAATTTACCCTGGTATCAAGCAGAACGTCCCCTCGGTCGCCCACGCCATCATCAACTTCCTCACGGCACTCTCGATGGTTGAGGGCGGCGTACGCGAGATCCTCCCCTTCGTGCGCTATATCTCGCAGTACATCGACTCCGAGTTCAACCTCATCAAGGGCCAAGACGAAGGCCAGGGTGTCGTCTGCGCAGCGACATGGTACGTGCAGCTTCCCACTTTTTTCTGCATCCACTGCATAACGTTACCCCTCACCTGTGTTAGGCTCATGCCGGCCGCGCTTGTTCCTCGGCCCTGGGACTTCCCGCAACCTCCCGTTACCGCACCTAGCGCGCCGGGTGGAACTGACCGCTCAAACCCAGCGTCGACTCCAGAGTCACCTGCGGAAGGCGTCTCTGAACCCGCGCCAAGCCTGCCGTCTCCGATCACTGCGCCGATGGTAGTCGTGTCTGCTGCTGCTGCCCCGCAGCCGGAGGCATCCACGACTGATGCTCCGGTGAAAGTCACTTCACTGACGCCGCCTGCATCGCAAGTACTCGCGTCTCCTGGCGAGGTGAAGGTAGACGTGGCCAGCGTCGCTACACAAGCGAGCTAGAGGCTATGTGCCTACCTTGCATTCGTTCCCCTACTCAGATGAACAGCTGTTGGACAGACTCTTCCATTGCTGATATCTATTTCTGCTCAATTTATGTAGCTGTCTGTCTTTGTCACTTTGTTTTGCCTACCTCTGCTTTGTTGACGACCCCTCATGATTACGGCTCATGACGATATCTTGATACCTTTCGTACTGTACCACGATCACACTTGTATACTCTCGGATGATGAACTTGTATGTAGGCTCTAGGCTGTTTTTGGAACAACGCCTCGCGATTTGTTCAGGGATATCCAGGTAGATTGATTGTTACATTCCCTTCCAGTACTATACAGGAATTCCATCTCATACAGCTAGTACACTGCGGACTTGTACGGTGGTATCTTCCTTGTCCAGGAAACAGTCCAATCACTGTGTAGTCACGACACTGTCAGGTTCTGCGAACAGGTGTCAGATCAAGGCGGTGCTGGAAGGCGGAACGACGGACCGATGTAGTCGATGTCGCCTTCTCCGAACGACTTCAGTTGCGTCAGATACGTCTCGGGGATCTCAGCGGAGAAGCCCTAGGATACATGAGCATATATCCTGCATTGTCAAGCCACGTTCAGTGCTTACCTTCAGCAACGACGTGAACTTGCGCGAGACTTGACCCCCTATAAAGCGGAATCGGGATGAATGATGTAATGGAGTAGGCGCGATAACCTATATTACTCACCGTTGCTGTGAACGTCATTCGCATACTGGTCTATCTTGTCCTGGGTGACGCTGTCCTTGAACACGACGATGTATCCTGCAACCACTCCGTCAGTACGGGGACCGCACCGGTGATGGCCGCAAACGCACTTCCAGACATGTTGGGAGGTTTCGCAGGGGGAGGTGAATGTGCAAAGCGGGGGCGATGGGGGTCAGATGGAACGCGATAGAGGCCGCAGCGTGCCTTATAAGTGAAGGTGCGCAGATCCAGTGCCGGAGCGATGGCTGTGATACGCACTTGGCCGCAGGCACTGCGCCTCCACCCGCGGGGCCGGCAGACGCCGGAGAAGCACGCAGACGCGCTCTGCGCTGACGCGACCAGACGCGCACCCGGGGCGGGCCCGATCCCGCCACCACCGACTCACAAAGCATGGGAGCGCCTTCGGCTGCTCGTTCTTTTTCTCTCCCCACGACCATTGCGGTCGAAACAGCGCGCACGACGCTGCATGCTCAGAGCTCTGGGCTGCTGTCCCCCGATTTTGCGTCAGATAAGGATGCCCGTTACCCGATCGGCCACTCGTGCAGCTACTGCTACTAGTGTCCCGGCTCAGGCTGATGTGGCCGAGACGGGCAAGGCCAACGGCAGAGCCTCCAAGAGGAAGGAAACGGACGCGGATGCGCCGGCGCCGGTGAAGAAGTCTCGCAAGAAGACTACTGCAAAAGCAGAGGACGCCGCAGCGGCTCCTGCTCCTGCGCAAGCTGCGGCCACGCCTGTTCTGCCTCCGATACCCCCTGGTGAACCGGCAGCGTTTGTGCCAGCTGTGCTCACGTTCTCGTTTGAGGATGCCAAGAAGCACCTTATTGACGTCGACCGACGTTTCGAAGATGTATTTGCACGCATGAAGTGCAGACCGTTTGAGCATCTGGAAAGAGTGGACCCGTTCCGGTAAGGATTCCTTTCAGCCGGGCAAGGTATCTAAGATGCTAAATGATACTTGCACAGCACTTTGACTGATTCGATTTTGTGAGACTCTGCTCTATATTCGCTGTGATCTCAAACTCAAGATCCACTCTTATACAGGGGTCAACAAATATCGTGGCTTGCAGCACGTTCCATCAGACACCGGTTCATCAGGCTATTTGACCCCTCTCTTCCTGAAAAGCCGGTAGATTACCAGTGAGATATGTTCACAAGGTTAAGAAGCGTATTCAGCTGAATACCGTCTTCGAGTGCAATCGACTTTTTCCCAACAGCACACCAAGTCGCCAGCATGGATATCGCAACGCTGAGAACCGCAGGGCTAAGCGGCAGAAAAGCTGAATATGGTGTGTTTAAAAAGGTTAATAATAGAATGACAGGCTGAGCAGAATGGGTAGTACAGGACCTAGCAACGCGGTTTGCTGACGGACGTTTATCGACACAGAAGTTGTTGGAAGCCAATGATACGGAGCTCTACAAGATGCTCATCGAGGTACGCGGTATTGGAAGGGTAAGATCAATCATGTCATGAGAAGAGCAGCGAACTGATGCGAATGTCGTCTGCCAGTGGACAGGTGTGTTGCAATGAAGGGAAAGGAACTCTGAAGTTTACCAATGCTGCCCTAGTCGATATGTTTGCGATCTTCTCTCTAAGGCGCCCGGACATTCTGCCTGTCGGTGCGTTCTGGCTGGTCACTTGAACTCTTAGACATATTCTCAATTCCAACTTCCCATAAAGGTGACCTCGGCGTGCAGCGGGGAGTCCTGCGCTGGTTCCTCGCGCTCCACGACCCGTCATACTTGGTTGCAATCTCTCCCAAGAAGCTGCCAAAGCCCCCATCGGGCGAACAGGAAGAAGAGACGAACAGCGAGGCAGAGGAGAGCGTGCCTGCGCCCGCGGGCCCAGCTCGCGCGCTGTCTCCCGACGCGTCTTCGACCCTGCCCGCCCCCGAGGTCCCTTCAACACCGGCGAAGGGCAAGGGCAAGCGCGCAACCGACGACGAGCCAGCGGCAGCCATGCCCACGCCGTTCACGCCGTCCATCAACAAGACCCTCAACATGTATGCGGGTGGGGCCGTCAATGCACCGCCGCCTCCGCCATTGCCTGAAGGTCTGACTCCGGGGGCCCTGAGGAGCCGACTGGATGGCAAGAAAAAAATCAAGTGCGTGATTGGTGGTACATGCGTGCGTTGCGGAGAATGTTGTACTGACTGACTTGCAGGGGGGCGCTGCTTACCCCGCAAGAGATGGAGGGGCTGACAGAGCCGTGGAGGCCGTATCGCAGTCTTGGTATGTGCCTGTTCGATGTTTCCGTTCAACCCTGGATTGACGAATTTGGCTTGCACGCAGGTGTGTACTACATGTGGGCTCTGGCTGAAGAGAGTAAGTAAAGTGTGGCGGTGACCAGATAGATCTATAGATCTTGGGTACATGTGCAAGGGAAATTCTTCAGTTCAGAACACGTATGAGACAAGCCTCAGTGGTGTCCTCTTTGACCACTCGACCCACTGTCTACCGAATTCCGCCCGCAGCTCTTCGTCCTCCTTCCACATTCTCCGCACAAGAAGTGCAATCATAACTAGATGCTGCGTAATCCACAGTTGCTCTAGCAACCATCCAGCGGACGATTGTAACAACCCAGCCTCCCTCAGCCACGACCCACTACCCAGCTCCACAAGTAGCTCCCCAAAACTCACTAGGATCGCACCAGTATACGCGGGGTGGCGCACGACGCCATATGGCCCGTGCATGACGAGCCTGTGCTTCTCGTCATGCGCGGAGCGGCAGCGAGAGAACTGCCGACCAAGCACCCGGTAACACCGCACCCGGACCAGCGCACCAGCGACAGTGAGCATCCACCCGAGGAGGAATATGTCGCTGGAGTGAATGCGTGTGGGCGCACCGGCGGGCGTGCTGAAGAGCGCGACGATGCGGCCTGAGGAAGTGCTAGGGAAGTGCATCGCGCAGATCAGCGCGAGCTCGCAGAGCGCGGTCGTCCAGATACCGAACTGGGTGTCCGCGTGTGCGCTGCGGTCAGGCTCTGTCGGGCGATGAGATCACAACGGCAGGTGCGCACCATGTGGGTGACATTGACGAATTGGTCGCAGGCGTTCGCAAGCCACCGCATGGGGCTTGCTGGAGGCTGATTTGTCTCGTATTCTGGTGTAGTGGCTGGTGGGGTGTACGCAATCTGCCCGGCATACGCCCACACGAGTAGAAGAGGTATCTTCTTCAGCGTGAGACCAGGGGTCGCAGACATCGTGTCGTGTACGGGGCGTCGAAACTTGAGGACGTCGGTGCCGGCGAAGTTACCTCGCGTACCTCATCCTCCGGCTTTACTTACAGACGTCAGCGCGGTTCTAGAAGATATGAGCATTAAGAGTGCGCAGTCGTGATGAGCTTGCACTCCGTCCCGGAGGGATAGCACACGTGCTGCGACCGGACCGTAGCAGCCTGAGTAGGAAAAGAGTTTATAGGGTATCTGGTTCGCTCATGTCGCAGCACACATACGTTCGAAGAAACGTGCTGATATCGCCAATGTTCTTCGAGACATTCTTGCACGACTTGGCTAACAGAAGAGCTTAATAGAGCACGGAACTCCGAGTTTGCATGAGCGTCTACAAACGCGCTCGTGTGACATATGAGCGTGTTTTTGATATCTTATCAGATGACGCGGGCTCCCCGGCAGGCCCGGCCCGGCGTTCTCTGCATTTGCTCTCCAAAACGTCTCTGTGAGTCCCGCAATCTCAGGTCAAATTAGGGCAGCAGGAGCATATTAACATAGGACTTGCACCCATTGTTCTGGTCTCGCCTTGTTTGTTCAATGTGAATGCCCGTACTAAGTAGATTCAATTGACGAAATATAGCCTCCGGTTCTAAATCCGTCCGAGACGCACGCGGAGACGATGTTTCAGCCCGAACTTCCCTAGGGTCACTGGGTACTTGTTGTCGTGCTCATCTCTGTCTTTAACTGTCTCTCATCTCTTCAGCGAGAGCATTGTGGGACTGCATCTGCACTACACATATCCTGTAAGCTGGTATCAACAGTTACTTCTATCCCGGTTTTGATGGGCTCATAGCCTCTGACTACACCTACCCTCCAGCTGCAATGAATTTGCCCCTTCCTGCGTCAGATCAGGCGTACTGGAATGTTTCTGCTCTAGAGAGCGGACACGTGCGGCTTCCGCTCCCGTGGCTACTGGACAACGCCAAGGAAGGCGAAGTAGTCCACGTACCGTCGCTCTCCTTTCTTCTCCGCCACTCCTTCAGCGGCGACACGCTCGTCGTGGACCTCGGCATCCGAAATGACTGGCAGCACCTCCCGCCGCTCGCGCTCAAGAGCATCGCGGACAAGTCTGTGGTCGTAGACGTGCCGCAGGACGTCAGCGAGTCACTGCGCAAGGGGGGAATGGATCCTGCTGATGTCTGCTACGTTTGCCTCACACACGTCCACTTTGACCACTCGGGCGACAGCACGCCATTCGCGAACGCGACGTTTATCTTGACTGAGGAAACGCATGCGCTCGTCACCCCCGGCTGGCCCGCCGACCAAAGTTCGCGATACGCCAGCGATATCTTCCCCCGTGACCGCATGCAGGTCCTGTCCACGAAAGAATGGTCGCCGCTCGGTCCCTTCCCCCGCACGTACGATCTACTTGGGGACGGCAGCTTGTATCTCGTAGATGCACCTGGGCATGTCGCGGGACACATGAACGTTCTCGCGCGCACCTCGGCGGGCGGCGGGTGGATCCTCTTCGTCGGTGACAGCGCGCACCACCCCAAGTTAATCAGAGGTGAAGCCCATATTGCCGACACGCCGAGGTGGGGCTGTGCACATGCGGACAAGGAGAAGGCGGAGGAACATATACAGCGCATACGCAGGCTTACAGCCGTCCCGGGGGTGAGGATTATGTTGGCACACGACTCGGAGTGGTATGCGGATAATAAGGATGGACCGGCGTTCTTTCCCGGCACCTTGAAATCCCTGTAGATTCAGACATCCTATTTACGTATGAGGCGCTTTTCATGAACCATGGTCAAAATTCACTTTGATAAGCTGTGTTATCGATCACGGTGGCACCTTGCCGCAAACCCTGGCAAACCATGTACGCCCGGACTTTCCAAAATTTATATGGCGCTAGGGCTGAAGCCGCCTGGACCAGGATTGCTTGTGCCTTGAATCTGATGAATCTCCGGTGGACAGACAATTTCTAGTGAAGGATTCCTGAATAGGAAGGCTGCTTGCCAATTTCGTGCACGCCGACATCGTCGTCAGTGTTGGACCGAATACGCGCTTCATGAACGTGTATCACGTCATGTAACACAGCACATACATGTGTTCTGCCTCTCAGCACACAATGTTACAAAGAGAATTCTCGCATGACCGATGGATTTCACCACGCCGAAAAGCTGAGCGCTTGAATCATCTACCACGTGGGCAATGCCGGAGTCTGCGTTCAGTCGCGTCAATGGACGATGGCGTCGCTCTGCAACGGGCTTGCCATCGACGACTCTATCCCACAAGGCTCTCAACATTGATTGTCTCGCGTTTGTCGTAGACATTACTACGCATAATGACCGTCGCTGGCTCATCAGCTGCCAGGCTGCATGATGGGAGCGTATCGAAGGATGCCATCTATCACCCACGAGTGCAAGAAAGAGGCGATGTCCGTCGACGGTCTGTCCGTCATCCGAGCGATGGAGGTCATTGGCAGCATGTGGGCGGTCGCCAGCACTGTCGCGCATAACACAGGGCTCATTGCGACCGTCGATCGTGACACAGCCGGAGCCCGCCGCACGACGTCTGTGTTGCGATCGCTGAGGAAGCCCGCGCTGGCCTCTGTCTGTCTTCTGCCGTGGCTGCCGTTGTCTGCGCCGTGGCCCGACGCCCGAACTATATAACGGCGCTGGCCCTCCCAACGTCGTTCTGTTCACCCCCTCCCCGTCGTCCGTGGCACCCTCCCTCCCGTCTCCGCGTAACGCGCCGGAAGCTGCCCCCGCTCCTGTCAGCATGCCCTCTTCATACACCCATCTTTTGCCGGAGACGGCGCACGTGCCGTCCTTCGTGTTCTCCCCACCCATTGACCCGGATGACGTGTCCTCAGACGACAGCGACACGCTGCAGACACCTTTCATCAAGCATGTCGAAAATCATTCCTATAATGTTTACCATTCACAGCGGAACTGGACACCAAGCGGTTTCTCGGAGCTCCACCCGAACACTCAGGTGGACCCTCTGGCAGGCAGCGCGAAACCCGTCCTCAATGGGACAAACTTGGATACCCCTTCGCCCATTTCGCCTCTGTCGCCACTCTCTCATTTAGATGCTCCTTCAGCGTCGGAGCTACATCTGGACCTTCCTCATGATCATGTTTTTACGAGATACTCTTCTCCGTCTCCTGCGCTGGACCTGGCGAACGCATCGCTCGATATTGCTCACTTTTCGTCCAGCAGCAGCCAGGCCCTTTCCATGAACGTATCTCCGTTCATGACGATGGAGCAAGTGTTCGATTCCTTCGCAACAAACTCTCCAAGATATCCGGACTCTCTAGCTGCTGAGCGCGAGCTGTCACCCCTTCCCGCACTCATGGTGGAGAATTTGAGCACAGAGAACATGGCCGACGCGCCGTCGCTGCTTCTGTCTGCGCATTGCAGGCCGAGTCTCTCACGAGCGGCGGAGTCGGAGTGCCTCCTCGCCATGAAGGGTCGAATGTACTCCCCGCGATTTCCTGCAGATCACTTACTCAACCCCTTCTTTGTGCGTGCATATCAGCCGGGCGATGAACTTGGCGCGGGCGGCTATGGCTTCGTTATGACTGCACGCAATCGGACGGAGGGCCACGAGGTTGCAGTGAAGTTTATCATCAAGGACAAAGTGCCCGAGCATGCGTGGTGGGAGGACGAGATGTTCGGCAAGGTGCCCACGGAGGTGATGCTCCTGAGCTTGGTAAACCACGAGAACATCGTGAAATGTCTAGATCTGTTCGAAGACGAAATCTACTTCTATCTCGTAAGTCAATTTCGCAGCAACATTGACGCGTATATTCAGTTGAACACGCTTGTAATACAGGTTCAGGAGCTGCACGGGAACCCCTGGGTGTCCAGGAAGAATAAGAAGAGCAAGCAGGCGACAGCGCCGGGGAAGCTCGCGCCCTCGCCCTCATCTACGCCATCTTTGACACCCTCCCCTTCCTTCGAGTCCAACAACGACTCACTTCCTAACACTCCTCCACAGGTGTGTATGGAGAGTCCATCCGGCTCGCATGAGGAAGCGGGGACGGACCGGCAGGACTCGCGTTGCATCAACCCCGAACACCTCTCTTCGCCACTGTATGTAGATGCGGCGGTGAAAGAGCAGCCGCAATTCTTCCTGCAGCCACCACTCGTTCCACAGATCCGGCCAAACTTCTCGCGCCGGCCGTCTTACGACTTGTTTGAGTGTATCGAACAAAGCAAGCACAAGCGGCTCTCCGAGAACCAGGCGCGGTATATCTTTGCTCAGGTCGTGGAGGCTGTGTATTACCTGGACAATCAGGGTATCACACACTGTGATATCAAGGACGAAAACCTGGTCATCGACAGCGACCTCAAGGTGAGTGCAATCCAGACTGACTATATGCGGGCAATTATGCGCATCGTACCTACTGAAAAAAACCCTTCCAGGTCAAGCTGATCGACTTCGGTAGCGCCGTCGTCGCAGATCCATCCGCGCCCCGTCCCTACTACACCCTCTTCTTCGGCACGACCGCTTACGCGTCCTCGGAGATCCTCCTCAAGAAGCCGTACCGCGCACCTCCCGCAGAGATCTGGACGCTTGGCGTGCTACTCTCGTACCTCCTCACGGGCCACTCGCCCTTCCCGACCGAGCAGGACGCGAAGGACGGCCGCATCATCCTCCGCGAACCCGCTCGGACTGGCAGCGGCCGCCTCAGCAGGGCTGCCATTACGCTCATGGGCAGGTGCCTCGAGAAGGAACCGGACAGGCGCGCGGACATCCACGAGGTGCGAGGGCACCGATGGCTCCAGGGCGCGCTGGAGTCGCATGGGATGGATTAACGCTGGCCAAGGGCGCTCTGCTTCTCTTTCTTTTCCGGCTTTCCCCTCAGGTTTTTCGGCATAGACTTTGTGACTTTGAGGTTCTCTGGTTCTTTGGTCTCCCATTTCCCTTGCATACCATCATCACTGGCCTCCTATCAACACATCACTGGCCTGCAGCCATCATCATTTCACTGCTTGCATATGGATCTTGGCCGTCGCACGCATTTACACTTGTACCACACGTCACGCATCGCCTCATGTCACACGTCTCGGTATGTACACCACGGCAACAATTGTATCACTTAGGTTTGTCATCAGGTTTGTCATCTGTAGAACGTCAAATTTGTAGCTATGTAGTTCGGATTTCGAGGCGAATGTAGAGATTTGAATGTCGCTTCGGAATAGGTGTTTCGTTTGTGATTTGCAAGACGAGATATTCATGCCCTGCTCCTGCTTGTTAGATTCGGGGAATGTCATGACTCTCATCGCCAATAATTGCAGTCTTTTTGACCCCTTGAATATCTGGCTAGAGGCAATGGAAGCGGTGAGCAATCCAACACAGCTATCTCCCCGAGATTTCTGACCCTATCTCATGCGCTCTCACTATGATGCCGTCCTGAGGTCTCTTCCCGAGAAGATCACCCTCGAACTAAACGCATTTGTCGCCAAGAAAACAGGGCAGGTTGCGTCCGATGCATCTCAATCCCGAACCGAAGCTGCTTGCCCTTCATCCCGATTGTGCACAAGTGCTCCACTTATCTGGTGCCGCACAGTATGCCGAGAAGGTCCTTCGTGACATGGAGAAGACGGAGGTCCTGGAAAGCGCCGGTAGCTCGGCTGACCTCCTCCATAATATTGCGCTACCAGTGAGCCGTGCTTGTTCTCTCGTGATTAAACCCTTCTCGAGCCTCATGTTCCCTTGTCAACATCGGGCTAGGCGTTCTTATCCGCAGCGCCCGATATATATTGGTCGCTCGGATAGTTGCCCTGTACCAAGTGTCTTGAGTTCGAGTGTACGGAACGGAGCTCGTTTTTCGATCAAATTATGGCCCAGCAAAAGGTGTAAAGTCGAGGGTTCTTGACAAAGTGGATCCTCGCTGTTGTCTTGTCCCTAAGTAGTTTCAAAATACGAATACCGTGAGCGTATTCGGCACCGTCAACAAGAGTCTTTCCTTCAATGCACCTCGTATTGTTGGGAATCCGAAAGCATAGCCTGCATTCAGAGAGATTACATTGAAGCCGGCTACAATAGCTCACGTCGCATGGCGACACAATAGTATGGGGACGTCGAAGAAATTGCCGTTCGCGGTGCTTGTCAAGTTGGTGAACCTAGCTCGGTATCGAAAGGTCGGTACTACAGCAAGCTAACACGCTCAACCATGTCGGACCGCTATGGAATCCACTTCTGGCATCTTTCCATAGATCATAACTCCAGGCAATGCCAATTCTCTCTCCAAGATTTCCAATGCCCATGCAAGTTTGTGGTGCAGATTGCGGGTAACCTCATCACGGATAATATCTCTACTGTTCGGAACTCGACACAAGGTATCTGGATTCGGATGTCCTTGATTTCTTCAGCATAATGGTCGAGCGGACGAGTTGATTCCAGGTTCCAGGATGAGCTTCTGAATTGGGTGACCGATCTCGGCACGATATACGAGGAACTAACGAATACGTCCGTAGTCGGGCATCTCCTGCGCGTCTAGGAGATGCACTACCACAAGGTCAGGACAGGTCACAGTTGAGCCGGCATCTCGATCGACGAGTAGGTCCAAGATACAATCTGTTCCATCGACATTGTCCACGAGAGTTGTAAGGCCTATCATATGGGCTAAGAATTCACGCATATTTGGTCGTTAGAGTTCCGAGAAGAGTTCAATCCAGAATTCTTGGACTCGTTTAACTGGGAGCGAGAGTAGTTCTATCCAGCGCGCGTTGTATACGATATAGCTGCGAGACCGGAAGTTAGACGTCTGACCTACACCAACGACTTGAATATCGTCTTCAGTGGATCACAACGCAAGCTTTTGAATATTATTTGCCGGGCCAGATTCGTATGGTAACATGAAATCATCTTCGTCACACACATCCACAATTGCTTGGGAGCAAAAAGATATATTCCGCACGACTTCCTTTGCAGACTCTTCGTTCAGGCCTTCGGTCCGAAGGGTGCGTAGGTGGGGCAAGCGTACTTTCGGGTACGTGTTGGTAGAGTCGTCCAGCATGATGTCATAGAGTACAATCTCTTTAAGTAGAGGTAAGCCGGACAGGAAGGCGTGGAAGCTTTCGTAAGGGATTATGCGGTGACAATCGTGAATGCACAGATGTGTCAGAGAAGGGAATGAGTACGAGGGAATGATACTCCGGCGAATGGTAAGTTCGCGCAATCGAGGCGCGTGGCCACGGAAGAGAGATGTGTGATCTTCGGTTGGACGAAAATGCGAAAATGGGAGTATTTCGAGATCTAGAGCATCATGGGCCGAAACTTTGGCGTAATCCAGTCCTTTGCAGCTACCATGGAGCTCTTGGATTGGGTACCCTACGGAAAGCAGGCAGTAGGCAATATGCTGATTCTTGTTGTCCAGCATGAGCTTGATCGAAGCACCGCGAGAGCGATACAGTGTGACCATCGGCGAAAACGAAGGGACAATGCTGCTCCAAAGGACAGAGGCGTTCAGGCAGACGTCACGCCAATGATGACAGACAAGAGTGATAGGACAAAGCTGCGCTACGTTTAGGATAGTTGGCGACCATGCTGATATGCTCTTCGTTCCTGTATCCGGGACGTGCCAAAAGATAGTGCTCAGAATCTCGGGTGGAATTCGATTGACAAGACGGAGGCAATTGAGCTCGCTCTGCACAGTTATGAGGGTCGCCGTGAGCGCTGTTTCGAGTCTCCACAGCTGGAGGAGACGCATCAGTTGAGTGATAATCCTTCGGTAATTTGACCCTACTGTTTCACTCCTAGCGAGAGGTTTGTTAAATCATACCGAGGGCGGAGTAATGCACGGCATTCGCTCCAACTGCGCGACCGGCACATGCTACTCTGTGCTGTGCAACAAGTCTATAAATAGAGAGATTTGCAAGATTATACGATGTTCTGGTTGCATTCGTGAACTTGGGGGCTAAAGATTGGATGAAAAGCTGGAGAATAAAACACGAAGTCCCTGATGTCCGGGTTGGCTTCGCCCAGGGTTAATATCGACCAGAATCGAATATGGCATCGCAACTTCTACACGTGGGACCCCGGCAATGTCCGTTATCATTCATTGACCGAAGTCTACCCATTGATCAGACCCTTGCACCAAGTTACTCAGTAAGTAAAAGAAAGATGACTGCATTCACTGTTCTCGTCAGCGGGGCCCTAGATATTGGAATAACATAGACCGTTTTCCGAGGGGGAGAGAGCGGCGCATTAAGCCAGTTGTCAGAATTGCGACTTTAGTCCAGTTCAAGTACAGGACACATCGGTACAATGACAGCATGTAACGAGTTCAAGCAAATTGAGACCTATGGAATGGCGGAATATTCGCAGCATCATTTGGAGCAAAGTGAGAGTGGCATGACAGAATCCCAGTAGGAGCAAATCGGCGCATATCTTCGTTTCTGCCGAGGGCAACTGTGCTAGAAGTAAAAGATGTGACCAAATGTTCAGTGAGTGAATCTATTGGAGAGGGGTACTCAGATGCATACCTATGTGTTATAAAGAGCGCCAGTCCTTCGTCCAAGATGGCCAGCGACGATGCAGTTCGGTCGTACATATCGGGGGCAGGCTCATCATCGAGAGCTCCTCCACCGACCGGATATCTATATGCCTCACATACGGTGCCAGGGAATCCCTGATGCCTTCCTCGTCAAGCATATATGTCGTCTCCACAACTACTTCTTCAAGAGGATACCCCACCTGAGCCCGAAATGCAACGAATTGGTGAATACTTGCGCCATTATTGATCCCATCTTCATTGACAAGGAGATGCAAGGTGGATAAGCTGGGACATAGTGGGCGGACGTGATCGCTGATCTGCATGAACAGTTCCAGTATGCAAATACTGTGCTCAACGTAGATTACTAGCGTGGATAACGCTGTCATCGCCGGTAGGAGCGGGAATATCGACTGCCAGCCGAACGAACTACAAGATTCCACCCAGAGTGTACGAATGTGGTGGAGAGGGAATTTGTGAAGAAGGTCGAAATGCCACATGTCTGACACGTCATCCGATTCAGTGTAAATGGCAGTCAGAGGCCCTGACATCACGGCACGAGCTTCATTGGACCAATACCACAATGAAAGCTGTTCGAAGTTAAAGGCCAAATGTGTTGATGGAATAACCAATCTTTCGGTTTCAGTCATCACGGAAGTCGCCACTGTGGGGTTGAATGAAAGGCGGGAAAGAAAGACGTCCAGTTGGGGGAGAGGAAAACTCTTGATGGTCAAAGTGCGGAGCCGCGCCAGATGCGTCTTGGAGGATGCATCCTCAGCGGTCCCGACCCTAATCTTGATGGCCGAAAATATGAGATCTTCTAGATTGGGTGATGCGGATATGCAGGAGAGAAGGTCCTCTAGAGAAAGGAGTGGAGAAATTGTGTTACATAGGCATAGGCGTCGCAATGAGGGGAATGAGTTTATAGGGATCAGCGATCTCGTCAGAGTTAGCTGTTGCAAGCGTGGGGTATGTTCTTGGAATATGGTTCGCCGGTTATGGTATTCCCAATACGATAGCGTCAATGCCTCGAGTTCAGGTGCAGATGCGACCTCAAATGTGGAGTCAACGAGGCGCCTGCAGTCGAGGTGGAGCTCTCGTATGGGTTGTCCGCTGGTCAGAATCTCTCGCAAGACCTTGTGATCCTTCCCGAACAAAAGGAGGTTCAGTGGGGTGCCCCGAGAGCGTTGCAGACGCAAGCGCGGTGAGAGGTCATCAGCGATGCTATTCCAGAGAAAGGTGGAGTTGATAGCAACGTTGTACCAGCGCCTGCAAACCAGAGTAGTCGGAACAATATCGACGCTGTTCATAACTGACGTCGGCCAGATCTGTGGAGTTGCTTCCACCGCTCGCGGGACGTGGTAGAATATCTTGCTCAAAATCTCGGGCGGGAGTCGGCTGATTGGGGAGTATGAGTTGGACTCGCCCCGAATGGCAGCGAGGGTCCTTATCAAGGCGATATCGAGCATTTTCAGCTGGTCGAACACTCATTAATCGCGGAAAGCCTCGCGTCCGATCCAAACGTACTGTGTCTAGTCTGTTATACGAAAAATATCTGGCATCAACTTACTTCACATTCAGAGCAAGGAAAACGCTTACTTCAGATAAACGGCATACGCCTCCGCTTCACGCAATGATTCAAGCAGTTGACTAACATGACGGGTGAAGTCCTTCGCTTGTGTGTTCAGCGGGACGTGTTCCATGGCGAAGTATCTGAACGGAAGTCTCAGTTTTGTAAGAATCTGGGGCAACTAGATTCGCGACGCACACAAGCAATGGATACGGGAACGCCTTCTCTTCCGAGGTGAAGGTAGGTGCCGATGGTAACGCGCCGGCTCGCAGACATCTTACGGCAGCGCCTGCAGCTCGGCATTGTCCGGCTACCCATTAATGTGAATAACTGTAATGTGCCTAGATATTCGCAATCATTCTTCCAATTCTACCTCAGAGAATTCCAGACACCAGACAAACTACATCAGCTCAGAGCTGTATCGAAGAAAAAATACAACTCGGTACATTGCAAGAAGTCCTAGACGGTGTAATGCAGCAGAGGAAAGGTGAAGTAAATCTCGCGCACTCAACACCATGCTGCATTGAGAGGGTATGAACGAAACCCGTGATCCGTCGCAGTAGCTGCACTGTGTTACCTGCACCAGTGTGCCGTATCCCAATCCTTGCGCCAAGATATCCGGAAGTCGTGTACGAGGCTCCATAATCGGCAGACTTCTGGTTCACTTGTATTCCATGTGTGAGACTCATACCAGTCTACCCCAGCTAGCTCGTAGATCCCGCGAGGAGAGCCAGACTCGAAGATAGATCGACAGATGGAACGTCATAGCTGTTCGCGATGCGCGGCAGAACTACGGACATCATCGTGGTCGATCGTATCACTTGAAGTCACCAGGAGGCGGAGGGTTCTAGCTTGAGGTATAACGGCGGCCGTCATCATCACTGGCGAAGAAGTAAAGTATGCATACAGCTCGGTAGACGAAGTTGACCAATGTCGTGAAGCCCATCATAGTCTCCACCATCGGATGCGGGCCTAGACGCTCTACATGAGGATAAGACTCGACCCAAAACCCCTCGATCTTGCTGATTGGAAGCGGCTGAAGAAGCCATAGTTGCCAGAGAGTAGGCGGCTGGAAGTACCTGGTATAAGTTTGAGAACGGAAGGAGCGCCCCGGCCCGCTTGCTACGACTGACACAGCGTTCCCCAATAGCAAAGTGCGAGCTTGTCGAAGGCCCTTTTGACTGCCACCAAAAAACCGCAAAACCTTGACAGAACCTGACGTCTACAGCGGCCTGAGTGAGAGTTATAGCTACGGAGAGGATGGTCTCTGCTTCCTGAGCACTTATACGGACTTGCAAAGTCTGCAGGTATCCCAAAGGTATCGTCGAAGCCGGAGAGCAATTTGTATCCTTCGAAAGTCCAAAGCAGGCCCAAATCACGTGCTGTAATCGAGGAGATCTCGAGAGCAGGGCATTTAGATGCGAGAGGCTGGCCAGAGTCTTGCACCCGAGAATGCGCAAACGCGTCAGATTGGGGAAAGCGTTGACTGGCACAGAGCCTGCGATAAGGGCCATTGAAACAGAGCAGTGGCACCTTGGAAGAGAGGCGGCTAGCGGTGGTAATAAGGCTAGGAATATAAAATTTCGGGGATTAGAAGGGGATTCGAGTCCATTGAAGTGCGACTCTCCCATCGGGTGCTTTGCAGTGAGAAGACGCCGGAAGAAGTCACTGGTTTCCTGGAGAGCGAGAACATTCAATGGAGTATTTTGAGAGCTAAGAACGACGGAAACAAAGGTCAGGTTGAGTGACGCCGCCAATATTCCTCCAGAGTTGGTGAGAGCTAAGGGCGACGTCGCGCCAGCGGTTGCATGCACGTGTGAGGAGAAACAAGTCCGCATATCCGTAGATGATTGGCTTCCATGGCGACCTGGATAATCCCTATGGGAGCGGTTCGGGATGTGGCAGAAAATGAGACAAAGGGTGTCTCAAGAAAGTCGGACGATTCTATGCGGAGGCTGTAGCTCGTTGCGTACCGCTACGAGGGTCGCGTTAAGCGCAGCATCCAGTTTCCTCTGCTGTCGGGTGCAGGTTAGATTCTACAGAGATTCGTAGTATGTGAAGCCCTAATTCTTCAATGGCAGCACATGCTACATACATCATTTTGATGACGATACAGCAACTGGGGGAGATGACTACCTCGAGTCAAACAAGTTAGCCAGTGCTGGTCCAACTTGCTCAACAATGTCGATTACATTCCGCGGAAGCAGCAGAGGTGCTGTTCGTCTCAATTGGCGTTAAACGATATTACTGACTTGATGCTACGTTCAAGAGTTGAAAGTAACAACAGAAGTATATGACTTACTACTGATTCTGCACTAGAACTTCTCGCATGAAGTTGCACAGGGCGCCTGCGCACAGGACGCGAGACGCCTGGACATAGCGTAGGCCGGCGACGGCCGGAGGTGCTCCGGCGTCTCCGGCCGACTGTCGGTCCAACGATCGTGCGGGGATTGGGCATCTGCTCATTGTCACCGACGCTGACCAGCACCGTCTTTACTCCTCATCGCCATGCCCCTCGCTGCGTTCAGGACAGCAGGTATGCGCCCCTCGCATATTTTCGCCGTCTGTTGTGTAACTCATTACGTCGACAGTGTCGCAGGCTGGTCGCCGCGCCGCGTTCAGCCCACCAGTTGGCATCCATGGCGAGTCTTGAAGAACGCGACATATGTCTCTGCTTGTTCTTAATGTGGATGATACAGCGTGCCGTCGAATTCATACCTCCCAGCCCGTCTCTTTGGACATCCCGACTTCCAGTACCTCCTCTGTCGAGCCTATTACTTCAATAGCAAAGCGCGGCTCAAATCAGCTCAGCCTTGAGACACCCCAGAACAAAGCTGGTGCGTCATTTATTCGCGGCTCCCGTGACCATGTGGATGATTGACAATCATGTTGGCTCTCGCTTCACTCAGAGTATGTGCTCTCGACGTTGGACAAAGTCGTGAACTGGGCGCGGCAAGGATCCATGTGGCCCATGACCTTCGGTATGTGTTCGTAGTCGATTTCTCGTACTATCTGGTCTCACGTCAGCTATTCAGGCCTCGCCTGTTGTGCGGTGGAGATGATGCATATGGCTGCTGCGCGATACGATCAGGATAGGTTGGGTATTGTGTTCCGTGCGAGTCCTCGACAGTCAGACATCATGATTGTCGCGGGTACTCTCACGAACAAAATGGCCCCTGCGCTGCGCAAGGTCTATGATCAGATGCCGGAGCCTCGTGAGTTATTTCTATTCTTATGCAGGCCTCGAGGACTCAATCTCCACCCAATAGGTTGGGTCATTTCTATGGGCTCTTGCGCAAACGGTGGAGGATATTACCATTACTCCTACTCGGTGGTTAGGGGCTGTGATCGTATGTATCCGAATACTACCGTCGGGAAGGCTGACATTGAACTTTGACCACCTGCTCTAGGTATCGTACCGATTGATATCTACGTCCCCGGGTGCCCGCCCACAGCAGAGGCGCTCCTGTACGGCATGTTGCAACTACAGCGCAAAATGAGGAGAAACAGGAAGAGTGTGCTATGGTAAGCGCAAACCAAGTTATTCATGAGCGAAACTGTGATAACATAGCGTCTCGGATACTATAGGTACCGGAAGTAGCACAGCCATCGCTGAGCATGTCGAGAAGTGCTCATATACCTTGTCTCGGACGGTCGTTTTGCCCTTGTCTGTAGATAGGTACAGTAATGCGATGATTGTAGTTTGTCGTACTCGTTCGAGAGTTGTGATGAGATGTATGCAGAGTATCTGATGCCGGATGAATGAAAGTGCAGTGCGGGGAGGTAAGGGGTTGGTATCGGCAACAGCCGGGCGACTAAGTAGGCGGGCGTTGCTGCAAGCGGTCACGGATGGCCAAGGCAGTCTAAGGCCGACTTGCACCCTCCCTCGTTCGTCTCTTTGCCGAGGCGACTTTTGACCTGGGTGTCCTACCCTCACGATTTTCCCCAAAGCTTGACGACAAGTCAGCTGCCCATAATCTTTCCTTTCTTCTCGTCACACCTCGCGTTGCAGACGTAATACTCCCGTTGGCGGCATCTCCGCAAGGCCGTCTTTTGCAGCGCTCGCGTCTCCGACATTCCCTGATCCATATTTTCCAACTTTCACGAACATCCAACCCCCAGATCCCGGTGGTGTGCGCAGACATGGCCGCAGCGTTGCATCTCCCGACTCCTGATCCCGGCCCTGCGCTCAGCGAGGTCACGTTCGGGCTCATGTCCCCGCACTCTCCGTCGCCTGACTACTCGTCGCGCTTCAACATCGCCGAGTTTGACCTCAAAGACAACCGATATCCGACGCTCACATCTTCCGCACGACCCCTTTCTTCCTCTAGCAGGCAGCCTCGTCTATCTACCGAGCGCGGTGCGGATCAAGATGTTGTACAACCGTCGCGGGGCAGCTGGACCGATCGTCCTGCGACCGGTGCTGAGGCATCAAACGGGCTGTTCAGCGAGGAAGTCGTGGGAGAACCGCGTCAGGAGGGCCGTCTGGAGCAGGATGTATCGCAGACGCAGGCCACGCGCCAGCAGGCGCAGTTGCAACCGGAGGGCACGCTATTCCAACTCCCTGGCAGCCCCTCCCGCGTTCCAGAGCGCTTCAGCGCCGACGAGCAGCTCGGACGCAGACCGTCGAACGACGACAATCAGCTCCCGAGCGGCGCTGGCGACCCCGCGCGGCAGCAAGACATGGGCCAGCGCTTGTCTGGCCTTAGACAGTCGCGGGATCAGTTGGGATCCCTGGTACCCTCGACACCCCGCCATCCTTCGCTGCCCGCTGCAGGGATTGGGGCGAGTTCTAACAACATTGCATCTCCCATTGTTCCACTCTCGGCAGGGCCTTCTTTCAACCCGGCCACTATGCAGATTCCCATTTCTCCGATGCCTCGCGCATACGCACAGCACCCGACGTACATCACCCCCGCGCCAGTGATGAACTCCATGAACCCTGTGTACGCCCCGCCACAAGTACCAAAGGAAGAGGTATGCGTTGAATGTGCGATGCGCGACCAGGACATGGCCGACGTCGATGTCACCAGCCCGGGGGTATGGGAACGTGAGAGCGACGTGGCATACGAGGAGCTTCTACGCCGGGAAGAGGAAGAGGAGGCTGCTGGCATCCCACCGCCGGAAAACTCGACTCGACCACGAGCGAAAGGTGGAAAACTGACGCAGGAGAATTTGCAGCTTTGGCTTAGCATGGTGAGTACCACTTCCATTCATCGCGATTCTAGCACTGATTCTCAATGTCTGCTGTCAGAATCCGAAGGAACCGTCTTCCCGAATGCAGACGATGGACAACTACGTGCGGTCTCAGCGCACACTGCTCGAGGCCGAGGCACTTGCACATGCGCGCGCCATGCGCGAGTCTCGTCAGCTCGACGACCGGATGCGCGACACCTACTCTCAGCTCCGACAGTCCGCGTACGAACTTGGCAGCAGCGCCCAGCCGGATGAAAGCGGCGGTGTGCGGATCAAGTCCCCGCGGTCGGCTTCCATGCCTTCCGCTGTCATCACTGCCAACGCCAGCCACGCACGCGAGGTGACCCTACTCGAGAATGGGATGATTGTGGAGCATGTCGACGTCCGGAGGGAGGAGAGGGAAGAGCGCGAGCGGCGGCGGAAGGAGGAGAAGCGCGAGAGGAGCAGGGTAAGGAAGTCATCGCGGAGCTCACGGCGGTCGATGGCGGACCGGCGGTCAATGGCGGACCTCGCCTCGGTGTACTCGATGCCTGTGCAGAGCACGTTGTTGCAGCAGACAGACAGTGGCTTCTTCTCCGGCATCAGGGGAGACGAGTCGCGGTATTCGCAATCGTTCTCACCCCGGCCAAGCAGCGTACTCACGACTGGTGCGGATCGGCCGCATACGTTGCGGGCATACTCGCAGGCGTCGTTCTCTGACTTGCAGAGCATTGGCTCGACATCCTCGCCGAGACGTTCGCGCTTCTTCGGCTTCAAGAACCTCAGTTCAGGATTCCGAAGTCGCGACAGTCTCGCTCCGTCGGGAAGTATGGTCGATATGCAGTACGTTCTCTCCATCTCGCAATCACAGTTTCTACGGACTAATCACGACCATCTTCAGCGTCGCTCTGCAGCGCGAGCAGCAATACTTCCAGACACATTCTCCCGTCGACCTGGCTAGCAACACGCCGACGCTGCGGTTGAAAGAAGAGTGGCAAAGGGCACGGTCGCTAGAGCGTATGGAAATACCCGCCTCATCACAGAGCCCCAAGAAGAAGAAAGGTCTCAAGAAGATCTGGAAGCTCGTTACAGGCTCGTCAAAATCAGCTCCCCGTCCGGATATCCTTAGCAAGTCCAAGTCTATGGATAGAATGGAGGATGACATGCCACTTGCACCGCCGCCTCCATTGTCTTATCTGGTAGACCGGGAGCGCGGCGGCAGGCGTCATGTCTCAACTCCCTCGTTGCCTTCGTCCACCTCGCCTAATGCGCTGTCGCAATTTCCGGGCTCGCCGCCCACAGCACCCTCGAGCCTTGCGCCATCACCTACGTCCTCGAGGCAGCTACCAGTTGATGGCAGTGATGCTCGCAATGACAGTGGTCAGCATGATACTGACCAAGAGCACACGCGGGTGGCTTCTGGCGACACCGGTCTTACAGATCCGGATACAACACGAGGTCGACCGACGCCGGATTCAGCAAGGACCCTCTCGAGCTTTTCCGGACCGCTGACGCCTACAGCCATGCAGTCGACCCGGCCACAGTCTGCTGTGATTCGGCGAGACAAGTCTCTGCCGCCTCTACCCGCAGAGTCGTCCGTTGAGTTCCCTCACCCCATGGCATTGGATACGCGCCCTCAGACGATGTATACGTACGACCCCATGCATATGCCTTCGTCCCCCGACTCGCCCCTGAGCCCACTCGCGCCACCGCAGGCGCCGTTCCGTTCAAATGGTGCGCGGAGGCAATCAACGGGCGGCATGGCTTCTCTTCCGCAACTCGCTATGCAGAGTCTGCCTGGCATGGGCAATCACGCGCGAGGAAGGACGACTCCCACATTCCTTGCCGAAGAGAAGTACGGCGAATTTGGTGTCTCACGCGTTTCGCTGGGTCCTTGGTCAAACGCGCCTTCGCCCCGCCCCTCGCTGCAGACCCCGAACAAGCCGAAGCAGCGACGGAGTAAGTTCGGGCTTGCGTCGCTATTCGGGAAGAAAGCACCACCGCTCGAGGTTAGCATGAGTGCTACGCCCGAGCCAACGGACTCGATGTACAGGACGTCTGCGTCCGACCCGCGCTGCGACGACGCAGCGACAACTGGGTACGGAGGACCTGGATCTGCGCACAGCAGCGCCCCGCGTATGTCGGTCATTTCGCGCAAGAACATCGTGGAGCTTGTCGACCAGGATCCAGAATTTGTTGCGTACCGCTACCCGTCGAGCGACCAACGCTTCGATTTGCTTCGGTAGTCTCTTAATCCGCGTCTTTGTACATACCTCCTTTTGCACGCAGCGGGCGTGCCCGCTACCCCTTTCTCCTCTGCAGCTATCTCGTTTTCACGCACATTCATTTTTTGGGTACTCCGCATTGCATCTATCTCAGCTCATCCCCATTTGCTCATACCTCGGACTCATACTCGTGCTACCTCTATGCCCTGACTCTCGCTCGCGTTGGACGGTATCTTCTACCCACTATGTAATGCCCGACTTCATGCTCCTAGCGAGCGGTGTATGTATAGATTATTTGCTCGTGTCTCAGCCAGCATTCGAGCACGGGATGTGTGCCGCGTTCAGCACACGTGGGGATCGTCGATCGCGACAGCGTCGAGACACGCCGCACTCTCGGCCGTCTTATCGGCCTTTTTTGTTTCCTGGGCGTCCTTGTCGACTCTTTGCATTCCTGTGCATTACAGCCTTTGACTACTAATTAGAGCGATGGTTATTGTTGCGCTTCTTATTCCGAGCTCCTGACCAATTGTGAATTTGCAGGCACCCCGTGGACTCTCCGCTGAAGAGAAGCGCGTCAGGCTCCTTGAGATTTTTCATGAATCTGTGAGTAGATCCGGTTCAATCTGTCGTGATGTGAGTGTTTGATGTTGGCGAATATATAGAAAGACTTTTTTCAGGTACGATGTCATTCATGATCAAGGACTGACCAACTACAGCTTGTCATCGTCCTTCGCTAGCTCAAGGAGCTCGAGAAACTGGGCCCCAAATCGAAAGGAATCGGTGCGCATATAATCTATTCCTAATATCCAATATCATAATTCACCTTGCCGTTCCGTTGGCTAGTCTCTCAAACTGTGAAGGAAGTCCTGCAATCTCTTGTAGACGATGGACTTGTCCAGGCAGACAAGATTGGCTCGTCAAACTGTGCGTGTGGCGTTTGGTGTCATCACGCCAACGGGATTCATGCGCATATATGCAGTTTTCTGGAGCTTCCCTTCACAGAGAGGAGCGATGGTATATACCTTGCCTCACGGACATGCTGATTCATTAAAATCCGGTGTACTGCTCGCAGATGCAGAATAGGCTGAAAGGAGTAAAGGAGAGTCAAGCGGCGCATTGCTCACAACTCAGTGACCTCCGCGAAGCGATCGAATCGGAGAAGGCTGCAAGGCCAGAAAGCGTTTGTTACCTTTCTTGCAGTGCTCATCATCCGTCGAGTTATCTGTGTCGGCTCATGATGTTTTGCCCACTTGTTGCAACAGAACGAGCGTCATGCAGCCCTGGCGAACCTCGCATCTTCGAAAACCCAATTGGCAGAACTCGAAACGGAACTGGCCGCGTATGGCGCGTGCGACCCTGCCAAGGTGGAAGAAAAGAAGCGCGCAATTATTCTCGCACATGAGGCCTCTGTGCGCTGGACAGGTTCGTTCAGCCTTACAACCTCCAGAACATCATCATTAGCTTCGGACATCGCGGTGGTTGACATACACAATAATTTCTTTAGATAACTACTTGATGCTCCTTTCATATTTTTTGCGGCAAAGCTGCGTCGATCCTGCCGAAATCAAGAAATACCTCGGTATAGATGACGAGTATGAGGATATTTGCTGAATGTCTTTATGTTGTCTGACATTACACTGGTCATGTTTTGCCGTTTTCATGTACCTCATCCCTCGTGTACCGTATATTCATGTGATGAAGAATTTGATATATATTGTGATGCACTGTGTATCTCTTCAAAAGAGATTTCTCATGCGAGACTGCACCAGGAAGATACTGCACTGTCTCTACTGCATCGCAAAAGTGTGGCGTAGTCTACGAACAACTGTAGGTCTATTTATTGTGAGACACCTGCTGATGGACGTATCCGCGAAGCTCGTTACTAGGAGACAAAATGAAACAGTACTACGTCGACGCGGAGCGGATTGTGCTCAAACAATCTCATCGCTTGCATTGCCGGCGGTCGATCGACATTCGATACAGGGTACTGGCTGGTACTGGGGTCGGAGAGGGTCGGAGCAAACCCTTTGTCGCAGGGTCTGGACAATCTAAGGAACCCGCTATGCCATAAGCGATCGGAGCATCCTGTTCCGCAGTGCGTACTGTACGCAGTGCATGGTGCATCCCGGCCCGTCGTGAGTAGCCTGGACAGCTCCGGAATATAGAGACACTTGGAATTCATACACTCACGCATATCTAGACGCTATCCAATACTCCGGCTGCTGTCCATGGGCATTCAGCACCGGAAATTGTTCGGGGTTTGTTCCGGTGGCACCATATATCTCGACCTGATCCAGACATCAACGTCAGCATCGGCCGTGGCGATGAGTCACGCCGTGCATCAGCATGTGCGTGTGCTAGAGCAGACGGTAGGCGGACACCCAAAGTGGAAGATACTGTAGCCTGTTGTATACGAGGCGTTGCAAGGCCGTCGAGAAACACGTGCGGCGCGGGGTGCACCGGGAAAACGATTCGGACGATTGGCGGGCGACGCGATCGGCGCACGAGGGCGGAAGCAATCTCGGCAGGTCGCGGTCATGTGATGTTGTTGAAGATTCACACGGGTGAGAGCAGACGCGTGAGCGGGGTGGACCCTCACCGTCAAATACCTACACATACACCGTATGTTCCCACTCGTACGTACAATTTTCACCCCATCTCTTGACCCCCCATCTCTGTTGACGACGCCGCCGCCGACGAGCACCATACCCTACGCACGACTCGGTGCGCCAGGACAGTAATTGCGACACAACTAGCTTCAGTAATACAGCTACTCAGAGCTACCCCACTTTCTCTTGTCTTGGATCTGTCATGCTCGCGCCTATGCCAAATACCGAATACATCTCCTACCGCGCTTCAAGACGTGACCACAGCATGTCTCCATCCCACCGCTCCTCAGCACCATTCGAGACCCCTTCGAGGTTTACTCCTACGTCTCTGCCTTACGATTCCCCCATGCTCCCCCCCTCTCCCCTGAAACGCACGTCCCTGGCACATGAAGAGCCAATGGACGTAGACGACATATTTCAATCTCCTGCCACTCATACTGCATACCCCCACTCCCCACGCCGGGACAGATCAAGGCGCAGCCAGTCTCAAGTCTTTGTAGACACCGATGGCGACGACCTCGACGACAGCGTCTTTCTTGCACCGTCATCGTCCTCCTCGTTCTCCCAGAGTAGTTTCGCGGAGCCACCATCACCAGTCCGCTTCCGAACACCCTTACGCACGCCACTCAAGGAGTCGAATCAGATCTTCGGCAGTCCCGAGCGGCCTGTGCTCTCAGCCAAGGCGCTCAATATTCCGACCACGACTCCAGCGCCTACAGCAGGGACGAAGCGTAAACCCGCACCCATCTTCACGACACCATTCGCCACTCCCCTCCGCAAGTGCTTGCTAACCCCACTCAACGTCGCTTCAGCTCAACGAGACGATTCTGAATCGATTGCGTTCGATCGGCTTGCACCTCTGTCAGCGCCACGATTCCCCCACACACCACAGACGAAGACTGAGGCTGAGATTCACCTGAAGGGGCAGACGGACTCAATTTCCAAGTTGAGCTTGCGGGATTCGGACCAATCGGGGATGGAAAGCGGGTATGACTCGGGCCCGGAGGCTAGAGAGGCGGTGGATGAGAGCAGGCAGCTGTTTATGGCGGACTGCGGCGACGGGGCGTTAGGCGCTGGACACGGGAGGAGGGAGTCGAAGACCAGCCACAAACCCCCCGGATTGGATGTCTTTACCAGAAATGGTTCAGGAAAGGAGGATGAGGTTGTCGCCGCCGTATCACCCGGCGGGCACATCACTAAGCGCCGAGCGCGCTCCCGACCGCTATCAGCGGAACTGCTCGAGTCAAGGCAGGGCACGCCAATTTTGCGTGGCAATAAGGTTCGCCAATCTCATTGTGGCCAATTTCATGCGCTGACGCGTGCGCAGCAACAAGTAAGCGAGTGCAAGTCCGCCAGCTCAATCGCTTTTCCTTCCGTTTCCATGATGCGCGCGCGACGCAGTTCCTCGTCGAGTTCCTCGTCGGAGACTGGCTCTCCTCGCAGACGCAACCGTGTGGCACCCCGAACACGTACTGATTCGTCCTCACATACCCAGGTCCGCGTGCCTCTCAACAGGTTGACAAGTCAAAGCTCTGCCTCATTGTTCTTCGGCCCGAGTATCACTGGCGGTGGCAACTCAAGCAAGCTAAGCACACCTGCAAAGAACACATCTACAAATCTCGGACAAGATTTCCTACTTCTTGATGCCACACCCGAGTCCCCTGCACGACCCATGATGCTCAATCGCCACAGCATCGCTGGTGCCACACCAGGCCCATCTCGGGACCCCAGTTGGATGTGGGCCCGTCGTGCCACACCATCCCCGGTGTCCTCACCCTCCCGCAAGCGCACTGAACACAGCGACTCTGACGACTCCGAAGCTGAGTTCTTCCTCCGGGGCTCGTCCGACCCGGCACTAGTCTTCAACCTCACTGCGGGCACACCGAGCCCGAAGAAGAAGCAGCGCCGCGAGGGCCCGTCGCCGGCAAATACACCGGAGCTTCTCCAGCGCAAGTTCCGTCCACGCGATTCTGGCGTGGTATTGGACGAGAGCGATGATGACGGCGCGCGGTTGGGCGAGCTAGAGGATGTGTTCATGCCGGCGATGCCACGCGCGTCGACGTCCGTGAGCACGGTCGGATCGGAGGGCGATGAGCAGGCGCTCGTCACTCCTGGCTTCGCGCCAGGGCCCATGTCGGGGTGGCCGGGTACGGATGGTGTGGGTGGCTCAGACTCAAGTGACGTGAGCCTCGGCGACAACTTCGTGGGTGGCATCGGGATGCGCATAGATGCGAACGAGCGTAGTATCGAGGCGTTTATCGCGCGCACGCTCTTCGCGGGTGCGAGCAAGGGCGCGCGTGAGGAGGCACGGCGTCCGCCGGGGACACCGGTCAAGAGGGTGAAGACGGCCCACCTTATCGGCGGGCAGCGGCCTTGGCAGAGCGCGGTCGCATCCAAGATCGGCTTTGCAGAGTGGGAGGACGAGCCGGGGTTGGTCAAAGGCGGCCCACAAAAGGCGAAGGCAAAGGGCAAGCCGCGGAAGAGCCTGCCCGCGGCGTTTCCGACTTTGAGCAAAGAGAACAGGGCGGTGGCCAAGAAGGGGATGTTGGCCGTGGACACGAGTGTGGAGATGGACCTGGGCGAGGAGGATAGCCCGAGCTTGAGGAGAGAGGGGAAGTACGATGGGCTGGGGCTGGGGAGGCCGAGCTTGGCGCGTCCGAGTGCGGACGGCAAGAGCGCGAGGCCACGCTGGTTAATGCGCCGAAGCAGCAGTGGCGCGTTCTCGAGCGGGAGTGAGACATGTTCGTCGATCAACGCGACCCCGACGCGGCCTACGCCGAAAGGTCAGTGTGCGTGTACGCGAGTACTTTTTGTGGCAAGGGCGATCGATGCTGACGAGGTGTTGCGCAGTGGACTGGCGGATGCCTCCGCCTCGAATACCTACACCGGGCTCTCCTCTCAAAGGCCACATACACTCTATGTCTTCCCAGTCGACTTCCGTCTCCACTTATCCCACCTCCACAGCGACCAATTCACCCACCGTCGCCGCTGTAGCACGGCATGCACTAGTGAGAGAGCCTAGCACCGGGGAGCCTACTCCAATGCGAGCACCTACTCTCTTGCTTGACCCGACACTTGATCGACCACATACCCATGCGCACCCGGCACGCACCTCTCACTTTGCTCTCCGTGCAACTCCTCCCTCGGAGGAGGAGCAGCCAGGACGGTTTGGACGAGAATTTGAAGAGCTCGACGAACTCGGGAGTGGCGAGTTTGGCAAGGTTATCAAGGTTGGGTACCAGGACGGTGTCCGCCGGCCACCGGGGGCAGATGCGGACGTTTACGCCGTAAAGAAGTCAAAACGGTTTGAGGGCGTAAAGCACCGGTAAGTTTAATGTAGGCGCCTTCATTATGCGTGATTGTGACAAGTGCTTGTTGACAGACTGCGTCTGCGCGAAGAAGTTGATATTCTGCGACTGCTGTCTACCCGTGCGCACCCCAACGTGCTCCAGTACGTGGACAGCTGGGAGGAAGACGAGACACTCTTCATTCAAACGGAGCTCTGCGAACTGGGCAACCTCGCGGACTTCCTCTCCGTGTTCGGACGCGCCTTCCCGCGCCTGGACGAGGGTCGCGTATGGAAGATCTTTGCCGAGCTCAGCACTGTAGGTTCATGTCCTTCGTAACCTCACCACGCGTGCTCACATTCTTCGCAGGGCTTACGCTTCATCCACGACGCCTCTGTGTTGCATCTCGATCTCAAGCCTGCCAACATCTTCATCACGCGCGAGGGCCGGCTGAAGATCGGCGACTTCGGCATGGCGTCCGTGTGGCCCCGGCCGACCCCGACGGGCGATGTGCACGGCGGATTTGAGCGCGAGGGCGACAAGCTGTACCTGGCGCCTGAGGTACTCCAGGGCCGGTATGGCAAGGCCGCGGACGTGTTCAGCTTGGGGATGACGATGCTCGAGGTCGCGTCGAACATTGTCGTGCCGGACCAGTACGCCCCCCCTCCTCACCTCTCCTTGTAGTAAAGCACTGACTTGGACGTTTGCAGGGGTGAAGCATGGCACAAGCTCCGCCGCGAGGACTTCAGCCAGGTACCCTGGGAGGCGAGCGCGCAGCTGCGCGAGCTCATCAAGAGCATGATGCGCACCGAGCCCGCACTCCGTGTCGACATTCGCCTCGCGTGCGCACACCCCGCCGTCAGCCGTGCCCGCACCGCAATGGACCGTCTGCGCGCGGGCGGGGCGGGCTTCGCGGCGTCCCCGCTTGGACCTGTCCCCGAGGGCTTCGTCGAGGACCTCCTGGGGTGGCGCCGGCGCGCGGGCGAGGCGGCGTAGGCTGCTTCGCGCGTGGATGTTCTAGAGACGCTTTTCTTGGTTGGACTGTGAACCTTAAATCTTGTATTCTTCGTGTTGCAGCGCTGGTCCGAGCGGCTGCGGCCCTGGATTTGGTATCTATACCTCCGTATACTTGCGTTATTTCGCGTCCGCGCCCGCGGCGCCACCGCGCGGTGCGACGCGGTCGGGCTATCATACCCTACACTTATTCGCCTCGTCTCGTTTTCTCATTCATCACATTCTGCACACGGTCTCGCCCCCCATCTTGCACTACCTCATCGATTGGCTACTTTGCACACCGCTGCTGCTCTCCGCATCGCTATCGCACGCCCCGTTCTCGCTCCCCCCGCATTCTCCGACTTTACACATCGTACGTATTATATCCTGCACTATTCTCGGTGCGCGCCGCGCCGCATTCACTCCTCTTGTATATGTCTAATTCAAGTTATGGCTTGTGTAGGTACCTAGACTCAGGGCTCGGCAGGCTTGCATATGGCTGACGTAGAAGATCGCGTACGTAGGTATACCATGCACATATGATACAATGAAATGACAGCTGTTGACACATGGTATTCGCTCCACGAAACACCGGAAGGAGGTACTCGGAGTGCAGACAGGTGCTAGTATGTTTGCGGAAGACTGCGTATCTAAATAGACAATACGCAACGCTAGCACGATCGCCAGTGGCACTAGTGCCAGGATCCCGGGCGATAGCCCTGGGTCAGGCATGCGTCCGGGACTAGCCAGGCACTCGCATCACCCTGTGCTGATCCTGCCTCGCTGTGGTCAAAGAGGGGACCCAAAAATAAGCCGGCGTGGGAGCCCCGGGGGCGCATGTACACGGTTGCGAGAAGGACGGCACCGCGGGCGGCCGCGGCGACGGCGACGGTCGACAAGACACCGGTGCGTGCTCGCGTCTGAGGCGAGCCGGGCGGGGGCGCGGGGGACACGGGCGTGACGTGCTGCGTGCGGGGATCAGCGCCGAGCGTCGTGGAGCGGGGGCGTGCGCGGGGAGAACGCTGCCCGCCCAGTGCGGCGGAGGCGAGGCGAGGCGTCGCAGCGGGTCGGCGGGCCGGTGGCGGATCGCGAACAGCAGGACGCGTCGGTGGGAGACGTCTCTCCGCTGCCCCGCCAGCTGCTGTGGGTGGGCCGAGACTGGGGGCCGCTAATGGACTTGGCTAATAGACTCTGGTGACATGGGTGGGTGCGTGGGAGCAGTGCTTGTGCTGGGGTGTAATGGTGCTGAGTGAGCGGAAGGGTGGCCGGGATGGGGAAGCGAGCAACGGGCACTGCAGCATCTGCGACAAGCCGTCAACGTCACGGCGGTAGGAGCCGTGACGGTCAGTGGCATGGGCTGACATGCACCCGGCATGCACTCGCACTCGCAGCGGTGCGCCTGGCTCGCTGGCGTGTCGCGCGTGTGTCGCCCCCGCGCGCCCTCGGGACGGCGCCATCGAGCGTGTGCACGAGGCCGGGACGAAGATAGCACCTGCAGTGACACTGGAGAGTTCTTCTGCGGGAGATGGCCAGGGCGACACGCTGCTCGTTGACGGGCCGTGTGCCGTTGCGGGCAGCGTGGGCGTCGTCGTCGCTCGCCGTCGCCCACGCCGAGCTCGAGCTGCCCGCCGCTGCCGTCCCCCTCTTGAGCACGCGCGGCGATCTGTCTGATTGTTCAGGTTGCCCCTGCAAGGCGTGCACAGCCGTCGCGCGCGCATCATCAAGGACTAGCCCCTCGCCGCTAGGCGCTAGACTGGCAAACGCCAGATTTCGTCGAGTGCCCACTGCAACGGGCGTTCCTGACGACGCTGCTGGCCGGGCGACTCTGAGCAGATTCTGTCGCCCCGTCCCTCTCGCCCCCTCCTGTCACCATCCCACCGTTGTTTTTCTCTCCTTTCTTCCTTCTCCCTCCCATGCGACCCGTATCTACTCGCACCGCAACTATCTAAATGGTCCCCCTTGACTCCCCCTACTCCCCTTCCGCTCTCTATCCCGTTCTCTCGCACCACCCACAGTATCCCAACCCCCCCTCCTACCACGCCCTGGACGACGACTACTCGTCCGCTACCTGCGTCCCCTCCCTCATTCCCCCGGGCATGGACCCCGCACATGTCGACATGCGCACATTCTACCCCTACCAGCCCAACGAGGTCAAGCACCGCCGCCGCACAACCCGCGCCCAGCTCAAGGTCCTCGAAGATGTCTACACGCGTGACACAAAGCCCAACGCGAATCTCCGCAAAAAGCTCGCGCAGGAGCTCGACATGACCCCCCGCGGAGTGCAGGTCTGGTTCCAGAACAGGTGCGCGCGTCGGGTCATCCCCCTCCGACCACCCGCTCACCCTGTTTCGCAGACGCGCAAAGACGAAGCAGCAGCGCAAGAAGGCCGAGGCCGTGCTCAGTGCTGGCACGCACCAGCCGTCGCCGAACGAGCATACAGGCGATGGTGCCGAGCCGACCTCGCCCCCTGCGAGCCCGTCGGAGGAGGTATCTCCAGAGGAGCCCTCACCCGAGCCTCAAGTTTCTCCTGCAGCAGATCATGCGCTCCCGAAGACGGATACGTCCTGGCCTCCTTCGCAAAATGTACAGCTCCACACCTCCCCGGGATTTCTTGCCCCGCCAGACCTTTATGCAATGCGTCGACCCTCTCTACCTACTCTCGTCAACGGGTCGCTCGCCGCACCGGACATGTACAGCGTCAGCGCCCACGGGCTGCAGCGCCGCGGAGTCGACCGCCGCCGATCCGTCGACCACAACGCTAACGCCAGTACCCACGCGCTCCGCCTCGCCGGGCATCCGTATGCACACGCCGTCTCCGTGGCTAACGGCAACGGCTCGAGCCCGCATGGCATGTACGACCCCTCGCTCGCGCATGTTCAGGAGGACGCCGCCGCCTCGTGGCAGAGCGTCACGCAACTGCCGTACGCGCACCGCCGCCCCGCGTTTCCGCCGCGCCACAGCGTCCCCTCCCTCTTCCCCTACCATACACCGCAATCGCAGCCCGCAGCGCCCATGTCACAGCCCGGCGGCGCCAACCAGCACGGCCCCGCGATGCAACAGCCTGGCGCGGACCGCAGCCCGCCCCCGCCCAACATCACACAGGCGCTCGCCCCCCGCCGTTCCGGCGACGCCTCGAACGCGCCCAGCACGCTCGTGCACCCCGCCGCCATCATCCCGCACCACCCGCGCATCTCCTCCCAGCTCGCGCTCCCGAACGTCAACATCGTGCGCAACCAGCACCGCGCGTTCGCGTACTCCTCGCGCCCCGTCGGCGCGCCGCCCCCCGGCCCGCTGCCTGCGCCGAACTTCTCGTTCGGCGACGCCGCGGGCTCGCAGGGCCCGTCCCCGCTCGAGGCGTCGCCCGCGAGCTCCGCGAACTCGTCGACCGCGAACCTCCACGCGCCGGACGGCGCGGAGGACGCGGGCGGGGACCTTGTGTATCGCGAGGCGCGCGACGAGGAGGAGAGCGAGTACAGCCAGTTCTCGCGGTTCGGCTCGATTGCGAGCGTCGGCGGCAGCGAGAGCAGCTGGACGAGCGCGGGGAGCGCCCCGCAGGGCATCAGTGTCGCTGTTGTGCCTGTTGGCGCGGGCGCTGGTGGAGCGCAGGTTGAGTGGGAGGAGGGGTGGACTTGGGAGACCGCGGGCAATTGGAAGGACGGCTTCCAGTATGGCGACCGGCGGGATAGTTGGTGAGTGCACCCTTTTGGCTTTTCGCTCTTTTGAGCGTGGATTGTGCGGCTGTATGCACTGTGGTATTGCCGCTGCTACGTCGTCCCGTCGTTCATAGTCGTATCATCATACTGATGTGACGTATTCCCCTCTGCTTAGTGCGTCGGGACACTTCCTCGAGCTGTTCAACGACCTCGATGTGAATAGCGCGCACGAGTCGCCCGTTCCGCCACATGTAGCCCAGCCGCATGCTAGCCAAGCTGCCCACAATCTCTCGCATCATTCGTCGGGCGATCACATCCCTTCCGAAGGTCTCGCTTCCGACGCTGGCAAAGCGGAGACGCGGAATATGCAGGAACAATATCCATCCCCGACGTCGACGATATCGGCTGGGACGCATCATAGCCAAGGCTACGAGTCACCTGAGCACAGCCAGAATCACGTCCAGAACATGAATCAAGGCAACCATGTCGACGTGTTCCAGGATGCACACTCAGAGAGCTACCATGACGCGGTACATGCGAGAGGTAGTGCACGTAGCAGCACAAGTGAACTCGCGTACGCACTGCAAGGACATCCCGAGGTATGTTTTGTCATTCAAATTCGTACTTTCTCCCTTAAGCTTGGATTCCCTGTAGGACATGTCGCACTCACAGAATCAGAGCCAAGCCCCCGCAGACCTGAGCACAGATAACTCTCGGTTACAATATCCGGACTACTCCGGAGCCGAGCCGGCAGGCCTGGACGGTGCTCCTGACGCATCAGGTTCCTCCGCCGGCTACGCCTACTCCCAGCAGCCACACGACGCTTCATATACACCCACATATGACGGCTCGTCCGTGCAGCTGCAGTATCCTGGAACACCCATATATGGCCAGAACGCAATACAACTGTCGCATATGTGCGTGCCTGCCAATGTCGCCGGCGGGCAATACCTCGCCCTCGGGTACCCGCAATTCCCATAGCATCTCGGATCCACTCTCCTTGCATCTGTCCCGCACATCGGACTCACTCCTGCGTCGTCGTCGACCTGCATCCGCTCCTTGTCCCGTCCCATCTTCGCCCTGCTTTGTGGACATCTACGCAAGTGCATATATATGTATATCCCCGCCCCCATCCCCATACCTACTACAGTACATCCCAGTATTGTCCATTATCTTGTCCTGCGGTGCCCACCGGGCCCGCCTCCACCATGCCGGAACGGACGGCAGGATCGCCATGGCACGCCGTCGTGGCACACTGTGTGCCACGACGCGATCCTGCGCACCGCGTCTCTGCCGCTATTTGCTGCGACATCTCGCTGCTTCGCCCTTGCGGCTGGTCCTGGCCGCCCGTGCAACGTTTCGCTGTCCCACTCTCCTTCATTGTATCTGCTGTTTTTCTTCGTGCTTTGGTTCGTTCGGTATATCTAGAGTCTTTATAGTTATTCTGCCCACCTTCCCATTCGTTACAAACACTGCTTCGTGTATATATTAGTGCATCGCTGTGCTCACTTGTACGTCCTCAGCCGTCAGGTAAATCATTAATCCTTGTACATTGTCTTGGCCTGTCTATAGTGTACTACATGTTTATATTGCGATGGGTACGTGATTTCGGGTTCGTAGGTCTGGGTGCTGTGCGCCTCGCAGTGCGCTGGGTCAACTAACGGCGTTGCTCAACTGTCTGATCCAATCTCCGGCAATGCTGTCAACACAGATGAATGCAGTGCGAGATCTATCAGCAGCGACGTATGAAGATCACGACCCCCGACTGTTGGATCTCATCATCACCATCCGCTACGTCCGCTGCCATCCACAGGACATCACAACTTTGTGATAGACGCTGGCATAGGAGGTAGATAGGCTGCCATAGGGGGTCGAGGGCCATAGGCCACCCAGGGTGGGGCACCGATCCCAATGCCGCTGATGGCACCGCCCTCGACTGCGGAGATCGCGGGTCCACCCGCCTGCACAAGGACAGAGGGGTCTCGTCCGGCTTGAACGGCGCGCGCAGTGAGGAGGTCGTGGACCTGAAACGTGCCGCATTGTTACTTTACAAGACTCACACAGGAGACATGGTGGGACCCACTTGCATACGTAGCCCGTGCATCGCAGCACGCAGGCCCCTGAGCTCCTCGCCAGTTCGTAAAGCCTCCGCTGTGCGTGCGCTCGCTATACCTCCGAGCGCACCAGCCAGTGTAACCAGCGCGCCATGAAGGGACGCGAGCGTATTGGGAAGAGGGGTTGTCGGGTCCAAGGGCGGGATGGATATACCAGCGCCAGCAGGTGGCACAGGGGGAGCGGTGTACGACGGATTGGGCGAGAAGGTAGGCAAGGGAGAATAAGCTACTGGTGAATAGTTTGTAGGAGAAAGAGGCGAGGCGAAGGGAGGCGATAAGGTGGGCGCGGGAGCTTGTGCCTGTGTGTAGGGGCGTTGGGGAGTACCCGCGATTGTCGGTCGTCTCTCCCTGCGGCCCTCCAGCTGTGGAAGCTGCCGATCGTATACATTCTCCTCGTCCACGGAAGGAAAGTACGACGCGAGATCCAACTCAGCAGCGTCTGCCGGTGTGCGTGCTGGCGGCAAGCTTGACATTGATTCCGCGTGTCGGGTCGCGCGAGTAGGAACCGGGACATGATTCTCTCCTGCACTTGTTTCGCCGGCGCGTGCATGTGCATCAGTATGAAACGCTCTGGGAGCTCTGGTATCTGATATGTCGTGAGCGGACGTTGCTGTCGTGGGGCCCGCAACTTCCACCAAGTCCGGGACGCTGGAAATGTCATCTTCAAACCTGTACCAAGGGCCTAGTGCACGCTGGACGGCCTGCATCTGCCGGTGGAGAGAATGGACCACACCCTCGAGCGCTGAGAGTCTCATCCGGAGCATGGCATTCTCAGTAGCAAGCGAGTTGTCAGTCCGTGGAGTAGTTTGAGCAGAGACCTCGGATAGACCCGAGGTGGCTTCCTGTGTGACTGGCTGAACATTGTCATTCTGCAGGAATCGCATGATCAACTTTCGCCTTCTAGCAAGTAAAGAGAAGAGCTGTACCGTTGCTTCCGTCTGTTTAGCGGTAGGCGGTTGCGACGTCCGAGTATCGGAAGAATGGCAGCGCATATGCTGCCCGATGTCTTTGCGTGCAATCCAGACGCGACATTGTTCATGCGTACATTGAACCTCAGTGAATTCGCATGTGTCCTTCAGATGGGTGGATAGTAGGGACCGTTGGCACTCGTGCGAACATCCTTTCTCGCGGTGGGGACACTCGACCATGAGTTCATCGACAAGCTGCACAATTGGCACGTTAAATATTCGAACGTCATGATATCGACCAATAGCAATGCCACGTACATTGCGGACGAGAGGGTCGGCAGGCACCAGATCGTGCAACGTCAGGGGCAGACGATCTATGGGACATTGTTGAGACACGCCAATGGCACGAGCAATACAGTCATAGCAGAACGTATGACAGCAGGTCCGTGCTGTACACGGTTCGACAAAGGCGGTCCTTTGGATGGATCAATCGCGTTAAGAAGTGAGGCGAAGCACACACGACAGAGCTATACCTGCATATACAGCAGACCTACAGAAGTTGTCGATGAGATGTTTGCTTCGCAATCCGGAGGATGGGTTCATACCAAATTCACGTTTGGATTGTCCACGTAGGAATACGTCGACATCCCAGAGAGCGTTATCGAGGAACAGCTAAGGAACAGCTTGCTACATCAGCTGCAGCCACTGCTCGTGAAATGGGGCTATCCACGTGCGTCTCACGTGGCACTATTCGCAAGTCTCTTGAGTGCTGTAGATTGTTCTTTGTTGACTGTCGCGATTGCTCTCAGCCCCGTACTGCGAATGGACGACAAGACGATGACTCGCGCACTGCAGAGAAGTGAATCATATTTTTACACTATCGTGAGCTTGTGAGGTCATTTGGATATTATGGCTGCACTCCATCTTGAGCTCGAGCTGTTGGGGATAAGCGTTAGCGCTACCAGAACAGCCTTTGGCAAACAGACGTCCATCCGGGCGAGCAACATCCTAATCCGATCCAGACATCTGCCCGGCCACAGAGTTTGTTCTGCCATCCGAACAGCGTCGTTTTGGCTCAAGACCGGGAAGCTTTCGCTGCCAGCTTTAGTGCCGTTTTGATCGCTCCAGCGGCACGCATCTTCATTTCGAACGTTAATGACCGCTCATATAGACTTCCGGTGTCCGTAGGACTGCTATGTCACTCTTCGTGCTTTCGCCACTACCACCCGAAGTCACCGATCGCATCATAGATTACCTATGGGCCGACCGGGCATCGCTTCGTAGTTGCGCGCTCACATGTCGAGCTTGGTTGCCCGCCAGTCGTTATCATCTATTCCATACCCTGCGCATCTGGAGCCGTGAAGCATTCGACTCGCTCACCCACAAGTCATGTATACCGGCGACGGCAGAATTGTTCCGATTCGTGCAACACCTTTCAATCAGAGAACGCTCCGGTCCAGCCTTCGCACATCTCGTACCTCCGCTCCTAGTCAGCAATTTGCCCAAAGTCACTTCTATGGATATACACAAATTCTCTCCCGAGGCTATTGCTCCGGAACCAAGTTTCTACACTGTTCTCGGCCGATTCAGCCAGGTCACTACGCTTGAGTTACACGAGGTCAGCTTCGGACCAATACACGACACATCAATGTTCCTCTGTAGCTTCCCCAGTCTGACACACCTGACGCTGCACAAATGCGTAATCCGGAGGGGACCCTTCATAATCGCACAGCAAGCACCGCCTGTCCGGACTTTGTCTTTGACATCGCTCGCCATTGGTGAGATGATGCTTTGGGTCTTGAGCGACCTTCTGCAATGGCTTTCTGTAACGCCGACCGCCCAAACCCTGAAAGTATTCGTATTTCGAGGTGGGAAACCAGTGGATCCAGGTGGTCATAACTTGGCCCCGGCGTATGCCAGGATTGTGACAAGATTTATTCATAATCTTGGTGCCTCCCTGCAAGCTGTTACTGTGCCCCTTCTTTCGGGAATTGATGGTACGACTCTTCTTCACGCATTGTCAGCCATCTCACCTTGTAACAGAACATCGAGCGCTCCTGGTGACCTCGAGAGGCCTCCGCAAGATCCACCTCCGGTTCAATGCGAATAACCATACGATGGCCTCCCGTTATCTATCGCATGTTCCCTCCACTCAAGTACAGACTGTGGAACTTCAGTTCGGGACGATGTCCGCACAAATCCCGTTCGACATGTATATACCCGGACGAGCGCCGATTCCGTCGCCGCTGAAGAAGTTCCGTGACATCCGACCATCTCTCCAGTCCATTAATGACGTCCTCATTAGTAATGCTTTCCCTGTTCTTGAACAGGTGATCGTCCGCTCGTCGCACGCCGCGTTTCCGGGACTATCCCAACAGGCTTTCAGACGAAAAATACAACAGGCGATGCGTGGCCTCGACGCGCGCGGGATGCTGCAATTCTCTGTAGTGGAAGATGAGGATTGTCTGCAGTGACAATGTGGTCGAATGGGTGGGAGGGGGACGGAGACCAAGGGGATCAAGGACGTAAGACATGGTAGCGCGCAACCTCATTTCTATCGATTGGGACACCATGGTAACTCTGTAGTGATTACATACGCCGCTAGTCCTTCGGGTTGCAATTCCTCCGTAGTCCGTAGGCAGCAAACTATCGGGGCTGGCCACAGCGAAAAAGCACGTGATCTTTAGCCTGTATCGATGGTGGAGGGGGGCAGTTCGGTTTCGTCTGTAGAACCTGCAAAATATCGTAAGTCCTCGGACAGCCTCGCAAGCCTATCTGAACGCTGACATCGGAGTACGCCAATAGCAGCGACTGGACCCGCTTTGATCTGCTAGGAGTCACCATGTGCCGATGCTTCGCGATTGCGCAATTCCCCGCCGCCTATCCTCGGAACACAAGCGCCGTGGGGAGCCTCGTGTAAAAGCACCTGCGCCGTCACTTCAATCTGCTCCAGATGAGCAAGAGGCATCATTAACTCCGTCTCCGCCGTGTCGACACCGCCGATCGCATCGCGGATCAAGCTATCAAGATCGATCAAATCCGTCAGATTGAGGAGGAATATAGGGCATCCACATTAGTTATCTGTGTCGTGGCGCGTGCTGGTGAGTTATAGCGTTGATCCGGAACAAGAAAGCTTACTGAACTCCGTTCATTAGTACCAAGTGCTATCGGACATGGATCCACTGCCACCGGAAGTCACTGATCGCATCATAGACTTCCTCTGGGCGGACCGAGCATCACTTCGCAGCTGCGCACTCACCTGCCGTTCCTGGTTGCCGGCCAGCAGGTTTCACCTATTCCGCACGCTCCGTATCTGGAGCCGCGAAGCCTTCGATGCACTGATACACAAATCGTGCATCCCGGAGACGGCAGAGATGTTTCGATTTGTGCAGCATCTTTCCATCAGAGAGCGATCCGGCTCGTTCGCTCATCTCGTACCTCACATCCTGGTGAACAAGCTACCCAATGTCACCTCTATTGACATACATGACTTCTCCGTGTGGGCCGTCTCCCCGGACGCCGGCTTCTTCTCCATTCTCAGTCGATTCAAGGGCGTCAAGGCGCTCGAGCTCCGCAACGTGCAGTTTAGCACCATACACGAAATGGCCATACTTCTCTGCAGCTTCCCTAGTCTCTCGCGCCTCTCTCTTCACAGCTGTAACCTGATAGGCGATTTGCTTGGACCTCCAGTTCATCTGCCTCCATTACGGACATTGTCGTTGACGCACCTCACCGTTGATGCCGGCAGTATGGGGATTGTGACCTCAGAGTTATTTCTTGAGTGGTTGCTTCAGACACCGACCACCCGTACGCTTCAGACTTTCAAGGTCGTTACCGGATACTTAGCGAATGTGATGGCGATTTCCGGTATTCTTACCAGACTGATTCATGGCCTTGGTGATACGTTGCGTGCGATCACAATATCTTTGTCGACTTCGGTCGATGGTGAGTCAATTTCTAAGTAGCGACCTCCACCGGACTGCTCACACAGTTTACGTAGAACAGGAGTCGCTCATGTCTACCTCGAGCGGCCTCCGAACAATTTACCTCCGCTTTAACGCCGATACTCATGCCACGGCCGCGCTTCATCTGGAACATGTCATTTCAGCACAAGTACGCATCGTAGAGCTCCAATTCGAGGCAATGTCAGCCCACCTTCCTCTCGAAATCTCCGCAGTCTGGCACTTGTCTGAACCAGTGTCGCTTCAATTCCGCGATATTCGACCATCTCTTCGAAGTATCGACACCATTCTCGTCAGCGATAGCTTCCCCACCATTGAACAAGTTATAATTCGTTCACGGCATGAACCATTTCCAGAATTGTCCTCGATGGGCTTTCGACAGAAGACACAGCGTGCATTGGGTCGAGTCCATCGTCGAGGCATACTGAAGTTCGTCTCTGCGGAAGACGAGGTTCCTTTAACATGATTTCTTGTGCCGCCGGCCTGCCCGCTGGAATCAATCAATCATGATCGAATATTGATGGATAAGCGGGACACAAGTAAATTTGCACTTAGCGTCCACTTCAGTATGGGTCAATGGTCTTGCTCGGGAATATGACTTTCAGACGGGAATACATGCCATTTTTTTACAACCAGTTCAGTCACTGAATCTTACCATGTGGGTATGGTGCAGTAAAATGTCTGGGTTATGTGCAGGTAGGGATGATGCACAATGCAAATTTTGCGAGGCAAGCTGGGATGTCAATCAGGAGTGTCGCAGAGTGTAGTGCGCATTATTTGGGACAAAAGCCAATGTCACAGTTATTACATGCAGATGGTACTCTACACAGAACAAATTTAGCCATGACAATAGACAAGCCAAAAAAAACTCTGGGGATATCCGACAGGCATCTTTCGATTCATAGGAAGCCAGGGAAATTCTGCGAACACATTCTGTAGACCAAAAGGCACTACCTGAGAAGTGCATACATTCATGTGAGATTTGTCAACACAGAGAAGAGCTTGTTGCTAAGACGTTGCGTGCTTGTATGTTGTCCAACGCACAGGGCAATTCAACACCCCGCAAAAGGGGACACCACAAGTGTTCGAACCTCGAGCTGCAAAGCAAAAATCGTCACCTGAGCGATTCGAACACTCGCGGGCAAAGCCCAACCGCTGACTAAGCTACCGCAGTAGCAGGCGATCCCGTTAACCACTCCGGCAAAGTGACTTGTTCAAACGCTCTATTTGTAGATATATATCCCGAAAAACACAAGTTAGGTCTCAATTCTCCTGAACTGCTCACAAACTAAGGATCTGCCAGGAACGTCGGAATCCAATCACAATACCGAGCACGAGATAGGTTAAGCCGAGGAGGACAGGGATGAAGCGGGGAATTTCTATGTGTAATCAGATTGGGCAAGATGAAGTGCAATGATGCGCAAAGTTGCAAACGAGGCTTCGACCGCGGGTAGACGGCGACAGACAGTAGAGCCTGTACAGGTGTCACAACGCGTAAAGTACCTAACGTATGCATTTCATCTCGCCTCCAGACCATGTAGCGCGTACTCTATAGCCGACGACTTGTTTCGGTTCAAGTATGACGATAGCCACAAATGCGAATGTGAACTCTTATCAATGCAGATCAACTTTGTCACCTGTGAACTCCAACCCCTCCGACCACGAAGTAAATGCATCCGTGTCTGCCAACAGCCTGCAGTCTTCCTCTGTATTACTTCAGTTGCATCCTTACCAATGGGGAAGTGCAGCGGCGGCTTGTGCAAGTCGGCAAGGCGGTAGAATACTTCGGCGGCCTTGAGCGGGTTCGCGCCAGAGGGCCTCTCGGCGAAGGCAGATATGATCGAGCGAAGAGACACGGCAGGTGCCTTGGCATATACTGGAAGCGGGTCGATATTACCCTGTTTGAACCGGCCTTCCGTGATGAACGAACCAGGCTCGATGGTGGTGACCTATGTGTCGCTCGGTCAACAAATGTCTGCTCGCCACTGAAAGAACAAGTGCCGTACCTTGATGTTCCATGAAGGATCTAATTCTTTGGCCAGAGCTTCGCTAATTCCCTCGAGAGCTACCAATGTTCGCCGAATAAGACGTTACGAGTATGATACTGGAGTCTGGCAACATGCTCAGCAAACTTACCGAACTTCGTCGCGTTATAGAACCCAAGCGCAGGAATGCCCTCAATACCCGCCATGGAGCTGACCTGAAAGAGGCATCCACCAACGCCAGGCTTTTTTACTTCGCGGAAGAACTTGACCGCCGCCTGGGTGACGTGGGTCGCACCCCAGAAGTTCACTTCAAACATGGCACGAATAGGCATCTCCTTTCCAGCGGCGGATTCCACTTCGGACACGACGGAATACGCAGCGTTGTTAAACATCACGTTCAATTGGCCAAACCTCTCCTTCGCTGCGGTGAAGGCAGCGGTGATCTCGTTCTCGTTCTGCACGTCCAACTTGAGCACGAGCAGGCGATCGGCAGGATACTGGACAGAGAGACCTGCAAGCATTTTGGGCTTGTGCAGCGTTGCCACTACGGCGTCGCCATTCTTCAAAGCGATCTCTGTCACGGCGCGACCAAAACCGGTCGATGCGCCAGTGACTGCATAGCAGAGGCGCAGCCTCAAAAAATTATTCCAGGGAAAGGAGGATCCTACTCACTGGACCAAACTTTATGATTTGGCATTGCGACGCGGATTTCGCGTTGAAGATGCAAGAGGCTGTGGGTGCTGATGGGGACATTACTGTACACTGATCCAGCTTTTATATCCTGCTACTGAGCATCATCTACTCACAATTAGCAACATAACCCGGAAGTTCCAGAGTCAGTACGGGGATGTCCCGCGCAACAATATAATAATATAGAGAGTTATCGCCGGTGTCTCGAGATTTGCTACCCACCTCTGACCTTAGGACGTATATGAGGGGCTGCAATCTAAGCCTGAGTCAGTGTCCCCATCCAGAACTCCGAGCCGCTTCGGTATATGCACATAGCGCTGACTAATTTGCGCCTCTGTAGATCCTGCGTATCAGCTGTTGCTTAGTCCAGTCGCGTTGGTCCGTAGTCTGTCGCACTGAAAAACAAGTTCGTCCAATGATGCCATATTTCGAGGACTTTCAGTCCGAAGTGCAGCATCGCTCTGGGGTGTACGTTCGAGCCGGAGTGATCTTATCGCAATAGCAATAATTCGGACGAAGCCCGCGGAAAAACCAATCGAGACTCGTTTTGCAGAATTCAATACGAAGAGTTCAGGTGGCTAAGGCCCATTGTCGCAATACTATACCGAAATGAGCTCGCATATCAATGAGCAGTACATCATGACCAAATTTACTGAACATAAGGATAGACAATGTTTCGTGTCAAGGCGTCGTGTATGGTGTTGTCTATGAGTACGATATCTATTTCCACATCCTCAGCTGACTGTTTTGCAGCGTCTTAAAGTTGAACCTCACTATCGCATCTAGTCCGTGAACTCCAGTCCCGGAGACCACGAAGTATATGTGCCCATCTCGGCCAGAAAGCTTCCAACACTCCTCTTCGCAGCTTCAATCGCATCCTTGCCAATCAGGAAGTGCAGTGGCGGATTGGGCAAGTTGGCAAGCCGATAGAACGCCTCGGCAGCCTTTCGTGGGTCTGGGCCCATGGCATTTTGCTGCAGCGCGGATATAGCCGACCGCGAAAGGACGGCAGGCGCATTAGTATACACGGGAAGCGAGTCAATGCTGAGTACATGTGAGTGGCTCTCTGTTACGAAAAAGTCCGGCTCGAGGATCGTAACCTGTGCGTCGTCGTGTCAACGAAAATCACTTCCACGCCACTGTATCGAGTCATCGCACCTTAATGTTCTATGAAGGATCGAGATCCTTAGCAAGAGCCCCGCTGATTCCCATTAAAGCTGTTGAATTAAGCCCATCAATACACACGCTAAATCACACATTAGCAGGCTGACCGAATTTCGTTGCATTATAGAATTCGAGTACAGACGCACTCTTGATACCCATCATGGGGCTCATTTGCAGGCGGCGGCCACCGATGCTAGGTTCGTTCACCTCCCGAAAGAACTTGACCGCCCCTGAGCGATGCAGATTACTCCCCAGAAGTTCACCTCAAACACACCCTGGGTATACTCTTCTTTTCGAGCTGCTGATTCGATTTCAGATTGAAAAAGCAGCGGTGATCTCATCCTCCTTCACATCTAGCTTAAGCACGAGCAGGTGATCGGCAGGGTACTGTGCGGAGAGACTGGCCAGCACTTCGGGCTTGCGCAGAGTTGCCAACACAGCGCCACCGTTCTTCAAGACAAGCTCTGTCATAGCCCTTCCAAAGCCGGTAGACGCGCCAGTAGCTGCATGGGAACAACATCATATACTTGTATTAGGTGAGAGAAGATATCATTTACGAAACAACACCTTAGTGTTCGGCATTTTGGTACTCGCTGAATGGCTGATGGAGGGAGAACATCGAGCATCAGGAGAGTATCATTTTTACTTAGATGCCTTTCGCGTCGCTTTTAGGCGCTTTCGCGGCATTGCTGGGCGCGAAACGCCGCGACAGCCACTGAGAAGCCCTAAAAGGCTCGAAAAGCGCGCCAAGACAAAGTAATATTCTCCTGATGCAACGGGAACAAGGCTGTGAGCCAATGCAGCATTTATAATCTACCATCGGGCTCCAGCTGACAAGGCAGCCTGCTTCTTACGGTGGAGACGTCTCACAGGGATGTAAGTATAGTCAGGCACTTGCCGTCCTGCACAACCCGGGTGTGCGCATAGGAATTTTGATGTGTCCTCCCAGAGATTACTGTCGATAAGCAGTACATAAATAGAAGAGCACCTGAGCATAAGTCATCCTGCGTGAGCACTGCCATTCATATCTAATCTGCGAACTATAGCCCTTCAGACCAGGAAGCATACGCGTCTATGTCGGCCAGCAAGCTCGCTGCCTTCTTCTTTACAGCTTCAACCGCGTCCTTACCAATAGGGAAGTGCAGCGGCGGCTAGGGCAATTTGGCGAGACGATAAAACGCGTCAGCGGCCTTGCGCGGGTCCGCGCCGGATGGATTCTCGGCCAACGCTAATATGCTCGAGCGCAAAAGGGCGGCAGGCGTCTTGGCGTACGCAGTAAGCGGGTCAATGGTGACAACCTTTGATTGACCTTCCGTGATGAAAGAGCCCGGCTCGATGAGCGTAATCTATGTCCGTATGTCAGTGGGAGTCACTTCTGTGCTGCTCTAGCGGGGAATTGACCTTGATGTTCCATGAGGGATCGAGCTCCATAGCAAGAGCTTCGCTAATTCCCTCTAAAGCTGGTCCGACCCGTCAGTGCGTGCTTTCGACTACGAACGGGCAGGCCAACCAAATTTCGTCGCACTGTAGAACCCGAGTGCAGGCGTACCCTCAACGCCTGACATGGAGCTGACCTGCAAGAGGCGACCACCGACGCCGGGCTTGTTTACTTCGCGGAAGAACTTGACCGCTGCCTGAGTAACATGCGTCGCTCCCCAGAAGTTCACCTCAAATATGTCGCGGGCAGATTCCTCCTTTCCAGCTGCGGATTCTACCTCGGCCATCAGACCATACCCAGCATTGTTGAATACCACATCCAGTCGACCAAACATCTCCTTTGCCTTGGTAAATGCCGCGGTGATCTCGTCCTCGTTCTTCACGTCCAGCTTGAGCACCAACAGGCGATCAGCAGGATACCGCGCAGAGAGATCGACCAACATTTCGGGGTTGCGCAGAGTTGCTACCACAGCGTCACCATTTCTCAGGACGAGCTCTGCCATGGCTCGACCAAAGCCGGTCGAGGCGCCGGTGACTGCATGCCAGATAATTTAGACATTCATACTTGCACAGAGAGAATGCTACTCACTGAACCACACCTCGGTGCTCGACATCGTGGTACAGCTTAGGTGAGTCTCGGAGTGTTCGAGAAAGTCAGCAGATGGAAACAGTGCTCTGAGTCAGTGCGGCATTTGTACCTGACAAGACTATCAGCTGCTTGATTATGGAGACGTCCAATGAATCTGCAAATGATGGTTATCGCCAAAGTCCTCCAGTATCCACAGATGGTACTGACTCGGCCGCATCCTCTGGTAAGTACTTATCTATCAGTGGTATATGGCCGTGAGAATAAGTCCCCAGTGAAAATCTCAGGTAGGAGAGTTTCGAACACCGTCTGAGCAATCCGTCGTGAACGCGTGAGCCATGACTCATGGCTCACGAAGCTGCCCTGAGCTGCACACATTTGGACAGGTACGACGAACATGTCAGCCACCGGTGTGTTAAGTAAGAACACTCCCCATTCATCGCGGTGAACAGAAAGCCCCCCTGTGCGTGAGGTAATCGAGAGGTGCGAGCGTGAAGGGAAGATGCCGGAGTACGGGGAGGTGATTATGGTCTTCTACAGGCATGTCTGTAGGCTATCCCCGTGGCCAGAAGTCTTGCTGGCTGCATTCGGAGAGATGAGCAAAGACCCGACAGTTTATAAAGCATGTACCTGTTCTGATCCCTCTGTTCGCAGGCCAGCTAACATGCAGATACTCGCCAGGATCGGCCCTTCGGAAGTGCTCATAACCGGCACATTGAAGGACTGGTCGATCGTGGATATTCTTGCGAGCATCTCGGCGCCCACACTCTTGATCAATGGCCGCTTTGATGAAGCGCAAAACGTCGGCGTGCTGCCGTTCTTTCTACATATTCCGAAGGTTAGATGTGTGCAGTTCGTAGATAGCTCGCACATGACATTCCATGAGGAACGCGAGAGCTACATAGACGTGGTCGAAAGGTCTCTGAAGGAGATGTGACATGAGGCAGTACGAGCTGAATACCTTACTGGTTTGCACTATAGCTTGCGACTTGCGTGTATCAATTCATGAATGACAGGGTAACACGTGGCGATCGACGCCTGGTATGCATTCAAAACGCGAAGTCAACGCTACAACACTCTACCTGAGGATGAAAACAATAGCACATAAGTCATACAACACCGGCCACATGCAGCACGGTGCCAGAGCAAGATCCACCTCGCCCTTCTGGCACGCCAGGTAGCACCATGCACGGGAATACAAATCTCGCATGCGAGACCCTAAGACTCAATAATAAATATGCTCAAAAGAAGGCAGACCGGACGAACGGGTGTCGAAAAAGATGGGCCGTAGCGTGCAAGAATGATCCAAAGAGGATCAGAAGGGAGAGTCATGGCGTCTGACAGCCGCACGCGCATGGTGGCGGCGGTGCGCGTCGTAGATCGCGCGAGACTGGGCCTTGGCGGCGGGCTCGGGTTCAGGGGACGCAGAGCGTCGCTTCTTGTTAGCGTTCTTGCACGTCTTGCGGTTCGGCGTGGTGGCGCTCGCGCTGGCGGCTGATGCGGGAGCGGAGGCGGAGATCACGGCGCTAGAGGCGGCGAGGACGGGCGCAGCCGACGAGGGGGCGGGGTTCACCACAGGTGCGATAGAAGACGATGGAGCGACCGCCGGAAGGGTGGGGCTTGCCTTCGCTGAAGAGTGCACTGCGACGGAGCTGGGAGCGGGCTGGGGATCGGGGCTAGGGGAGGCAACGTGGGTGGACGCTGGCTGGGCTGCGGCACTGCTGGAGGCGGGCTCACCAGACCCTTGGTTGTTGACATCCTGAGTAGCGTCTGAGCAGAAGCTAATGAGGAGGTCGACCTGCAGGATCTCAGCACCAAAAGATACGACGCTCTATGCGATGGATTGCTCACGTTGTTTGTTTCACACTGGACCTGGACCTGGTTGTCGTCAGACTGGAAGAAGGCGGTGTTGCAGTCGGCGCTAGCGCAGTTGGCGCCGCTGCCATTGCATCCGTTGAAGTAGCTGAACGACGTCTGGACATTGAAGGCGTGCCTAAGTGAGCGGCAACATGAGCATCCTTCATAACGATGGAATGATTGAAGACATACGGCGCAATCAGAGTGATATCCGTAGAAGAGCCGCTTCCAGGGGAAGTGGGGTTGACGAGGGTCATCTCGACCATTGTACACTCCTCGCCATTGAATCCACAGTTGCCTAGAGCCAAAGATCAGACAATGTGGAAACAGTATGCGGCAAGTACACAATACCAGTTTGCAGGTAACTGGCAAGATTACTACTCAGTAATCATAGAAGAAAAATAGATATCCACACTCACGCAATACCCGCACTGAATACGCCATTGCTCGTATAGTCGTCCCCAGTTGACAGGACGTTGCCACCTTGGATTAATTGGGGCTGTATTCACAATTGATGAGGCTCTGCAAACTCGTCTCCAAAGAAGACTCCGCACAGTTCCATGTCCACACCTATTCCAGACAAACGCGTCGGATTAGGTCTCTGCGCGCAAGAAACATGAAAGAGAGCCACGCACTGGTTGTTAAAACGAATGGTGTGCGTCTCGGCGTTGACACCGGCAGTCGCGAAAAGAACGGCGGCAATGGCAGCAATAACGAGAGTCGAGGACATCGTGGACTTGGAGACCGGTCGTCAGATGAAAGGAGAGGAAGTGCCAAGGCCTAGGACTGCCTGTGATATGGAGGACGGGAGGATGGAGCAGACGGAAGATGGCGCAGGCAACGCGTCCCTCAAATGCGGGCCACAATTGCTCCCGGTGGACACCCTCGGCATCGTTTTTCCCGCTCCCCTTTGGTCTCGGCCCTGATGGATACCACTTTCTTGTCTGTTTCTGCGCGCTTTCCATTTTGTGACCCCGGAATTTTTCTGTGATGCATTGCGCGTGGTATGCAACGCCCAACGGCACAGGGAAATGCAGGAAGGCGATCGTCGCTACACGCGGCAGGCTCGTGCTCGCATACCCGCGGTGGCTCGCGACGCAAAGACAGTACGGCGAGAACTACTATAGCACAAGTATCCGACTATACCTAGCAATAAATGTGTGATACACAAAGAACCGAAGACAATTACCAGCTCCACACGGTCGTTATTATATGCACGTTACAACCTTGCAATAGGGCGCACTAACCCGTCGTTAATCTTCATCATCCGTCTCCTCTCCCATCTGCGCGAGCTCCCTGCGGTGCATGAGCAGTACGGAGATGTTCTGGCTGTTGCTCGCAGAGGGCGGCGGTTCCTCGTCCTCCTCGATGGTCTCTTCCTCCGGCTGTCCCTTCCAGCGGCCCTTCTCAACCGGCGGTTCCTCGTTAACGGGACTTGAGACCACCAACGCCTTCTCCATCGCCTTCTCGCCGCGCCTTTTCAGCCGCAGCGTCATGGCCGCTTGCAACGAGTCAATATACGATTCATACTTGACAATCTCCGTCAGCAGGTATTGCGACTTCTTCTCCCAATTACTCAAGGCCTTCGCGCCGTTGGAGGAGCGAGGTTGGTACTTTAAGGCACAAACAACCAACATCAGCCAAGAACACACGCATTTCCAGCAAGTGCACCCACTAATTGAGTCATCGGCGCTCTCAGCTCATTATGCTGCTTCAGGTCCTTCTTGAGGTGGTCCACGTGCTTCTGCAACGCCTCAAGCTGCGTCTCCTCGTCATGGGTACTTGGAACCGTGGGATGCATTGGCGGTTTCCAGTCGTTGATGAACGTCCTGTCCGTCCATGGCGACTTCTCCGCCCGCACAGTCGCCGCAATCTCCTTCAGACGGCTCCGACCACTACGGCCACTGCGGATACTCACGCCGTCCGAGTTGTCTGGCTCAGCGGATATGTTGTCTTCTGATGCCGCGCGCCCGCGCGAGAGCGACTTGATCACGCGGTTCCAGCCGTATTCCATGTTGGAGACACCGCCAGCCAGCGGCTCCTTGCTCTGCCGCGCCGCCCAGTAGTTGCATGTCGACACCCACTCGTTGACAAGCTCCTCCGTACCTGCTTGAAAGAAGTACACTCCGCCGTTGGCGAGCGTCAGTACCATACAATGCGGGCGCTGCCTATTGTATCCAGGCGGAGGAAGTGCGTGCGCCAGAGAGTGAGCGAGCTGGACAGCACCGACAGAATGGGCGTTTTCCTACATTACCGTGTCAGACCATCCATGGACTCAGTTGTAACGGCACTCACGAGCCAATTACCACCACCCACGACTCCGCCACCACCCGCGCCGTGTTCACCGAACGTGAACATACTAAGGTCGCCTTTCTGGATCACGACGAACACATCAAGCCACGTCTTGGACTTGGCCCGCTTGCCGGCAGACTCCCAGTATTGCTTACGGCACAACATCCCTTCTTTCGCCCATGGCGGCCCGAGTAAAGCGAGCTCCTCATCCGTGATGCTGATATCGTCAGAGACAGAGGTACCGCTTTCAATGCTATGGTCATCCTCCTGCGTCTCTCGGATGATGGTATGCGAGAGGTTGGACGCGAATCCCATAGAAGGGGTGAGGAACGACGCGGTCGACGCGTGGAAGCCCTATTAACCATATCAGTGAGCAGAAGAACGTAGACATTCAAAGCCCACTTGCCTCATTCGAAGTCGCAAAACTTGGCGCAGGACTGGCGCGCCCGTCGATGCTGCTATTACTACTGTACGGGCTGATGCCCGACGGACCGCCAAGAATTGACTGCAGGCCGCGAATGCTCCCGCGTTTCAATGTCGTTAATCGGTCCGGTTGGCCACCACGCAAGCTTCTGTTCCGCAAGAGCGGGCCGTGCGGGCTCAAAGAAGATGTTGATGAACGTGCCATGAGCGAACTGCCGATAGGCTGCAATATCTGCTGATTCTTGATAGCAGTGTACATTTCCTGGAGACAATCGTCAGGACTGTCATGCAACCTATCGAGTCGACGGAGATACTAGCCTTAAGCAGACTCTCCATCTCCGCCTCCCAGTTGCGGTCGTATGTCACGGTCGTAGTAATCGGCGTCGTTTCCTTGGATTTCGTATCTTTCACATCCTGAATCTTGGTATCCTGTGCATGCCCGGAAGACATCGCAACAGAAACAGAGCTTCCATTGGCAGGCGAAGGACCCGGTGGGTCTGAGGCATTGCTGAGTTGACCAGTGGAGTTACCTGCCTTGGCACCGATAGCAGGCTGAGAGCCAAAGCCATCGCGTGTAATGCTGCTCCAGCTCGTCATACTATCGCTGCGCTTTGGTCGCGAGCGCAGCGTGCTACCAGCCAGATCGCTGCCCTCGGAGCCAGCACGGAAGCTACTCCAGTCGTCATATGAGAATTCCGTGTTCGGACTCGGGTTAGGCTGCAGCTGCATTTGAATTGCAGCAATGGTATTCCGGACGAATTGGCCGCGGGACATCTTGTTAACAAGCTCCGCGACGTGCAAATCAGTATTCAGAAGTAGCAGCGAGTAGGCGACTGCGTGGACGACGCCTTGAAACAGATGGTCAGGATGGGAACATGACCGAGAAACCGTACGTACTGGCGTTGCCGTATACGCTAGTAGGGTTGCATTCCCAGTACCGACGAGAGAACTCCTCCAGAATACGATCTACTTGCTGAGTCTCCGCTTTCAGGAACAGTTTGGCACATAGTCGCCTGCAGCAATGTTAGTTCCGAAGACCCTTACAGGGCGGTGTACACACCTGAAAGCATTGTCAAGCCGTAAATTAGAAAAGTCGAAGAAATCCACATAATGTCGTAGTGCCGTCTTATTGATGGGACTCCTGCAAAGCAGTCAATAAAGTGCGATGCATATGACATCTATTGACTGACATGCCACCCAGCCACTCGGCGATCTTATCCTTCGCAAGGAACTCTTCGTCTTCGGCCCAACACCTTGAGGCGAGCTCTTTACCTCTCGCCTCAAGGTCGGCAGTCTCCTCTCCTCTACCTGGAGAGCTCCTATTCGCGTTGAATCTAGTGGCAACAAGCTCACTTGATGTGAGATCCTGCTGCGAAACGGTAGAAAGCCCTTGAACTAATGTAGCAAGGTTAGACGGAGTGAATATGACAGTGTAAAGAGTGATGGTACATACTAACACGTCCATCTGCAGGCTCGGGTATGAGTGATGGTTCTGAGCTTGATGCCGTCGAGCGGTGCTGCACACGCAGCCTGTTAGCATCGCGAGATGCTGAATGAGTGTGTGACGTAGGCGAGGCCCCGTTTCTGAATGGCGGCGTCCGTGGTCCATATTTAAGTGACGGCACCCGCTGCTGGCTGGTTGCGCTTGAGCCAGAGCGGGATCGCAAAGGAGTGTGAAGGGAGGATACACGAGGTGGGACGATCGGGCCCTCAGAGGATGAGCTATCTCGCGTGGGCGACGATAGGACGGCGTTCAGGATGGACTCGTCTTCGGTCGCTGCTGGGTGCAGCGTCACCGTCGGGGTGTTGAGATGAAGAGGTAGGGAGGCTGTCGTCTTCGGTATCGGGCGGATAGTCTGCGCAGAGGTCGAAGCACCTTCGCTGTTTGCACGAGTGGTCACTTGTAGACGTCTCGATGGAGTGGATGGATCACGAAGATCGAGAGAGGATGTGGAGATGGGATCAAGCTGCGACAATTCACCTTTGAATTCAGACAATATCCCATTCAAAGTTGAATCCCATACGTCAGGTCGCTTGCCATCATTGGATACGCGTACAGGGCCGGAAGAGGAACCTGCTGCCATGACCCTCTTCAAATCAGCATCGCTTACACTCATGCTCCTCCGTTTGTTGCGGGCGGCTACTTTGGAGTTTCTTGAAGACTTCCCTTTGACGGTCGTTGTGGGAGATGGTGAGCCGTCCCGGGGCGGCTCCACCATGACTACGGACTGCTCATCGGAACATTCCGTCTCCGAGTACAGGGCGCTATTGCGGATTGCTGGCAGTGGTTTTGACTTATCAGACACCCCGGAGGCGCTGCTGAAGACGTCTGATGCATCTGTCTGAACGGATGGTCGTGGCCTGGCCTCCTGCACCTCTTTGGGAAGGGGCGGTACGGGAGGTGTAAAGGCGTCCATGAGCTGGTGGCCAGGGTAGGCAGCAATGGACGTCGAGGATGGTGACGAAGTGAGTGATCTCTACGGCAACACAATACGTAATTCAATAGAGGTTCACGTCAAATAATTTCGGCCTCTTACTTGTCTGTCCCGAGTACTGGACGACCCAAGCATCTTCCCGAGGAAGGCGGATGTCTTGGCCCTCACAGAGGACTTTGACTGTTGGCCAGTCATGTCAGTCACAGACAGCGACATGGGAGCTAGAGCGCTACCTTAGCGCCACCCTCTTTGATCGAGCTTAACGACCGGGGACTGGTTAGGACCCATTCCGAGCTCGCCGAACTGCTATTGGCGAGGTTTGTGGAGATGCTTGGCTTGCCCCGGAGGGCTGGTGAGCCTTGCATGCTGGGCAGCGGAGGGGCTAAGGAGGAAGAGGTGGATGAGCGTTGACGGGAAGAGCCCTTTGATGCATCAATCTTGGTCGGGGAGCCATCGGGAGACGCGGCGGTGGCGCCTTTGCGGCCGTCCTGCTTGCCTCGTTCTTTTGCTTTGCGCAGTAAAGTCGCGAGGTCGGGGCTGCTGGCAGTGCCGGGACTGCGATACATAGACCGACGCTTCGTCTGGAAGTCGCTGTCTTCGGCGTCGTAGAACACTTCGTTGGAGGATGACGAGGTGAAGGAGGGGCGTGGTATCGAGGGCGTTGAGGGCCCTGCAACGCGGCCGAGCGCGGCTGGAGAAGGAGTGGGGGGTACCACGGTGGGCGTGGCCGGCTGCACGCCGAAATATGGTCTGTCGGAAGGAGACGGAGAAGAGAACGGACTGAAGGATATGGATGAGTTCGTGAGGTCTGCGCCCAGGGTGTCGACGTCGAGCCCCTCCCTGAGTACGACTGTCCCGCCCCCCCGCAAGGCCTGCTCGAAGTCTAGGTCGGTGCGTGATATGCGTCGGGTAATAGTTGCATTGACGTCGTTGGAGGCAACCGGCTGGAGACCGGTGGGAAACGACGAGGGCGGTATAGGGGACCGCGGGGACGGTTGTTGTCTGAAGAGAGAGGCCAGGATGGGCTCCGCTGGAGGGGGGCAGAGTAGTCGTCGGCGCAGAGCGCGCGGTGGCAAGCGACTCTCGCATTTCGTCGCGTCGCCTCCTGTCACCACCTCCCATCAAATCGCACTCGCGCTAGTCCAAAGACAGCAATCCATATGCAGCATTCTATATATCTACTGGACGTGATCGTACACGCGAACCCTCGTAAAGAGCAAAGGAGAACATGGTGGTACCGGATCCTCGAACGGAGCTGAAAGGCTACAAGATCTACGCGAGTACACAATCGAGCACAAGACCCACAAAACAGCACAAGGGACATATGCTCCCTTTAATGTCACAAGTCCCTATATATCGCCCTCGCTCGCCTTGCGAGGGGACGAAGATGAAGACTGCATCTGAGCACTGGTGGAAGTCCGTCGCTGGCGCTTCATGGAGAGCGCGCTCGCACTCCCCCCCGTCTTACTCGTTGGCGAGTACCTCGAGCTGGATGGCACTCCACTCGTCGTGGAGGCTCTTGGCCGGTTAGAAGACGACGCGATCTTGGGCAGTGTCGAGCCCGACTTGCGCGACGCACTATGAGGCGTACCTGACGCCCGATTCCTAAGGGGCCATCAGTGATACGAAAACAGGTATGCCCATGTCTACCACATACCGCTTCTTGATGACATCCGTCTTCAGGGACAATGGTCTGACAACACCATGGAGTTTCTGGAAGTAATCCGTCAGTTTAACAGCTGATGGACAGTCTGCGGATGAACTCACGAAGAACAATCCGCACGCGTTACCTGAACGTTAGTCCATGAGATGTCGATCACAACGTAAATCACTAGGTGAAAATACGTACATAAAGGCTGGCCCTCCGGATCTCTGCGCCACAGCGGTGTATTGGTGGTCTGGCAGTTCGTACATATTGTTGGAGGCTGGTCGCCGTCGTCCTTCGAGTTCTGCCCAGACGAGTCAGGGGTCCTGATCGAGACGACAGTCAATACTACAGCTAACAACACTACTTCGAAAACAACTCACGGTTTTCTCTGAGCACCGGAACCAGAACGTGCAGACACATCCTGCGACATCCGCTTGCTCGACGCAATCTTACGCGGCTGATTCCGCGCACCAGCCGTGTTCTCCCCAGATGGCGGCGTCGAGGCAGTCGACGTGTTATACGGCTCCGGGGACGCGTTCGAGCTCGAGTTCACGCCGTTACCCCAACCATCGCTCGAGGGGCTCGCGTGGAAGCTCGGGAATGCGCTTTCCGGATTGTCCACAGGGAGGATCTGGGTAGGATCGACATGGGTAAAGGGCCCCAGACCCGCACCACTGTCAAGCCCAGGGTACATCATGCTTACGAGGTGATGATAATCCAGCCCCGAGTCGTCCATGCCCATATTCGTGACATTGACCTGCGCGTAGCCCTCTGCAACTGCGGCGGACGCTGCAGCGGCTGCCGCAGACAGTCCGCCGTCAACGGAGCCAATCGTGGGCGAGTACGGCTCGTTCAGCGAAGACCGCATCGACTCCGAGAATGACGCCTCGTACGATCGGTGATGGTTTGATGGTGGCATTGGGGTCGAATAGCTCGAGGAGTGCAACGTGTTCGCTGCGCCGGACAGATCGAAGAAGGTGTCATACGCGGCAGGGAAGCTGAAATTGAACGAGGCAGTAGGGAATGGACTTCCAGCGCTACTGCGCCTGAAATCGGACTCGAGCTCCATAGCCCTTGCGAGGTCTACGGCAGGAGGGTCTCCTCGAAGCATGCTCTCCGCGTGCGGGGCGTCAGCGCGCCGTTTCTGGCCCAAGAGAGTCTCAGGCGAGGCTGGCTTCCCATTTACTTGGTGCCGGCCGCTAAGCCCGGTGAAGATGCCGTCTTTCGCCACCGTGTGATCAAAGCTCGTCTTTCGAACGTGTCTCGGGAAAGAGCGCTGCTCGGGCGCCGGAAGATTTGATGTGGTGATCTTTGAAAGCCCATGCAGCCCAGTGGATGGTAGGGAGGTAGGATGGCCTGCAGGACTATTCAGAGCTGATGTCGAATCCAGATGTCCGAAGGGGCTTGTACGGGCGCTCTCGGTGGCCGACTCGTAAAGTGCAGGCAGTCCAAGATGTCCTGGTAACGAGGTATATGGACTCCGTCGTCCGGATGACGACGACGATGACGTGCCGGGTATAGGTATACTAGGAGACATGGAAAGCCCCTTGGACGGTGAGGTGGAAGAGGGGAATCTGATCAGGTTTTGCTCGGACAACAGGCCAGACATTGGCGGTCTTGAGCGCGAGCGGCTTGCCGGGCGCCAGTCCATTGGTACGCGAGACCGAGACCTGCTCATGGCCCGCCAATCCATTGGCACCACTCTAGATGTCGGACATAGTAAGCACAAAGGACTGCAGGCACAACGAAATGACCTACTCATTCTCATCTGTCCCATCTTGGTCCGCACCGCCAAAGCCAACTACCTGGACTCTCGCCTTCCCCTTGTCAGTGGTCCGACCTCGCCGAATGCTCTCCCTGGGTATCGCGAGGAGAGGCGCCGGAGAGGCGGCTGGTTCAGACTTGACATTGGGTACAGTTTCAGAGGACTTCTGCTCCGTGCTCTTCGCCCTATCCTCGTCCTCTTTCTTCTTCTTCAGAGCAAGGGCCATCATTCTCCATGTCAAATTCTCCATACGCTGTGCATGAGGAAGAGTCGCTTTCGTGCGAGCGTACATCTTCCATACCTGCGTTGCCAAAGGATCCTCCCTAGCCAATTTCTCAGGATCTGCATCAGCTCCGGGCAAATCCATGGATTTCAGATCAGGAGATCCTGACACAATAGGCGAGGGAAATCCTTTCGGACCGTGGTCATCAAGGGGGGCATCTCTTGCAGGGAAGAGGTCGTCGTTGAAGAGGTCGGAGAACGCCCGTGTCTTCGGGCTAGACGCTGAAGTAGGAGCAGTAGACCTTCCTGATTCTGCATAGACCGAGAAGCTAGTAGGACTAGAAGAAGATCCTATTAGGGTCTCTGTCAGTGACGTACTCTGCGACGAGAGCGTGTGCAGCGAGTGCTGCGGAGGGACATCAGGGAAGGTTGTAGAAGTAGGCATCGACGAAGGTGACATCCATAGGGATGGTGGTAGTCCCGTATATCGATCGCTTGGGATGTGCGAACTTGCACCGTACCCGGCAGGTGAAGTGGGAGAGAAGCCCGAAGTAAGGTTATCCAAAGACCCCTCGCCAGTGGTAAGCAGCGAGATATCGCTTCGAGTATTGTTGTTGGCCGGGTGAGCACGCGAAATGTTATGGCTGAGGGAACTTCGTCTACTATGGGAATGGTCTGGACCTGACATTCGGTGACTGTCAAAGGAAGAGGAGTTTATGGGCATTGCGGATCCAGAAGTACGCATATTCATTGATGAGGGCGGATATTGAGAGATACTCCCAGCAGGAGATCTACGCTTAGTGAGAGGGGGATTGCCCCACAGGTTAGGAGAACCTCGCTGGGATGTCGCAGGCGTAGATGAATACGGAGACGAAACATTCGACCACTGTGGGGGCACAGACTGCCCTGAGCTGGAATGGATGTCCTTGGTGTTGAGTGGTGGTACCCTCGAATTCATAGGGAAGGGATGTGTAGGACGGTTCATCCCGCTTGGGAGACTAGAGGGGACGCCTGCGGACGGTGGGATAACACCAGACGCCGCAAGTGCTTGGAATGTCGATGGATCGAGGGGAGAGGAGAACATGTTTCCCCACTCGTTGCCTGAAGTGGGCGAACCCAAGCCATGTTGTCCAAGTGAGTCGCTGGGTTGAGATGCGGACTGCTGTAGCATAAAGGGCAGTGACTGAGAGGGGCCGCAGTTGGTGAGTGATAGTTGCTGGGGCCACGGAGACGATGTTACTGAATTGGACACAGAGGAGAGGTGGGGGCTGAGTTCCAAGGGGGTCGAGGATGCGGTGGTGCGTGCAAGTCCCGAGGTGTTGACTGTCGGGCGTCCAGGAGGAGACCAGGGCCGTTGATTCCCGTCGTTGAAGCCTCTCAAGGAGGATGTCTGGAGTTCCATAGGACTCCCTGTTGGACGAGGTGGAGGTAATGAGCGTATGAGACCTGCACGAGCGAAACGGGCGCACGGCTATGGCTACTCTGTTGCGTTAGGGTTGCGCCGAACGTGCTGCGAGAGGCTCGCTCGCTGGACGTCACGCAGCACCTGGGACAGCTCGTGTCTGGCAACGACGACTAGGGCGCCGAGGCCGGGGAGGACGACGAGCAGAAGGGGAGGGAAGGACGAGGACGGCGTGCGGGAACGAGGGGAGAGTACGGTCCGTGCCCGAAATCGAAGTTGTGCAGGGCCAAACAAACCGCTCATACCGCTTTGCCGACGCGATTTTACTTGATTTTCATCCCCTACCGAGTATTCCCGCAATCAGATATTTCCAACTCTTTCGCCCCCTTTTCCATTCAGGTCCGTTCTCTCTCAGGCGGTCATCTATGCATTCGCCCTCAGCTCGCGAAAAACCTGCTCGAGCTGCTGAATGCAGCCCCCTCGAAAAATACGGCACAGTACCCCTGGTGAGTATTGCAGCGTGGTGTATTATTTTCGGTCGACGTAAGCCGCGGTATGCCCTCGCGCGGCGGCCTCGCGTTGCTGAACGCCTCCTCGGTCCAGGAGACGCCCGGGAGGTTCAGCCTGGCTGTGTCTGACAGCCCTCGTCGCTGTGCAGTCCATGGGTGCGCTACTCGCTTCACGCGACTACTCATTATGCGTCCCCCATTTATAATCCTGTTGGATATTATGGCGTCGCGGTTCTCCGCACACTCCGGATGCCATCAATTCAATACGTGCCGCCCACTACGCTGATTGATCCCAATATCTCCTTCTTGCGTGGCGCGGCATCGTGTCCCCTTTTACTGATTCCACCCGGTGCTGCCGCAGATCTCAAACTCTTCAGCTCCCATCCGCGTGTGCATCAGCATGCATCCCTCTCTGACGACCCTTCAACCCGCTGTCCTTTCGCGGGAGACCCGGTGCTTGAACATTTCAAACCGACTACAACGTCTCTTCTCGGTGGTTTCTGAGTTTACTCCTCGCCATCAGTCTAGCTGTCATGACCTTCCGCTTTTGAATCGACCTTGGCATCCGTGCGGGCTGCGCGCCGCGCCGCGTGACACTCACGCTCCTCGTACCTCTCAGAGAAGCATCTCCCCCAGATGCCACACATATTGCGCCTGCCGGCCGGACCCTGGCGTTACGCAGCTGCGAAGCCGCAGCGACTCGGCTGTGTAGAGATCATCTGCATGACCGTTGCTAGCACCACTCTCCAAAGAGTACCAAGCGTTCATCACAATACTACCGAAGCTCTCCGCCCAACAGAACTAGATACTACATTGCAGTTTCAATGCCCGAGTCTCGAGGCAGCCGTCGTCCCATACCGGCCCTGCGGTCGCCTTCCGAATGCCACACTTCTGGAATACGTAGGGAACGCGCCCGAGAGCGTATGGTCTTACGCCTCGCTCACGGTGTCATCCTATAGCAACAGTCGTAACACCCGGACTAGACGTGGCGTGGGCAGTCAGGTGGTACACTTCCTGGCCACAAGTTGATCCCATGTTGTCTGGCTCCAGGCTTCCTTCTTTGCCACCGTGACTGCTTCTCCTGCCGTACTCAGGTTGTTTGCGTGGCCCCCTTGTGAGCGTTGCCGGACCAGCTCATTCGGCTCGCGAGTTCGGCATTCCACTGCATTGTCGTCCCGCGCGGGCTAGAAGACGAGATCCGACCGATAAATCTCCAAAGGATGAGACTGGATGAGGCTAGTTTCCAGATTAGATCTTGCTCCAACAGCTTTCGGTCCACTGGCGCGTGCTTTCCGCCCTCAGCTCTCACCACCGTCACAGTCGGATACTTCCTTGGCCGGTCCACTGTCTGTCCTTCCTGATCACTCTCTGCGTGCTCTGCATATCCATATTCGCTGTTTACGCCCTTCAGACCGCATCGGCAGCTAGTACACAGCGCATCTGATCCTGTGCCTCTCTCCTCGAATTTGATTCAGGGGCGGCTTGTACATCTATAGTGACTCGTACCCGAGCTTGTGGCCTGGCTGCTTTACTTGGTCGATGGTATTCCCACCTGCACCATTTTACACGGTCTAACGCCCATCAAGCCCCGCCGACACCTTCTCTATTGTCCGCAACGTGACAGCGTGTGACTGTTCCTTGACGCCTTCGACTTCCTTCTGGTTGGTGTTGATTCAGCCTTATGCCTATTCCAGTTCCAGCCTCGCCATGTACGCTTGTATCGCTCCGTTTCGCGGTACCGATATGCAATTCCAGAGTTGCATACAACTAGACTGATCGACAGATTATGTTTGGGGCACTCCAGAACGTGTCTAACATCGTATTCGTACTCCTATATCCGTGTGGTCAAGAAATATACTCGCAGCCCCACTTGCTTAAGTGGTAATATGGGCTTATGACTACTGTTCACCACATCTGCAGCTATACAAGGAATTAAACGAAACCCACGCACTACTTCTGCGCTCTCCAACTGATAATGATGCTTGTCCACGTTGTTATCCCTCGTTAGGTCTCGCAAGCGCGAGACGTTCATGTCAGCGTGACGGCGGCTCGGGCTGGAAGTTCTTCCTCGGCGAGAATGCCGAGATGCGAGCACCGCACGATTTCACGGCTCAACTTGAGTCACGCCCAATGGAGTGAGCGATGCCCATGAGGAGGCCCGCACTTCTGCTGATGAGGAGCTCGGAGACGCGACGGAACAAATCGGCGGGACCATTGGCGGCCTCAGGAGAGGTTGCAAGGGGCTGAGTCGCGCTGCCCCTGCGTGTCGTCGATCACATTAGCGTGCTCGTCCACATGTTAATACTGCACAAGCGCGATGTCCTTCACTACGTCGCGGTGTCCCAAACTTCGGACAAGACCGTTCGGTCTGAAATCCGACAGCCTGACGGTGGTAACATCTTACCGCCGGGTGGAGGATTCAGGAACGCGGGACTCCGAGTGTTGCCTCGGTGGAGAGATTACGGTGGCGCATCAGCTTCTGCACATAGATAAGCCATCCTATCGGATCCAATATATTATGCCGCTCGGATCTGGGCCTGTGACGATTATGTGTTTTCAATCGAACATCAATGAGACTGCTCAGAGAGAACTCGACCTATAGCAAAGGCCCAAGTAATGTTTCTTACTCAATGAACGCACTTCCATACCGACTGTCAAACATTGCGACCATAGCTGCGCAGTACATCAGTCGGGACGAACAAATGAGTGTTCTGACGTAAGGGATCGGACGGAAAATGACACGACATTCACGATTTCGTTATATTGCTAAGGGTAACAATGTACAGATCTAGCCAATCCACGTCATGAAGGATAGCAACGAGCATAAATACCGTGAGGTCCGTCTAGTTTACGACAGAGTAGCAAAGCCAACCGCGTTCTGCGCAAAGTTGAACACATTGTACTGGTTCTTCATAAAACTATCGCCGAGCAACCAAATATCGCTGCCGAGACCGAGATCCTTTGAGGAGAGCGCACCGATACAACGTGTCGGTGTCTTGGACGAACTCACACCAAGATTGAAGCTGCGACTATCGTCAGCAACTAGCGGTCGGAACGGGGGAGACAGAGCTTCACTTACTTAGCAGCGCTGACTACCCAGTTCTTGCCGCCCCAATTAAATGAGACTGTCGGAGGCGACTTGCAGGGGTACGTATAAAGGCCATTGGCATTGTCGTAGAGGGCAGAACCCGGAATGGCCGCGTAGAACGCCTTCACCGCGGCTGCTGGGCCGTACATTATAGTCGTGCCAGAGTCGATGATTGTTGGGAAGCCCGAGCTGGTGACGTTATTGCCAACCAGTACCTTCGCATTGCCCAACTGCCAGAATTTGTTGGATGTGCTGAGGGTGTGATACTCAATGGCGCCGTTATAGAGTGCGGGATTGGTACCGCCAAGGTAGAGTTCAGAACTAGACTTCGCAAGTTTCATGGCAAACATATTGGTCGCTGCGGTGCCCTGAGTGAACGCAGTATTGAAGAACGGGCTCTGGCGTAGACTAGAGAGGCCAGGCCATCCCATGCCGAGAAATCCGTCGACGGGTTCACCCGAGAAGAAGGATGACACCGTAGTCGCAGGTGAGAAGTACTGATTAGTGGCGGTTATGCCAGCAACCGTGACTTGATGACTCGTCAGCTTGCATTAGTGCATAGATACAAATGGACATACCTTTCTCGGTGTAAACGGGCCCAGAGACAGAAGAGCCGTCGGCGTAACTAATTGAGAATGTGCCGGTCTTATTTGCCTTGGTAGATGATGTTGCAGGATTGTACCTGTGTTTGCTCTTGCAGACGGTGCTGGTACAAGCTGTGTTCGGCACCCACAGATCCGATGACCCAGCTGAAGGACCTGTATGAGCGGATGACTAAAGACAAATCACAAGCAACGTACTATCAAAGTCTATGAGGAACGATTGCGCCGGAGTGCCTATGCTAACAGGGCCGGCCCACTGTAGGTCGTTGCTTTCATCTGTCAAGGGCTCCTTTTGACGCTTCTCGTAATGTGCCGACGCATTGTAGCGCATGATTGGCTTAATTTCCGCACCCTGAACCAAAAATTTAGACCACATTGAAACGATTCCCCTCATAAAAGCATACCTCAGGGAAAGCCTCACGACCCATATTGTTCTCGAGATTAATCATGTTTTGACGATGTTTACTGTTGAGCGTCATGAGCAAATTATGATCATAAGACAGCACCGCACTCACTTGTGAGTGCGTACAATCTGCCTGATAGCCTCATCGTAGTTGAAGACTCCGTCAGAATTCGTCAAGGAATCACGCGTCCGGAATGGGACGCGGACGCCAGAATCTGGGACAACCGGTGTCGCAGCAGATATAAGAGCAAGAGTAACAGTGATGGAGAGCGATGCCTTGGGAAACATATCGTGCGATAACGGTGAGCAGATTTCGCAAGTAGAGGAGATTATGTGAGCAGATTTCGCAAGTAGAGGAGATTATGTGAGTTTAAGTGTGCAGGAGTGATGTCTTGTGAGCAGGTCAAGCCCGGCCTTTATGCATGTTCAACTCGTACTATGGCTCTAATTTGGGCCCGACGGATGTGCGGAATAGCCATTGGTGGTATTCCATCTCGGGACAGCGGATGCGGGACTCGGAAACTAGATTGAGGGACGGGCAGGACCCGAATGCGGCATCGCCCTGTCATCGTCTTGTGCGATGTGAGGAACAACTACACATGGATTCACAAATGCACGTAGGAACACATAATCGGGTAAATAAGACAGAGACTGTCGTCTGTTCCGTGCTTCGTGAATATGTGAGCAGATGATAAGCCGGAAATGGCAGATAGGAAAAAGTTTCGGCATTTCTCACAGAAAAGATCACTTTGCCTCATGTAGAGCCAGAATAATGCGTTTTTCCGACAGTTAAGAGAGGAATCAGAAGAGTGGAAGAGCTGAAAGGAAACTCTGTCGCTGAGAAGCAGAGAGATGAGATTGGGGTCTGGTATCGCAAGGACGGGCGTCTTATCAGGTTACACTAATCACGATCACGTGCTTAAAAGTCGCGTCGCGTCGCGACGTGCGTCATGCCGTCGCGTCGAAAACATGATAAGAGGTGAAACGAAACAGCCAACAAGTATTTCATGAGAACATATGTTGCATCGGTGTGTTATTATGTCCAATCTCAGCTTCCAATGGGTTCTCGTAACTACCGTCCAATTCATGGTGCTGTGAACTTGACCGGTCGGCTAATTTCGAATGATCTAATTAGCACCTGTGCATTCACTTCGAACGAGGACATTTGCACACGAAAATTATAATTTATTTTACTTGGCTCCAATGGAGGGCTCATGAGGATGTATGGCATAGTTACCAACCCCTATTGAACCAGAGATCAGGCGGGCCGTCGGTACCGCCGCCGCCTCTCCACAGAATCATACGACTGTGACCGCGAAGTAGTTACTTCGATGAACCATGGCCAATTCGGGGCTTCTCGGATACTGCTTTCCGAGGTAGAGCAATGTCAGACGTCGGTGCCGTGCTGGGCGCGTCGAGTGGCGGGGTGCAGCTTCATCTGCGAGGGCATCAATGGGCGAGAAACTCGCTGAGACTGCAGATATAACGGCACGGAGCGTCTGGCATTGATCACCCTCCGAGAGCAGCTCCGATTGGAGATCGCATGTCTAGCGATCTACTATGTGATGGACCCCTCAAGTACCAAACCAATGCCCTTAGCAAGTATAGACAAGATGAGCAACAGCATACGAGAACCACAGCCAAAGGACACAATGTACAGACATTTTGAGGTGTACGCGAGCTCGCCCTTAGCTCAATGAAGGGCGTCTCCGGTACGGCAGTGCAGCACCTGAGAGGCCCTTCGATGAGGTAAGGGGGGCTCGTGGACAGCAGCTCAATCTTCTACTCTGAGTAACAATTTCTCAGACGGTCGGCCGGAGCTAGTGCAGCAAGGAAATGTTGAGTGGTATATCACAAGAGTGCCAATTTATATCTTTCCATTAAGACCGTCGCAGTGAGTACCTCCCCAGTACAACTGCGGCTGTATGTGGCGAGCACGCCAAATGAGGCATACGTATTGCGTCACTCTTTGACCTCATTTGCAAACGATGGTTTGGCAAATCCCCGAATGATACGCGAGACTACTATAGCTGCTCCTACGGAAATTAACTCTTTTTCTTCCTCGATCTCCTTCTCTTGACTGCAGCACCCTGGTCGTCATCTGAGGATTCCACGTACCGAGTTGCAGCGCTTGCGGTTGCGGGTTTGATGTCCGACTCATTGTCCGTTCCGTCGACGTCTCTCTGTCTGTCTGAAGCTTTATCCGCTGTCTCCTCTGGGTCATCGCTCCAGCTCCATGCCTCTTTGAGCTCGCCGCGGACAATGGAAGTGATCACAAACGACAGGATGCATGCAGGGCTTGGCATCACATCAGAATTTGATCACCCTTGTGATTATATCACCTACCTCAAATACAGCAGTGCCGGCTGCGCTTTCTTGAAAAAATGCATGACAGACATCGTTGTGACAAGTCCAGCTACATATGCAAAAAGCGCAGCGCGAAAGTATGGGCTACCACGGTGGGCACGGTGGGCATCGTACCGCAGCGCAAGTGCGACGAACATGCCGGGGATGACGATATCACCAAGACCCAACATTGTGAAACCACGCTCGGTAGAGAAGGTAAGGGACTTCGTCCACAGAAGCTTGATCGGGACGTCTAGTGTGGTTGCGACTTTGACCATCTATGACACGAGGCATTAGCTCGGATGCAACACGAGATGGCGATCATTATGGAGGGAGGGAGAGGATGTAAGTTAGACGCACGACTTCGGTCCCAAAGACCCACCAGACGTCATACAGGAAGAGGCCCGAAAGTAGCACAACTCCAGTCTTGAATGAATCGAGCTTCAGCAATGAGATTGCATTATGAGAGAAGGATAGGGCGAGAATGTCGGTCAAGAGAGCCGAGCGTCGTGTGCTGCTGCCACCGAAGTTGTACAAAAACGAGGGAAGAGCTCCCAGAGGAAGCAGGAGGAGCGAAGGAGTACGAAGGGACATAGAAATCAACTCTAGATTGCCACCGAGTGTTTCACTGGTCAGGACCGAGCTACGTGTAAGATCAGCGGCGCTCACCTCTGGGCCCCTTGAGTAGTAGCAACTGGATCTTGTGGAATTGTTTCCAGCGAGTGTGTCCAACAGTCCATCTCGCCAGCGAAATGAGTGACTGACAACAACTCAGTCCCGGATTACTCTCACTTTGCACCTGATCACTTACTTTTCCCACGCTCCCAATGCCAGCAAATGTAAAGTACCACTGAAGCAACCAATTGATCCATTCTGTACCAAAATACTTCACAATGAGGTATAGTCCTAGAAGCACTACAGACCCGATCTGTGCACACGTCAGCTGGGGCACGGAGGATGAAGAGAGAATAAGGTTACTAACGACTGGGAATAGGTATGCGTCTTCGGAGGACAGCCGTTCTGGTATCTCCTCTTCATCCTCATCTTCCGCCTCTTCAAGTACACCCTTTGCTGCCTTCGCCTTGCGATGCTGTAGACATGCCGTCAGTACATCATCCACACGCGAAGCCATAGTACTATTTGGACACGCACAGTCAAAGAACCACGAGAGCCAGCATATATAGATGCTGTAGCAAGGGCAAGTAGCCCAGCATAGGACGATAAGAGGTCCCAGTCAGGTTCGGTCATGGTAAAAAGCAAGCAGAATAGCCGGGCATAGGCATTGCGCTGGCTCGCGCCACCGGACGAGTTTGTTCCTATTTGATTCGGAGGCTCTTAGAAAACACGACCAAACACGAAGCTACTCCTTGCTGCATCTTTCCATGTTTGTCAGCAACCGCATGCTCAAGGTTCTGACCAGCCCTGACCTCTATGTTCTCATGCTTATGATACAAACTGTGTCTATTTTGTTGTGATATGCTGTGTCTCTCGCGGGCTCGCGATGGCGTCGGGTCGACGTTGACTCCGGCCATTGTGCACATCCGGATATGATAGACTGAGCTATAGTCGACTCCGATACGGACTATGACGTATACGTACCGAGAGACTCGTGGATTTCTAGTCCCCAGAGGGCGCTCGGATAAGGTAACTACCTAGGAACACGTCGGCTGCGCTTCGCCCGCCCTGGCCAACCCTGCCATCATCCGTCTGTCTGTACCTATTCACGGAATTGACGCAAGGCATTATGCACTCGCCGCCAGGACACCGACCTGTCATGATGCCGTCTGATGGATATAGTACATGACATTTCGGCGTTTGCTGTGATCAGTAACACCTGAAGGACCTCATTGCGCGGCCTTTTGCTTCTGCTTCACTGTGACCATGACTAACCAGAGAGCCCGTGTAAATGGCATAGGAATGGGTCTCTATTGGCATATGCGAGACTCGGTAGTTGTTCTCTCGGATGTCAAAATGATGGTCGGCGCTCGGAGACGCCCTCCGGCAATGTCAGTTTCATGAGAAAATTTTCACTTCAACCACCTGTCAAGACCAAATGCGGACTAGTGCCTGCAGGTGTTTGTCCACAATGCATCAGTGCCCATCGTGCCATCTCATCCAACAACTTCCCAGCTTTTCGAACACATGGTCGGCGCCTAGTAGATCGAATCTGTGTTTCAGACTTATACAGGCCTGTCTGTCGCATAGATGTGCCAGCATCGACCCGCCCACATCGTATGTACTTCGTCGGAGGTCTCATCACTACCCATCAAGCGCAATGAGCGGCACGTTGACCGCCTTAGAATTGGGAGTTTTGGCGGGGACCGTGCTGTATGGGGTGACCACAACTCAGACGTTCAGTTATACGGACAGTGGGAAAACCGATTCTCTGTGGCTCAAGTCATTCGTGCGTCTCACGTTTGTTCTTTAGTATGCTCTGGTTGTTGTTCATTCTACATGCTGTAGGTTGCTTGTGTATGGTGCGTGTACGCTGTGCTTCTGTATTGCAGTTCCGGATCGCATTCCTTTACCCTATAATTACGCAGGCTGTTGGAGACCATTCACACTGCATTCTCGTGGTACTACCTTCATACATTGACTGTGACAGACAGCGACAATTCAACTACTGTCGCAAAAGTCGATTGGAGTTTCGCTGCCTGTGTCGTGATCCAAGACTGCCTCAGCGCTGCAGTGCAGGTTCGTACTAACTCTCTAAAGCGTCATCATAACCTGAACTTTACTTTGTAGTCATACTATGCGTATCGTATATATCTTATGTCGCGACGATTTGCGTTCTCTATCGCGCAATGGCTGGGATCTCTGTTGCGTGTAGCATTGATCTTCGTGCTCTTATCGTTCACAATTCATGCACCATCATTCGAGGCAGTGATCATGCAACACCAGAACATTGCAATTGCAGCGATATCGACATCAACTTGGGTCGATGTCCTCAACACAGTGATGTTATGCTGTACTCTATTTGAGCATCGAAGGGGAGGAATGAAACAGTAGGTCGACACGTCTACTGCTATCTGGTAAAGTAACGACCGTCTCTCCCCGTGCAGCACAGTCCGCACCATTGATAAGATAATTATTTGGTCAATTGGTACGTCATTACTAGGAGTCTCTGTGGCTATGTTCAATCTATGTGTAGAGACTGGGCTTGTAACGAGGTTTGATCATCTCTGGCTTAGAAAACCTTGTGGGGTACTGAAGCATTTGAAGTGTCCTCGCGATCGCCATCCTGATAGTGGTAAGTCTCAGTATAGCATCAGAATGCTACGACTCAATTATCATACAGATGCTGGTTTTCCCGCAAGCCGGTGAGCAATCTTCTCAGCGCCGTTTTAAACCCCAGTCGAACCTAAATAAACAGGCGTCTGGGAGGGGCTGATGATGATCTACGCAAGGCGTGCGTTCTCCTTTATATTGTCCTTGCGTACCTACTGACCTGAAGTCTGAAGTGTACTCGAATTCGTTACTTGTATCGTAGGCAGACTTGCATTGTTTGCTCTGCTGCTGGATTTCCAATAATCCCGGGTATTCACCAGACTCAACGCCAGGGGTTACCTTCGACGCAGTGTCGAACTCGGATGTTCAGAGTTTATCGGGACGTCTGTGGTCCTTGTACCCTGTGAGCTGGAGGCGTCGAGTGGTGCCACCTTGGTAAGGATTGACGTAACCTAAAACATCGTTCTATTCCCTTACTACCCGACAGGACCGCTCACACATTCCTTCTGCACCTATACATACTCAAGGAAGCATCGACTTGTTTCAACAACATCTGCTGGCGCGTCTCACGGATGCAAAATAAGAATCGACTCCATTGGCATGAGAACAAGAAAATGACACGGTAACCTGGGGACCATTACGGTAGAGAACTCAATCTTAGTTCAATACCTACGTCCCGTATTCTGCGCATTCCATAGATACCTCAGACAACCATATTAGATATGGCGATTGCCTGCCATCTAGTAATCCAAGGTCTTCCGCGTTATAATCTCGAAACGGTGAGCGTACCAGAACTGTTGACTTGCCTATAGCATCCGTTGGAGCACATAAGGTTCAAACTGGGAACCTCGGTCTTGGGAGAAGCATCCCCGGCCAGTGACTAAAAAGAAGCAACGCCAAGCATACATAGTGACCGATATGTATTGGACATTAGAACGCATTGCATCCACTGGTCAGCTGGTTGTGAACATGCTGCCTCACTTGCCGCGATGACTGACAAATATTTGATAGGATTAGTCTCCGAGAGGTCTGACAGGATATATTTATGGGACATGCATCGTAAAATGAGCAGTCTTCCGACTCTTAGTTCGAACCCTCTAGTACTTATCAGCATGTCCACAGCTAAAGACATCTCAAAGAAACTCATCCTCGTCGTGGGCGCGACAGGGGCACAAGGGCTGGCTGTCATCAATAGCCTACTCGGACCTGGTGCAGATGGCTCACCTTCGCCGTATGCCGTCCGCGCAGTAACACGAGACCCGCGCAGCCGCAGGGCACAAGAGCTCACAGCGCGAGGTGTGCAATGCGTGAAGGGTACGCCGGCCATCTTCTCATGTTCCGTTGGGTTCTAATAATATATCGCCATTCGTGGCAGGGGCCTTTGACGACTTCCCCTCGATGCTGTCCGCCTTCCAGGGTGTCTACGGCGCGTGGGTGAACACGGATGGCTTCACGGTCGGTGAGGAGAAGGAGACCTTTATCGGCATCCGGCTTTTCGAGCTCGCCAAGCAGGTGGGAACCGTCCACCATTACGTATGGAGCAGTCTCGACAACGCCTTGCGTGTAAGCCGGCCCTCGCCAGTGTGAGATACTCGGTGGAGACTAATTCAACATTTTGCGACCCGTAGAAGGGGAACTACGATCCCGAATATTATTGCGAGCACTATATCAGCAAGGCGCGCGTTGCGGACTGGATGCGATCGCAGCCGAGCATCGTGAGCGAGGACAATATGTCCTGGACCACGGTCACGACCGGACCGTACATGGATATGCTCCATAATGCGAGTTGTACTTTCTCTCCATTGCTATTCGTGCTAACGGGCAGGAGAACAGGTGATGTTTGGCCCGCTCAACAAGCGCAATGACGGGACGTTCGTCTTCGCCACACCCATCGGCACAGGCCATGTCGCCATGATCGCACTTTCTGACCTCGGCTACTTCGCACGATATTCCTTCGACCATCGTGCGGAGACCTCCGGACAGGAGCTCGAGGTCGCGAGCGACATGGTTGGGTGGGACTACCTCGTGGAGACCTTCCGCAAGGTGACAGGCCAGAAAGCAGAGGTCTTGTACCTCTCGTATGACGAGTGGTGCGCGAACTTCGACGGGATCGACAAACCTGTCGCCAACGAGAGGAAGGAGGGTGAGGGCGCCACTACCTGGAGAGAGAACTTCAGCAAATGGTGGGCTCTGTATCGGGACAATCTCATCACGAGGGACATGGGATGGATCCGAAAGATCAACCCACGTGGGCACACCCTAGAGTCTTGGATGAGGGAGAAGGGGTACACCGGCGAGCTTGAGCTGAGTCTTCTGAAGAATTTCGAGGATGGCAAAGGTATCTCTCCCAACTGGGAGAAGATCTCACAACTTTGATATCACTGTACTGTTTCTCAACGTCATATTTCGATTCTCCATAAACACCTTCGCATGCCAACCTTAGTGAGCTATTAAATTTTTGAAAGTAGACGCATAGTGTTCAGCACGCACTGGACACACTATAAATAAGTAAAGCCTTTTTCAAAGAAAGTGAAACAGCTTGAGAGAAATAAGTCAGCTGGACACCGGGCTGCGTGACTATGATGAATCCATGATGTTTAGCGTGCGTGCTCTCCCCTCCTTTGCCGCCCGCTCGCGCTAACCTGCTCGGGAACTATCAGTGCCTTCTCGTTTATATGTCTTGGCCGAAGTAGCTGACAGTGAGCATCACTAGTGAGTTCAGGACGCCCGTGCAAGGTCAGAGAAGAGCATATCAGAGAATTATGTGAACGCCGCTGGAGCCTGGCGCATGATGAGTTTGAGCAAGACGAGTTGTAGCTGAAGATGAAGAGGGGACAAAAACGAGGCCCGCAACCGTCGCGGGGGAACTTCTGCATTGTATGCCGTGTCGGCTGTTGCCGGCTTGACGCTGTCGGGCAATCTGCAATGGGCATCCAACGAAGTCTCGACAACCATACATTACAGCTTCCAAGTGCGATACTGGTACACGGTGACTATTACACATGCTGGCTCGATAATGCGTATCTCTCAGTCGTTGCGCATGCCCTCCAACAATTGGATCTATGCGTTGTCGCCGGTCAGCTCAATTTCATACTCCCTGCGCACAGCCGTGACATACCTCATCCGCGGTGATAGTCCTCAGCTCACCGGGAGCTGCGCTGTCGCCAGTCATAGCGCTAATAGCAACGTTCATGGCACGCGTGACGGCATTCTGGGTCGAGGTCCAGTACCTGATTTCGGAGGGAATAACTTCGATGAGCGCGACGCGCGGGTCATGTTGATCGCCCTTATGTACGTTGTCGCCAAGATTTCCAAACCACGCAGAGAGCCTGGGGGATGCTACGTTTGCATTGTAAGTGTGACACAGCGTACGAGAGACGCACGCAGGACTCCAGTGCTTGTCGATTTTGTCGGCGTCCTGCAAGATCCTCGCCTTGCCGGAGTAGGATGCCCAATTGGTCGTGGACTCGTCGAAGAACGAGACGTTTACGTGCGCATCGTTCTGGATTTCGTCGAACTTGTCACTCGCGCGGTTCGCAACGAACATCAGGGACGCCTGTGTCGGCGAATACGCTGTAGGATGAGCATGAGGATATTGACTCTACGTCAGCAGGAAAAGCAGGAATGGGCGATACTGACGACCAGCAGGGGCCATGGCGCGAGAGTGGAAGAAGCCGTCAGCGGAACGGGTGGTGAGCATGCCAGTCTTGACGGCCTTGACGATGGAATGGAGGCCGATGATCTTTTCCTGGGGTGTGAGGTTATCGTTCTGCGCCTTGGCAGAGTAAGGGTCGAGCTGCTGCTTGTTCGACACTGGCATGGCGGTGAGCGGGTTGTGTAAGGAATAAATGTAAGGGTGGGGATTTAGATACGAAGGCAAGTTGAGAGCTGGGCCTATATATACAGTTTGGAGACGATCGCGCAGCGATGGGGCAGAGGAGGGACTGGCGGTCTGACGTCGAGAGGAGACGCATGTGATGTCATCGCCGCACTCACTGTGCCAAATTCGGCATGTCATTTACTATTTTAAGAATGTCTTTTGGCCGCTTCATGAGAGCACGCAACCAGGCACGCGACCTCATCCCATCACCTCGCTCATACGCAAGATCTATGTTGTAAGACATACTGCTCTTCGGCTTGTGGCGCTTTCCACTGTCACTGGATTTACTTCGTTTCTATAACCATCGTCGACTCGGAGACGGGAAATCTGCTCTTTGGAGACTTCCGAAAACCCACCCTGATGCATCTATCGATAAGTATTCCTCTCCCGCACCAGCCATGAGTCACCTCCTAAGATGCCTCTGGGCCGTTGAAACCCATCTCATCGCCACGGCCCACCACTCGTACCACTCGTAGCCGCTCGTGCCCTCGGGCGACCGGCCGCGCGACACGGTCACGTGCATGCCGATTGCTCACAAACTCTATCGCGAACGATCTGCAAACTTGGGCCAGGCTCAGTTAGCAGCAGTTAGCCCGGTGATTCTCCATCGAGGCGTTCGAGTCCAGACTGTCTGGGAGGCGAGTGGAGGGATGTCTCTCCTCACTGACACGTACATCTGCGCCCAAGGTGCAAGGTGATATCTCTTCGATCAGCAAACCGGCATGGCCGAGCCCGGAGCGACTAATGGTGCGGGATCGAGCCTGGAGGGCGACGGTTCTAAAGTCAAGCTTATTTGGAAGGAATGCGCTCAGTACGTGTTGTTTATATTGGAGTCGTCGAGATGTGTAACATGACCTGCAGTCACTTCACGCCGGCCTGGTTCATAGTGAACATGGGTCAGTCCGTTAACCAAGAGAAGCCGATCGCTCAAGCTCACTTTGCACCCGGCAGGCACTGGTGCGATCGCCGTCATTTTCCACGATTTCCCGTACGCAAGCTCCTCCACGCCGCTTCGCGTGCTCACCGCACTCGTCTTCTTTCTCAACCTCGGGCTCTTCGTTTTATTCAATGTAGTCACGCTCGCGCGCTACATCATGTTCCCCGCGCTCTGGCGGCGCGTCCTGCATGACCCCGTGCAGAGCCTCTACCTCGCGACATATCCCATGGGTGGAACGACGCTCATCAGCGTCGCGGTAGGGCTACTCTATCAGCAGTGGAATTTTGGTGGGCCCAGGTTCCTCTATGCGCTCTGGGGCTGCTGGTGGATCGTCGTGGTGTTGTCGTTCGTCTCCGCTTTTTGGCTCATTCACCTTATGTGCGCTCCGAATGAACCGTCCGCTACCTCCACAAGCTGACTTCTACGCAGGAAGATCCGCCAGCATCACACCTTCCCAAATATGACGGCTGTCTGGATCCTGCCTCTAGTGACCTTCGTCGTCGCTCCCTCAACCGGAGGCGTCCTCGCCTCTCCGCTCCTGCAGCTCAACCCCTCCCACGCGCTCCTCACCCTTACACTCTCTACGATCATGCTCGCTATGGGGCTCGCACTCGCGTTTATGATGCTCAGCTTCTACTTCCTGCGGCTGCTCCTACACGGCGTCCCACCGGGTGCGAGCGTCATTAGCACATTCATTCCGATCGGGCCCATGGGCCAGAGTGGATACACCCTGCTGCTGCTCGGACAGGGCTTCCGCGCGGCACTGCCCCTCCAACATGGTGCGTCGGACCTCCTCCGCGATCCCGCGACCGGGCAAATCATCGAGGTACTCTGTGTTTGTGCATCATTCGTGCTATGGGCGCTCGCATCGATGTGGTATGTGTATGCGGTGCTCGGCGTGCAGGAAATCCTACGACATAAACCGTTCCCATTCAAGTTGTCCACATGGGGCATGATTTTCCCTTTGGTGCGTTGTCATCTAATCAGTCGCCGTCACGTTTGGTGACCCGCCGTATAGGGAGTATATGCGAATCATACCGTGTCATTGTCCGTGATCCTTGGGTCCAATTTCCTCCGTGTTTGGGGTGTCATTTTTTCTGGCGTCGCTATCGTCGCATGGCTGGGAGTCCTCGTGCGAACTCTAGACTTAGTCCGAAACGGCCGGATTTTCTATGCACCGATCCTCGAAGACGTTGATGAATCTGCGGGATTAGAGAGGAAGCGAAGTGACCACATTGACAGCAGCGATAGTAGCGACAGCAGCTTTGCATGTTGCTAAAAGTATCATATTTCGGATTCAGATGCGACATTTTACGGGCTACATCAATTCTCGACCATCTTGTACAGGACTTACTATGACCCAACCTGCTTTCGGAACTATGCATGCCGCTCATCTTCAGTGAATCGCGCAATATCCGTGTATTATGCCAGGGTATTCGTACAACAATACAATGCGCCGTCTGTCATGGAATCAAATTACAAGACTCTAGGTGCAGGCCGTCTAATTGTCGCCCATGCCCATGGCGTTCTTCGCCTTCTGCATCATCGAGGGCTATTCAAAAATTAAAACGGTATTATGGTGTGCGTACAGGTAAGCAAGCTTTACCTGGTTCTCGTTCGAGTTGCTGCTGAAGGCGTCACCGGCTTGCTGAGAGGTCGACTTCTCGCTCTGCACACGTCATGTAAGCTGCCTGCACAAGGAGGAGAAGCAAGCATGCATACATTGGGCTGCACGGAAGACATCATCGAGTCCATGCCACCCTTGATCTTGTCACCCATGTGCTCGGTGTTCGACTTCTGGGAGTCGGGCTGTGGAAGCAAATCGAGGTCAACAATGACGTCGACGGATGGGCGGACGCGTCGCAAATGCGCACCTTCATGGCGGCACCCGCCTTGTCGGTGAGAGATTGTCTACCAATGTCGGACATGACGTATGATTTAATTGAAGGTGGTGGGAGATTGTGAAGCGGGTATTCGATGAGGGGGTAAGATGCTGAAGATCTCCAGCCCGAGCGGAGTGCCTTATATACCTCGGTGCCCGTCCCATCGAGCCCTACGATCCAGTGCCACAGGCGCGTCGAAGGGACATGCATGACGCGTTGCGCGTCATGCACCGACGTCATACGCGTCGCGACGTCACGGGACCATGCTCCCTGCCTCCGATTCTGGTGCGCGGCCTGCCTTTCTTGGGGGCGTCGTTGGGCGCAGGCTGCACCCGAGGCGTCGGTGACGTCCTCGCCACTCCTCGCCACCCGGCCGCGATCCGCAGCGGTCACCTGCGGCCCTCCAGTCTCGTGAAACACTGACAGCACCCGCACGGCAGATGCAGGAACGAAACAGGTCGCACGATGGAGCCCACTCCCGAGTCGTATGAATCCGGGATCATGACGGTGCGGATGGTTACGATAATGCACAAGATTACGAGAATACAATACGGCCCGACATAGAGTTGTAATAGTACAGACACGATGAGAGTCCCATGAGAAGTAGCGGCACATCGATAAGTGCAGGAGACCAGAATGAAACTGTCATCCTAGTCGTGTCTCCGGAGCAATGGGCATCGGTGGATTGGTTGGGTCATAGCCAAGCGAATCTTCGCCGCGCCCTCGCTGCCGTCGTCGTGCAAGGCGCAGGTATCGCGAGAAACGCGCTCCAGCGGTCGATAGTGGTCGATACGATGCGCCAGGCATCCGCGGCGGCTCCAGCTGCTCGTCCATGTCGCCCGCCATCAGCGTCTCCAGCACATGGAAGTCTGCCCAGCGAACGACCGTCAGTAATCAGAAACTAATATGTATTACCCTAGGCCGGGAAAAAACGCACCTTGTCGACACAACGGACAGCTGCTCGACAGCTCGAGCAGCCACTGGTCCACACACCCCTGGTGGAAGCGATGGTGCCCCTCGCACGGCAGTACACGCAGGTCGTCGCCCTCCTCGAAGTCCACGATGCAAATCGGACATGTCTCGCGCCCGATCGCATCCGGCATCACATCTTTATCTCGAGAATCCCTGTCCGGGACCCCCCGCCCCCGCGGACGAGGGACAGGGGTAGGGACGTCGCGCGAGGAACCCGCGCCGGGCGACTCATCGCTGCCATCGCGCGTGTTATACCCGCTGCCGCTTACGCGGCGCGGAACCTCGGTTACAAGGCTCATCGGGCGCACCGCGCCGTCTTGCGCGTCGCTGTCAACAGGGGAATGTTCGATGTACTCGTATGTGTCAAGCTCGAGCGCGTCGCCTTCTTTGACTTCGTCATGCGGGGAGCTGCCCGTGGAGGTGCTGGTTACGCCGGCTTCGAGGTCTTTCGGGTGTACAGTGGCCTCCGGCGCCGCGCCGTTTGGCCCGTATTTGACCACGGGAAATGTGTCCAAGATCGCACGCGCCAGACCGCGCGCACGGCTTTGAGGGCCGCCAAAAGCGCCTGGAGGTCCAGCAAATGCAGCATCTGCGGACCGCGGACCGTATCGTTCTGGGTGGCGGATGGCGCGGACTGCCTAAGTTCCTGTGTCAGTATTTGATGAATTCTGGAATGGAAGCCATACGCACTCCAGACACTATGACCACGCAGAACAGTGCAGACACACAGCCTGTTATCGCGTAGAGAATGATCCTGCGTGGTGCATGTTAGATGTGAGGCAGCGATAGGGGAAATGAAACCCACATGGCCAAACTCGTGTTAGGACCACTCCCGCCACCAGAGCCACCAACATTGCCCACTGCCGTCGTACTTCCTTCTCCATCCACATCTGTCGCATTGAAGGCAATAAGCGACGCAAAGATATATCCAGGTGAGTTGACGGCGCCCGTGCTGATCGTCTGGTTGATTTGGTCAAACGATTCATTGAGTAGTTTCGCATTGTATGACCCAAATTTGGTGGCGTTGATCCTGCCGAACTCGTCTTCGATTGCCTGAGACGCTGCAAGGTTTTCCGTGGAGAAAATGTCCATGATTTGGTCGAAGAAGGCGGGATTGGAGTATTCCGGGTTGATGAGGCATGCTTGAGAGTGTGTCGAGTATAGTAGCTACATGGTACTTTCAGTGCCCATTTCGGAAACAAATGACAAGACATCACGCACCGCAGCTACTGCCCCTCGATACTTCGCAAGCGTGAAAATGTCGACATCCATTGAGGCGTCGGTAGCGTTGGTGTCGCATGCCACCAACGCGATCCATGGCGTGATAGCTGTGGATCACCAATGCGGTAGGCAATTCATGCGGTTGATAGGAAGCAGCCCATAGTCAGCTCAAAGCCGTGCATGACTTGGATGCAGTAAGCGGCCAACTTACTCGTATCGTTCGTAAGGTTCGTCTCAGAGAAGTGTACAAGCGCGCCCTATAAAGCAGCACCGCAATCACACCGTTAAGCTCACCTTGGAGCAAATGACACCAAACACACTGCACACCTTGTTGACGCCATTACTGTTCGCGCCCACAAGCTGGTAGGAGACCGGGTCGGAGGACTGGCTGTACGGGTACCACTGCAGGTTGAGCGTCGACCCATCCGAGGCATTCTGGCCGCTCTGCTGCGCCGCACTCGTGTTGTTCGTTGGCACCGCAGGTATATACGCATCCACACCCGCTATCAGGCCGAGCACGAGCACAACTGCAAGGAGGACTGCATAGGGTGCATAGAGGCGTCGCGGGGGTGGCATGGTGGCGGTGGGAGGCGGAGAGCGCAGCCAGGGCCGGCGGTGGGAGGAAAGGGAGGACAGGCACTGCCAGGGAGGGAGGCGGGAAGTGGCCTAAGAATATCTGCGGGAAAAGGGCATGCGTTCTGGTGGGAGATGTGAGGAAGGACTCTGTTCGCTCTCCACGGTGGCACGACCCGCAGCATGCCGCAAGCACGGCACGACTTCAACGCCGCGGCTCACGTTCACACGCTAACAGACCGCTAACAATCTCGCGAAAGGCCTGTAAGCCTCGTTACATTTTGGTGTTACAGACCAGTAACAAACTTGGAAAAGGCCTGTAAGCCCCGTTACATTCAGCCGCTCCCTCCTTCCGCTCGTTGCGTCATAGCTCTCCACTCAGCCTTCCCTGACAATCTCCTCCACCGCCTCCGCAAAGATCTTGCAGCCCTTCGCAAGGTCCTCCTTCGAGATGTTCAGTGGCGGAATGAACCGGATCGTCTCGTACACGCTCGTCGTCAGAATCAACATCCCCTTCTGAACGCACCGCTTCGCCACGCGCGACGCCAACTTCTCCGGCATGGTGGAGTTGATGAATGGATCGTGCGGGCTAGTGCCCACCGGCGAGGCAAACTCCACAGCGACCATGAGCCCTTGACCGCGGACATCGAGAATGCAGGGGCCGAGTTTCGGGTCAGCCCTAAGTGTGTTGAGCGCGGAAAAGAGCTCTGCAGAGCTAAACGCAAGACCGTGTTGATTCAGTGGGCTACATAGAAACCAAGAATACCCCCATACCGAGCGTTGACATTGTCCAAGATTCTCTCCTCCTTCATGACATCTGCCACCGCAACAGCGGCAGCGCACGCGACAGCGTTTCCTGCATATGTACCGCCCTGAGACGTTATCAGAATAACATAGCACAGCTGAGCAAACACTAGCTCACCATAGACCCCGCCTTGAGCTGGTCGGTCAGCTCTTTGCGGCTAATGACAGCACTGAGTGGGAAACCGTTCGCGAGGCCCTTGACATCCCATCTCAGCTACACACTTCAGAGCAAATGCGGCACGCGTCCTCACCTTCGCCACGGTCATAATATCCGGACGCACACCCGAGTACTCAATCGCGAAGTTCTTCCCCGTACGCCCATACCCGCTCTGCACCTCGTCGATGATGAGCAGGATGCCGTGCTTGTCGCACACCTCGCGCAGACCGTGTAGGAATTCCGGTGGCGCGGGTACATATCCGCCCTCGCCGATGACCGACTCAATGATGATTGCGGCGGTGTCCCGTGGCGAACTCTGCTGAGAGAGCAGCAACGCAAGCTGATCAAGGCAGAAGGCGCTTAGCTCGGAGGAGGGCGTGTCGGGTGACCGGCCGAGTTGGTGCCAGTAAGGGAAGGGAAGAGTGAAGACGCCAGGCTGGGGTAGGTGTCGGTGTCGATATTGCAGACTGTAGGAAAGAGAGCACATACCATCAGAGGGTGAAAGCCTTCGCTGTAGATTGTCTTGCTTCGAGTAACAGCCATCGCACCAAATGTACGACCGTGATATGCGCCTGTTCTCTATGTTAACACGAAATGCATATTCTCTGCGAGACACAGACCTTGCATTGTGATAATGTTCTGCCTGCCGGTGACATTTCGGGCCAGCTTAATGGCGCCCTCCACCGCCTCGGAACCAGAATTCCAGAAGAAGAATGAGTCGAGGGAAGGATGGGGCATCATGGGCAGGAGCCTCTCGATCAGTTGAAGGTAGGGGCCGTGGAATGCAATGCTGCACTGTGGATAATATAAGAACTGCCTGATCTGCGGACATGCATGATATTCCAAGGTACCTGTCCATGAACGAGCTTCATGCACTGCTCAGCAGCAGCTCCGCTGATCTTCGCATGACAATGGCCTTGGAACGCATGTCAGACCAAGTAAACAGACAGTATACCGCAAGCAGGCGTACCAAAGTTCGTCACGCCAATTCCGCTGCTAAAGTCGAGCATTGTACGTCCGTCCTCGAAAGTGACGTACGATCCTTCGCCCTTGGTGATGATACCGTCCACTAAACGCGCAATGCCCTTCGTGACATGATAGTTTCCAAAGTCGACGAGAGACGAGTGCGAAGAGAATGCCATGGTACGGCGCTGCGGTTGTAAGGTCTGGGTAGAGACCGAGGTACGCCTGCGAGGGTGTATAAATCAGAACCACAAGAGGAGTGAATTGAGGCATGCGGACGAAAGCGGACAGAAGCACGGGTGGAGCGCTCCAGGAACATGACGGATGATCATCCTGGTGCGACATCTGTTGATAGAGTTGCTCCAGGACACTCTGTGACCACGGCTCACTGGTGCAGAGAACGAGCGGTGAGCCGGGTGCAATCTCATGCAACGGAGTAGATGCTTGCAGACAGGAATCATGGTCCGCATCAATGTGAGTCGTATGAGATCGACAGGTTATGCCTCAGTACGACGTCCACATCTGCGTTCGCCAGCATCGCTGTCATCCCCGGATACAAACTGCAAGTGACGGCGAAATGTATCAGAATCCCCAAGACTCACATTGCGGCTGCCCTGCTACTAACTAGCTGCGCAACTCCGCAGGGCCCTCGCATACGCGGTACACACGCACGGACACGAGGTGATGAGAACATGGTGGTGGAGACGGACGAAATGGACTGGAGTCATATCTGCCAGTCGAGGAGGCCGAGGTCCAGTGCTCCGCTGCTGCCACCTGCGGCAGCGGGACTCCTCCTAACCGGGATCAAGCGCCCATAGGCTACCGGCTCGGGTAATGAGCGCCTGGATAATCCCGATAACTATTCAAGTGTTCTCGATCAGTGTTAACGTTCCTGATTATCACCAGACTTTTCGTTGTGCCGTTATCTGGAGGCAGCAGGAGGCAGCTCGTCGCCAAACCTTCCGGCAGTTGTGGTCATTGTGAAGATCGCTGTATTTCTCTGGACTCAGCTGCAACTTCGGCAGGCTCGGATAGAGTTGGGAAACACTGGGAGCTGCCGCTGCCTGCGTGGACTCAGTACTCAAGTCTAGAGTCTGATGCCTGGAGCTGCGAATGTAGAGGCCCTCGGAACTTTTCAAACTGGCAGTATGCGAGGGATACCAAGAGCTTCGAAGATTCTAATTTCATTTGGGCGATCAAACCGGCCGAGTAGTGCGAGTCATCAAGGTGCTAACTGGAGAAACTTTACATGCCTTTCACCTCTGCCGGTAATGACAACTTGACAAGCACTGGATTCGACCTAATGTAGATTTATAAACAGCAAGCCCCAGGAATGTCGACCATTCACAAAGCTACTGGGTATCTTTCTCCGAGCATAGACTATCGCTTGCGACGAAAAGTACTAGTGCATCCGCCGATGCATTCCCCCGCAATTTCCGCAGCGATGGCGGAGAGCACCGACGAGTCGCGTGTAGTTGGGCTGCCATTACTTCGTATGGCCTTCCAGTTCACTTGGACTTTTGTGTCGCTGCGCGCGTGTCTCACACTGTCAGCACGGTTATGAATCACGCGACAAATCCGCAGGTCTGCATATGGCATCTCCTCCGGCGTTACCCTGGTCAGCTTGGTTCCACGAACTCAGGAGTCTTGTGTCTTCAGGTGCGATGCATATGGGAGCTGGGATGCAGTGGCCTGCTCCTTTGTCAGGGTACCTTCCGTTACGCAACGAGGGGATCTCAATTCAATTTCTGGATTTCAACCCTCGAACTTCGCGTGGAATGTTTGTTCCTCCACTTCAGTTGTTCGTGTGAGACAGTTCTGTGCGGTTGTCTTTGAATGTGCATAGTGGTCTTCTGGTTACCTGTCCAACGAACGATCCTGCTTCTTGTCTATTACCACCGAACAAGTTAAAGCTCCAGGGAATTACAGGCGTACAATGTCCCACCACACATCGAGCGTTTGACACTCTTAGCGAGCCCTCTTCAAGTAAACAGTCCCAAGATGGTCAATGCTCATACGATGATCGAGGTGGGGACCCTGGTGGGGTCCATGTTGTATGGTATGGTGACCATCCAGGCCTATTCGTATATCGAGGCAGGAAAGAAGGATGCAACGTGGATTAGATGGTTTGTACGTACTGTCTTTGTATATTTGACTATATCTGCAAGGCTGATTTGTCGTGCAGATCGCTTGTATATGGTGTGTATTCTCGTTTCTTGCGGCTGGACGCTGCAGACTACAACACACGTCCCCCGCAGGATATTCGAGACCTGTAATACGGCGTTGGCTTGGATATACCTCAATGAACTGACTGTCTCCAGTCCCGGAGCTAATGATCCCACCGCTCTGGGTAGGATATACTGGCCATTCGTTGCCTGTATTGTTAGCCACGACTGCTTGAGTGCTGCAGTGCAAGTATGCTCTTCAGCTTTCCTTCCTAGATGCAAAGGCTGACATTTTCTTCGCACTTGCAGTCATTCTACGGCTATCGTCTCTATATCCTGTCGCACCGCTTCGCATTCTCCCTGTTGCAATGGACCGGTTCCATACTGCGCGTCGCGTTCATCTTTTCGCTGCTTGTTTTCGCTGTGAAGTCGTCCTCCCTCGCGGATCTTCTCCTTCACCACCGTGGGCTTGCAATTGGGACCGTCTCAACATCTGCAATAGTGGACATATGTAACACAGTGCTGCTGTGTTGGCATCTCAAGAAGTTCACGAGGAGAGGGACGAGACAGTATGTCTAAATTGGTGCACGTTTACTGACGTCGACGTTCACATATTTAATACGCAGAACAAGCCGTATGGTAGACAAGATCATCCTGTGGTCTGTTGAAGCAGGCCTTCTGACGAGGTACTTGCATACGCGTATTTGGCGCCCTTACATCCTACTGACATCCCATTAGCATCAGCGTTACTTGCGTTCTGTTCGTGGTAAGAACGAACAGCCAAAATTATCTCTCTATCTCGCTTACATTTTCTGAAGATGTTAGCGATTCCGCATGCTGGTAAGTGACTACATTTCTCTACAAGTTGGCTCATGCATACGTTCATCAGCTGTGTGGGAAGGAGTATGGTTTATATATTCCAAACGTCAGCAACCTTCCTGCTGCCTATGCCGCATGTTAACTTATTTTCTAAGGTCGTGTAGTCTACTCCCTCGCTTTGCTCGTATCGTGAGTATAAGCGGACGTGCAATCTCGATTCGCCGAGCTCAACTGAGCATTCCGCGCAGTCTTAACGCTCGAGGTTATCTGCGAAGCACTTCTGAACAGACGGGGCCTATGGTCATGGAACTGTCGGCGTTCGACATAGTCTCGGAGATCCAGAGAAAATCTCAAGCAAGCCCTGTGGGTCCTTACCCAACTACATCAATCCAGTCTCGATTCATACTCATGGCAGATCCCCATTGAGGTCTCCGTTGTCGTCGTTCGCAAGCAAATAAATGATGACGAATCATTCGAGTCACCACGATCACCGACTGATGCCACTGAGGTAAGTCTGCAAGTCTCGTGAATTATCTTTTGTACGGACTTTAAATTCTGATGCTGTGCCAGATTTTCGCTTCCCGAGAAGAGGTCGCCTATGAAAAACGTCCGTACGAGAGGTTCAAGGAACCCGGCACGTCTGCGCATCCGTGAGATTTAACTGTGTAGTTCAGCCCGATTCAAAGTTGTGTTTCGCAGAGCATTACTACACACTTTCTCCTGATGTAGGTATATGAGACATCTATATATGTGGTTTCATGTCCGGACACCTTGCCCGCCGTTGTTCATATCAGATCACACGACCGACCTCGACAAAAGTGCTGCATTAACTCGGCATTCATCAAAGAAGCGGAGGACACCAAGAACACTACAACAAGAGATCAAGTTATACAACGGACAGATTCTACATAGGATTTTTCCTCCATTTATCTCGGGAGGTTTCGAGCTGCATGACTGGTATCAGAGAAGCATAGAAGAACTTAGACTGTCTAGGGTTGGAATAAGAGGCTGTCCAGCGACGGCATCGACTGGCCTGGCGAAGGGCGACGGAAGACGAGATCCCTATTGGTCGAGTCATCTTCGTGAGTGTCTCATGAACGCTCGCAGGCCGCACTTAAGTCGAATGCAGGTGCTCACCTGGAAGGAACTAGTGCACCACTATGGGGCGAGCGCGGATCCAGGTCCTCAGAAGCAACATGTTGCAGCGGAGGGCTCAAGTTCAGCCCATGAAGAGGGGAAAGTGGCAACGGTAGTGCTGCAGCCTCGTTCTGCGTGGACACGAAAGATCCTGGTCTGCCGATGCGCTGCGGGGTGCCAGGAACTGTTCCTCCCGGGACGCGTCGGCGTGCCGGAGATCCCTGTGCGGGCGGCAAGTTCGGCTCTGAATACGTGCGCTCCACGACATCCGCGCCTCTGCCAGACGAGCCACGTGCAGTCGGGTCAGAAGAGGTCCGGGAGACGCGGGAGCCTGGCCCAGACTCCCGATGCGCACGAGTGAATGGGGTATGCGAGAAGTCATCCGGAGTTTCATGCGACGCTTGGGTGGAGCCAAGAGCCGCAGAGGGCACCGGAGAACCCCGCGCACCTCGATACGTAGACACTGACTCGGGGAGATTTTCTGTGTTCATCGTGCGGTCCGCACCAAGGTGACTTGTTTCCAGGCGAGGCCGATCGTCACCTCTGGCCGCGAGAACCGTAGTACTGGAAGGCTTGGAGGACACATTGCCCTGCGCTACTCTCGGAGATGAAGTGATGGTAGGCTCAGTGCGCTCCCGGCGAACTCGGACGGGGCTGCGGACGGTGACATTCGGGGGAAGTGGCGCTGGCTCCCTCGGAGTCTCAACGTGTTCTCTCGCAGCTAAAGCATTCTCTTCCACCCATCTCTGGGTGCGAGAATCACCCTCAGAGCCGCGAGGGGCACTGTACCAGTACCTGTCATACTTCCGGTACCTGTCGACACACACCAAGGGCATATCGGGGGGAACACCGGGCATAGAGGGCTCCCTTGGGCTCCTCGAGTCACTAACAACCGAATGTTCTTGGGTAATCACAAGATCGTGCGTCCTGGATCTAGTTACGCGATGGGTCCTCGGACTGCCGATGGATGGCTCGGTGCGCTCTCTGCGGATCTCGTGCGGCGACGACACAGGACGTTGGGACGGGATGCTCTCACGACTGATGTGGGTGTCCGGAGAAAACGCCAGTGGTTCGCGAATTGTCACCTCTGTCTCGGGCGACGAGGATTCTTTCGTGCCGCTTCGAACATCGGGTTTCACAGGCGAGGCGGGTGGCGTCGGAGCATCTCCCCGTGAATCAGACGGAGGTAATTGCTGTGGCTGTGATTTGAGCCTCCTCGGAGACTGAGAGAGGGGTAGCGGACGTGCCGCGCGGGAAGGCGGGGAGCGCATGTGCGATTCCACGATCTGCCAACCATGTGATCCCTCTCTGACGATCGTTTTGCAGGTGGTATCATCGCCACGATCCTGACGAGGACGCGTAGATGTAGCCCTTCCCGACAGTCCGATAGAAGCCTCAGCCTCAGTTTCCGGCTTCGTGCAACCCCTACTCAATGCGGCAATCTTCGCAGCTGCACGTTCGCTCAGCTCATGCCTCGAAAGGACCGGAGACTTCCGCTCACGTTTAACCGACGCGGCGGGTCCAACACCGTCGTTGTCGTCGTCCGACACGGTTACTGAGACATCCGTAGCAGGAGGCGACAAATGATCCGGGCCTTCACTTGTGGGAGAATCCATACTACGCTCCGGCATTCTCTCCCCGCCTCTGTAGGCAGGTGCAGCTTGCACCACCTTTGCGCGAGCGGAGTCCGAATGCTCCGTCTTCGGGACTGCAGAGTTCACTGTGATGGGGCCAGTGACATAGCTAAGTGCATCCGAGGCATTGCTATCTCCTCGACGACGATTAATTTGAGCGGCATTGACGCGCGCACTTGAAGGACGAACCGTGCTAGACTTCGTCGGCTGTGGAGCAGGACGAGAGTGATCGTGCACGCCAGCAGTTCTCGCCAGATCTTCCGATTCGACTTGCGTAACACCCGTAGGGGATGAGGATATGCTAACGGTCGTTGATCGCGGGATGGTGTGGGCACGATCTTGCGCCCTAGCGTGCATCGCATTCACGAAGGTGGAGATTGACTCTTCCACACCATCCTCCGCCACTCTTCCTGAACGGGATAAATCGCTCACTTGAACTGACTGCGGGTGGTGGCGGGCGCAATAACAGGGTGTGGGAGCGGGTCGGGGTTCTGCATTTGGGCACGACAAGGACGTCTGCTTGGCGGTCTCGTTGGACATGATCGGCGGGCACTGTGGGGTGAGGTACGTCTGCGTACGCGGCGCTGTAGCCGTTTCCCCACCTCGGTTGTGACTTGAGCGGACTCGGATCGCCTTCACGCGGTTCTCCCTGCGAGCCTTATCGAAGGCTTTCTCCGCATCGTCTAGCGATTCGTAGCCTTTGTAGTGGGCATAATTCACTCCTAATACGCGTGACCCCGCTTCTCCCCTGCAGGTAGGAAGAACACGGCAATAAGTGATATGCTGGAAACAATGGACCCCAGAGGAATGATAATGGGGCCCTGCGTGGCCTCGCTCGTCACTATACAGCCGCGCACACAGACATAGCTGAATTGTTCTCAAAGAATAGGGTGGGACATACCAGTCATCATATACACCAGGCTCGGTACCGACAAAAACAACGTATGCGGCATATTTCGCCATGACTGTAAGTGGTGGAAGGTGACTAGCGAGGAGGCGACGTTTGCCGCTCAAGTTCGACTCACCGCGTCGGCTCCGTCACAACGTCCTCTATCAGGCTCGACCCTGGTGAGATACAGGATGACGGCGGCCTGGTCAATGCGAGCACCAGAATCCCGCTATATACATGGTATCTAGGCCATCCTATCGCCTCGTATGTGGTTCACACACATACCTTCACGCTGTCCCGGCAGATAGAGAATGCATTCGGCGGAAGGTGCCCATTCAGCAATTATTGGAACATGGCCGAGACACGAGGCTGGGTGGCTGCGCCAACCTAATAACGATACCTTGCTAAGATTGCAGCACACACACAGGGCCTGCGTCACATTCGCGGAAGCAATTCTGTCACAGACAGCACGCAGCAGCTTCCTGGCTGCCCCCGTGCTATAATATCAATAATACCTCCACGCTTCCTATGCTGACCGAATGAATGCACCCACGCGCCCACGACGTCATGCCATGTGCCTATTCCAAATGCCGAAAGTGCCTTGCAAAACGTGCCTAAATAATGAAAGACGCCATAGATCCAAGCAGAATCCTCCCTGCAGACCGACGTCATACTGCGATGTACCCTCCACGACTAGACGGGTGCCGTGGTCGCACGGCCGAGCACAGATGCGAGACGACGTCGTGCAGCATATATGGTACTTCCCGCCAGAAATCTCGGTGTCTACGCAGAATGCCGGTAAGCTCAATGTGCGCCCAAAACGTAAAGAAACACGCACGGGATGAGGTCCTTCCCTCTTGCGCCGTATGTAGAATAGTTGTAGTAAGCGCCCAACGCGAAGTACGCTATGAAAGCGAGCAACAATCTGGCGTGTACGAGGGAATTCAGCGCCGTGTCACACTAGGTGAGCTAATAGAGACTCACAGCAAGAAGAAATAGCCAACTCCAGAGCCGACCCTTTCAGGCTGGTTCCCGTTCTCAATATCATCCGCTGGCTTGTCCGGTGCGTCCGGAGGGGGTGCTTGGAAGCCGCAACCGGCGGTTGCTTGCCATTCAATCCACAATGCCTGCCCGTCATATGACAAAAATGTGGGATTGGAAATCTCCGTTTCACAGATCAACTTGACGTTGAAGGACTGAGGTATTGACTCGTCGGTGTTTGGTGAAGGATATGTGGATCCCTTGAGTGTCATGGAGATGCCCTTGGGTGCTGTAAAAACGATTAACCCGTCGGTTAGTTGATCTTACTATAGTGGGACGTACATGTAAGGGTCGTGAAGTTCATGCTATCCGCAGAAGATACTGCCAGAGGAATTGCGGCGAATATCCGGTCCGGCTCGCTTCCTTTGTGATTCGTCTTCGTAAGACATGCTCGTGTGCCCGTAGGACACTAAGTAGAGAAGAAATCTGTGAGACTCGATCCTTCTTGCCGATGCACGGAATTGACGGACCTGGTCCTCCTCTGCAACTTCTTCCTGCCGCGTCAAGTCCGCACATAGATTGAATCGGACAGTGTCGATGATCTCAGAGGGCGGTGAACTTCTTCTACGCGACAGTTCCTGTTCTCCAGCCAAGCTCTTGAGGTCGTACTTGAACCCGTCATAGGTTACGAGGCAGTCAAAGGGGCTGCTGTCGTCTTGCGCGGAAGCAAACGTTGCGGCCAGCGACAGGAGCAGTATCGGCGACGCGAGCAGCGACAGAGAGCGTAGCATCTCGCACTGTTGTTAAGCAAAGGATGAGAGAACGTGGTCGCTGCTGCGAAAAATATGTGGTGTTGTTGGCGGAGAGTGCCAGCCTCGGTGCACACAGCCCGTCAGCGCCGCAGGCTGTCGGCGGCAGTCGGCCTGTCGCGTCCAAACAAGGTGCCAGAGCTCCCAACGTGCTGGGCGCTGACGTAAGACACGCGACACGCAGCAGGCCCCCGGACACTCGGGATCACTTACGCGTCCACGCGACGCGTCATTTCCCCCGCGCGGCCTTGCGACGTTTATTCCTGGTCTCTCCGCCACTGCACCTTCGCGATTTCTCTCGATAACCTTCATCACCTCTGTTTTCTCTTTCCAACTTCTAAGCAGTCTCCTGCGGAAACCTCACGATGGCGTCCATTGACAGCCTGATCCCGCTGATCTACCATGAGAAACAGCAGGCGGGCTCAATGCTATGTGCCCAGCATGCACTCAACAACTTGCTACGTACGTGGAAACGATTATGTACTTATTGATTAGTTTTCTCATTTCTGACATGTTCCAGAGGGAAACTATGTCAGTAGTACAGGTTTATTGCCTAGAATGCACTCCTGACCAGGTCGTACAACTCGTACAGTTCACCGCACCTGATCTATCCGCGATTGCACAGAGGCTAGACGCACTCGAAGTAAGCTTTCGAGACGACAATGCTGGAGGCAGTAGCACAAATATGGATGACACAGGTGCGCACAGCTGCTGCTGTATAACGTGCCTCCACGCTCAGGCATTCCCCGACCGCTCTAGGCTTCTTTTCCGTACAAGTTCTAGAAGAGGCACTGCAGGTCTGGGGACTCAGGTACGCTGTCGTACACTGCTTTCACGGACTTCTCAACTCATGGCACTAAGCAGTCTTAGACCATGGCGAAGTGAAGACATGCGCCCGTATCAACAACACCCACAGTCAGCATTATTCTTCGGTTGCCAAGTTCGGCGAGACGCCCCGCTAACCTTGCTCGCTCACCCTAGCACACAAATGGCGTTCATTCTGAATCAGAGTCAGCACTGGTATACACTGCGGCGCTTCGGGCGGGTCTCGCCAAACCCTGCCCAAGAAGCTGACCCGGGCGAGGGTCACTGGTTCAACCTGAATTCGTTTCTGTCTTCCCCGGAACGCGTTGGCAAGCTCTATCTCGGGATGTTCCTGCATCAGGCTGAGACCGAAGGTTCGTTCCTTCATTACTGAGGGGGATCCGTCGTGACACGCAAAATGCAGGCTATTCTATCTTCGCTGTCGTGCAATCCAACCCGGATGGTCCCCTTGCCATTCCACGCACAGAGGCAGACGAGCTCGCTGCTTCCATTCCCGAATCCTCTATGGCATCCGGATCGAGGCAAGGCTCGACTGGTTCTCAGCATCACAGTGAGGGGTTAGAGGGGTTCGAAGACGAGGATATGGAGCTGCAGGTGGCTCTGCAGGCCTCTCTCATGAGCTCTGTAGATGCCTTCCCACAGGTCCTGTCGAGTGGCTCTGCTGCAGCTATTCCCGCCAGCTTCGCCTTGGACCCTCCCGCGGCTTCCCGTCGACCATTCGGGTTCGGCGGTGTCAGCGCACCCATTCAAGTCGAAGACGACGAGGACGAGGATTACACCCCCGGTACGCCGTCCGCTCCGGTGGACCCGATCGCTGCGAGTATGGCGCGGAACCGCGCGATTATGGAGCGCACGCGGCGCGAGCAGGAGGCCGCGCTACGCGACAGCTACGAAGGGGAGACCACGCGCTTCCAGCAGCGCTCCGCGGGCCCGGTGTCGCGGGGCCCTGCCGTGGACGAGGACGAGCTGTTCTTCCGCGCACTTGCGGAGAGCGAGGCGATGGCGCGCGGGTCTGGTGTTGGCACGTCCGGACGGCCGATAGAAGTTCCTGACGACGATGACGACGAGGAAGTGATGGAAGTGCCCCCGGTGCAGCCCAGTGCGCCTCGGTCGGCATTGTACGACCGTGTGTATGATGACGAGGACGCGGAGCTGCAAGCGGCGCTCAGGGCGTCGTTGGAGGGTCTCCCAGAGGGGTTCACTGTTCCGAGCACGCCGCCCCCCGTGCGTCCTCAACCGCCACCGAGCGCACCCGCCGCTCCTGCACCACAAATGCTGGCAGCTACGCCCTCACGGCATGAGGAGAGCGAGTATGAGTCGGAGGCGGAGAGCGTGGTGGAACAGGCTCCAGCAGAGGCGCTGAGCTTGGAAGAAATCAGAAGGAGGCGCCTGGCGAGGTTTGGCGGTTAATTGAAGGCACTGAAGCCGTACGTGATATACCTGTCGCTGTGTGGAATCCCCAGGATCACTGGGTCATGCCATCCTCACCGTTATACTCATCTTGTTCTTGTCCAGATGGGCAAGCTCGTTGCTAATAACACAGCTTCATCTGGACAGAGTTGCTCGCATTGAAGTAGTGTCTGATTCAATCCTCGGTTTCGTTGTAGACTAGCAGACTCACAGAGAGGCATCATGATCATATGCAATTGCTCAGATGTTCTCATGTCTGCGCAAGTGATCCAAGACTATTCGCCAAAACTACAACAGATATGTCGGTTCAAGCAGGCGTAATCAGGAATGCCGCCGTATCGTGTGACTCTATCGATGCGGAATAGCTCCCGGAGAACGTTCCCAGGTCACTCCCAGCCCACATATCATGTACAACAAACGAACCCGCGCCTCCACCTGCCAGCCCCGGCACGTTAGCGAAGTCAAAGCTCATGCTAGCTGTGCTCCCTGAAGTGTTGATGATAAACACATGGGTCCCGGCTGAAGAGGGTCCAGCGTAGAACTCAGGAGGGGAAACTGTTGGCGCGGATGGTGCAGGAGTGAATGGCATGGCAGGGGTGCCAATCGTGTCATCCTGGTGGAAGGCCAAAAGCTCGGTGTTGGTAATGATCGCAATTTGCTCCGCAGAAAGCAGGCTCAGCTGCGGGGACTCCGATAAGCAGCAGTGCACAGGACAATTCCTGGAACTCACGTCTGTCCCAAGAAGAATCGGACTCTTTAGAAAGCACCACGCAGCAAAGTGTGTGCGCTGTTCTTCAATAGTGAGGTTTCCGTTGCCTAATGGATCTGAATCAGCGGGGCTCCTGTTGGAAATAGACATCGACGTGCCTATCTCCATCATATCCCTGTTCATCACTCTATCAGTTCATCCAAGCGCAACAATAACACCACGTGCACCTACATGTCGTTATGTGCCCAGAAATCGACGTACGAGAGGTACTGGGCGTTGGTACTAATGATCGAGGTGATGTAACTCCAGGATGCGGTAGAATCACCTGACATCCGCCACGAATGTCCCTGGGGCAATTATCTGAACTGGGGTTCGCTACTACAGAACGGGAACGCACCACCCTCGCACCCCACTGCCAGACGTTAGCGTCACCCCATATGCAGAGATTGAACTGGATAGGGTTCGACTGCGCAGCAAGAGCGGCACTAGTGGGAATATGAAAATGTAGTGGGCAGCTTGAACTTTAGAGGTGCGTACCCCATTTGCCGGTAGCGGATTGCAGAATTGGAGTTGCTAACCAGGATTGAAGTGGAGGTGCGAAAGATGAAGAACAGAGGACGTACTACCAGTCCCCACCCTGAGGTGTCTGCGATACGACGATCAACTCTTGGAGTTTCTATTTCGATAGGACCATAGCGTGCTTACCCCGCTATCGCTCCAGTTGCCCGGGACATTGCAATTATCTGGTGAGCACTATGTTTCAGAGAGAGGCGCTGTACGTTCCATGTACATGCGGACACACCATATTTCAGATCTGATAATTAATTCGTAAGGCTTCATTCTCAGTTAACACGAGTCGATGAAAGCACATTTGACGTACAATCCACGCCCCATGTAGCGAAAGTCGCCGCATCGAGGCTTTCGTATCCTAAGGAGCCGGGGAATCCCGAACAAGTGGCAGTCCCGGCGTCACTGCAAATTTCAAACCGTGTCAGCTCGCAGTGACCTCATGGACAGGCATGCGACGAGCCCATATATCCCGAATTTGAGGCCTAGGGTGTGCACTTGACTCGCGACACCACTAATACCATCGGGAAATTTCGAGGTATCCGGCACTATCTGTTGATTGGTAGAATTACGAGACTGGAGAGACCAACAATCCTGAGTCAGACAGAGGACGTAGGTGAGCTGGATGGCTCAAAGCAGACCTATGTTAATAGGAGATACGTACGTCAACGTTGATATACTCGTATCCAGCGTCCATCAGACCGAGTGAAATGAATTGATTGGCAGCTGCTACGACCTTCGCTTCTGACACCTCTGCAGTTGGCCATGAGTATGGCATTTAATCATATAGTGCTCTGTAACGCTCACCGCAGCCATAAGCATTCCATGCATTCCAGCTATACACCACCTCAGCCAAGTGAAGGTCGCTTCGTGGCTGCAAAATCTCACCCGAGAGCAGGTGTTTTCCCTGTGAGCTTTGAGGGAGGTGTCGTCGGGGCGCTGGCCGCAATGCCTGTGAGGGTAACGCTCGAAGTAGATGTAGGCGTTGATGTGACTGGCACAGACGTGGTCGGTATGGACACGGGAGGGCTTGACACCGAAGTGGCAGTAGCGCTGCTACTTCCTTGAAGACATTGGGAGTAGTATGGGTTGAGGATAGTACACGTCCACCTGTTCACTCCTATGAGGTATGTTTGCTAACGCGGAACCGGGAAACATACCCGGAAGGACATGTGGTTGCGCCCGTCCATCCCGTACCGCCGCACCTACGTACATGAGTATTAGGATTCTGGGGATAGTTCAGTCAATTGAAGGAACCCACTGGCCGTAGGGAGTGTTCTGGGCGTAACTGAGACCAAAGACTAACACTAGACCTGCAACAGGGAACAGCATTTCGCTCCAGCGACCCCGTGGCCTGTAGTGAAGAGCGTATTTATACCGGGAGAATCAGGATCATCCACAGGACCACTGCAGAGGACCATGCGTTGCACACCATTCTCAATGCAGACATCCGCATGAAAGACGGCACATTAGCGGATACCAGCTTGACCATGTGTACATAGACATAGCAAAAGGAGTATGTTGCTGTTCATTTAGGCAGATTGTGGTAGAACTTCGGACGGAGTAGAAGTTCACAGCCGTGGGGCATCATGTCAGGGCGCCGGCAGTATGAGGCCCTGCTTCGGGGCGGGAACTCGAGCCAAGGGCCGCTGTTAGAGTATTGCTTCTGGAATTCTTAAGTTCTAGGGCATGCATTTGTATCACAGAACGAGTGCGAACCACACTGTCTTGCAAAAGACGTGATGACGAGCAATAACAGAGCTAAATGTCTCTATGTACACGCTGTCACCTCAACAGTGAGTCAAGTATCGCGTCGTCAGTGATCCAGAGATTTTGTTAGGTTATATCAAAATGAAGAGCATCTAAAAGTAGAACTTGTAAGGCGACCTGTTACTGAGAATCGTCACGAGGATACTCACCAGCCCTGTGCTGCATTCGGAGTAGCTGATCGATTGATCACAATTTAGTACGTATTTATTGATCCCTTGTTGCGATAACTTGTGAAAATGAACGCGCTCAACCTCGCCTCAACGCGACGTCCTCATCAGCCGCGTCCAGACGTGATCTACCGTAAATCCTGGCGGGGGTCGTTGATAGAGGCTGGTTTCTTTGCCTGAGAAGAAGCAGGTGAGTGCTCTTTCTTCTCGATCGTTCTAGCAGTGCATGACCTGTAGGAATCCGCATCTTGCCAGCGACACGCTACGATGCATCGCTGCCTTCAAACAGTGGATACTCTCTTGCTCATTTTGCAATACTTCAAGGCCCACGACGGTTTACCCATAACTCAAAACACATCTGCATTATCCGCATTAGCAAGGACATGCCGTGCTTTCTGCGATCTAGCTCTGGACCTCCTTTGGGAGAATCAGTGGACTCTCGTTAACCTCGTCAGGTGCTTGCCCGCTGATGCGTGGAGAATCGATATCGAGGAGCATATGGAAGTGGGCAACGATGGAGCAATTCCGAAGCCACCTGAAGGAAGTGTGGTACGAACTTCCTATGTCTCGGTCGATGCATCTCACAAAGTCTTTAGAGCGTTATCAGACCTTTGTTCACGTCTGACTGGGAAAGATTCGATTTCTACGCGCCCCGAATCAAATTTTTGAGGCTTTCCCTCCCACAAATCGAGCACGATACCATCATTGTCTTACAGCCGGTAACTCTCGCCACATTATCCGCCTTTCATGCACCGAGGCCTCTGTTGCCATGTCTACAAATCCTTCACCTCTACGAACCGTCGTCTCGATTTGGAAATGTAGCAAACATGCTCGCTGGACCCCCGTTGAGGCAGCTAGTCGTTCTCTGGCCAGAAGACCTCCCTCATACGCTACCGCTACTCGCCCACGTCGCCCACGTGGCACCTCATCTCACCAACTTGTCGATCGGACGGAGTAGTGCTGTGTATCAGCCCGATATACTTTTCAATCTCCGGGATCTACAGCATGTCGAGCTCGTTATGCCGGCAGAGGAGGCACATGCATCCGATATGCTAGCATGGCTAGCACAACTCCCCCATTTGCAGTCTCTGGGCCTTCAACGCGTTTCGTTCTGTCTCAGCGAGTTGAGCATGAAGTCGAATATTGATCCTCTGTTGGCCTTTGGCAAACTCCAAGACCTCAAGCTCTCACCTGATACTATACCTAAAGCAACTTCCAGCCTAGCTCTATTCTCGTCTTCCCCCATTCGCGGGATATGTATATCAGAGTCGCCAGATGTCAAAGCCTCCCCGTTGCATTCCACAGAAGATTTTCTCGCAGCGGTAGTCAAGCTCTGTGATCCCTCTCGCTTGGAGTTCTTCACATTCATTTTCAAAGAAGCACAGCCAGACAGCGGTCCATTACGTCTATTTGATCTCAAAGGCCTTCTCGTATTCCGCAAAATGAAACATTTCAGCTTGGTCTCACCGATTCCAGTTGCGCTGAGCGATTCCGACCTGAAAGAAGTCGCTATGGCGTGGCCATCCTTGTTTGGTCTACGTCTCGGAAACCGACTCGCCGATGCCGCTGTGGAACCCAGGCCGACCCTGCGAACTCTCGCTGAACTGGCCATCCACTGCCCGTGCCTGCAGGAATTGGAATTGACGATGCACGCAGCGATGGGCACCTTCGTTCCCCTCCACCATCCAGTGGGTGGACGTGCTTTGCACCGGTTAACTTTCCTTGATGTCGGCGCATCGCCGATTACTCATTCCACCACCGTCGCTCTGCTGTTATCCGATCTATGTCCTAATTTAAGAAACGTCTCGCATACTGTACACTGGCCGACAGAGTTTACGAGGTGTCAGTGGGACGAGGTATCACGTTTTCTAACAGTTCTATCACTTTCGAGGCGGCAAGAGCGATTTCGCTTTCAAGCGATGGTACAGATGAGGGCGGGAACGAGACCTCCACCGCCACCGACATTGGTGCTGACGCTTTGATATGCTGATAACTAGTGAGTTGTTATCAGCCCGCACGCAATGTGCATATCTAATTCATAGTGATAGTACCAGACAGATTGTAGTGTTGTTCTCGAAGATAGCAACGTGTGTCGCTGAATGGGATATGGGCTTCTGAAGGCTTCGAACGCGACGAAGGGATATATCTACAGAGTATAGGATCTTCAGATGCGCACATCATCTACTATGGGTTCGTTGAATCTACACTAGTCAAAACCAGCCAGAAAGACGGATGCTTGCGATAAATACATTGGTTCATTTGCGCGTTTAGTCGTCATTTAGATACAACCGTTAAGATAAAATACGTGACGTGATTCACAAAATATCAATATCAGTCTCACTCTCAAAGCCATATCCTGTGGACCCGTGGCACCAATACCTGTCTTAAAGCACTAGTCTCAGCAAGCACAATACGTAGATATAGATTAGCATGTCTGTGCATTAGTGCAATGCGGAAAGCGAGGACAGACATTTATGTCGCAAGTAATTTGACCGCGATTTTGAAAATCGGCGCCTAACGTAAACTTCGTTTCCCTGCTCGCACCGTCCTTCCCCCACTCATCCCCCAACCTCCCATCCACCATCCTAGTTGTCGGAAGAAGTATGGAAAAGTCATGCACTGTACCCGAGAAAGTAGTAACAACTCACACGCCTGTTGAGGACAGTTCACTGTCCCAGCAGGCGGTGGTTTCGAATGCTCACCAAGGTGAATGGCGACTGGGTTGACAAATGAGCCAGATGTCTAATACAAAAATTTATGCACACAGCTCTTTCCAAACGCCTCAGCCTTACCGACCGCCTCCTTACACCGGCTGTCCTGCTCTGCATGATCGCCGGCGTGCTCATTGGCGAGTTCGTCCCCTCCGTCCAGCCCGCCTTCGACACCGTGACGCTCGACCATGTCTCCGTCCGTACGTCCACCTTCCTGCCACTTCTCTCCTCGACAGAGAATCTCCTGAACACTTCCCCCGCAGCAATTGCCATCGGCTTGATTGTCATGATGTGGCCGATCCTCACCAAGGTCCGCTTCGAGGCCCTCCTGCGCACGCTCCCCACGCGCGCCGCGCTCACGCACCTGGCACTCGCGCTGCTCCTCAACTGGGTGTTCGCACCGCTGCTCATGCTCGGCCTCGCTTGGGCGACGCTCCCCGACCTGCCATCGTACCGCACGGGCGTGCTCCTCGTTGGGCTCGCGCGCTGCATTGCGATGGTCATGGTCTGGACGGAGCTCGCGCGCGGCGACCTCGACGCGTGCGCGGTGATCGTCGTGATCAACAGCGTGCTGCAGGTCGTGCTGTACGCGCCGTATGCGGTGCTGTTTGTGAACATAATCGGTGGTGCGGGTGCTGGGTCCGTTATCCATGTGTCGTATCGCGACGTCGCAGTCTCGGTCCTCATCGTGCGTGCTGTTTTTCCGCCCTGTACGCAAGTGGCTGATATGTAGACGGCACAGTACCTCGGGGTCCCGCTCGTCGCCGGCATCGCGACGCGCTTCCTCGTCCCCCGCCTCACCTCTCCGCGCTTCTTCCAGACACGCTTCCTCCCTTGGTTCTCGCTGCTCGGCCCGCTCGGCCTGCTGTATACGATCGTCGTCATGTTTGCATACCAGGGCCATCGCATCGTACACAATCTTGGGCCTGTCTTCCGCGTCTTTGTCCCGCTCATTTTGTACTTCGTCATCATGTGGGCGGGTACATTTTTATTCGTGCGCTGGATCGCGAAGAGGGAGTGGATCAAGAGGAGTCAGGAGAAAGGGAGTCGTGTGAAAGAAGAGCGAGGGTGGGGGTGGGGTTATGAAATGACGGTAGTTCAGGCCTTCACTGGAGCCAGTAACAACTTCGTAAGCAGTTTCCCAAGCTTCAAGGACTGCGTGTTGCTGAAGAGTGCTCTTTATTCCTAGGAACTCGCGATCGCTGTTGCCATAGCCGTCTACGGTGTCGGGTCCGACCAGGCTCTTGCAGCGACGATCGGACCGCTGGTGGAAGTGCCCGTCCTCCTGTCGCTCACCTGGATCGCGCTGTACCTCCGTGACAAGCTAGGATGGGCTGATCAGCCCCAGATTGAAACAGCGGTAAGCTCGGTGAATGGTGATGGCACGCAGACGAAGGGGGAGGTGACTAGTAGGGAGGACGCGGCCTGAAGCACTTGTAAATGATTTTGGACGATTTGCAAATGATATTTACGAACTTACCCGATTGCTCCACGTGCGCGCTTCAGAGCTAGCCCTGTATGCGCGACCAGGAGAAAGCCTCAGTTGGTAGCAATGACGACGCGTTCTTTCCCCCAAGGATCGTTCCAGATCCTAGTGTGTCGCATCCCGCCCTGGTTTTCCATGATCGAGGCCACGTCACGTGCTTGTCCTGCGCCCACCTCGAGGGCGACAATACCGTCACATTTCAGCAACTTATTACTGTTTAAGAGCTCTGCGATGGTATGATAGAATGTTAATCCTCGGCCATCAGGTACAGTGTCGTCAGGATCACCGAGGAGAGCACGATGATCCTCAAAGTCTTTCACAGAGACAGGCAGCTCGTCATACTCCCTTTTAGGGATATACGGAGGGTTTGAGGTGATGATATCAAACGGAGGGTGGAGCCCAGAGGCAACGACGAACGCGGAATCACGTATATTCCCCAGGAGTGGCGTAAACGTGTTCCGGTCCCGAAGGCGGAATTCGTGCGGCGGCAAAGGGCCTTTCTCAGGAATAGCAATGTCATTTGCTCTGGCATTGTCTGCCGAGAGCTTGATCGCGTCTTCGGATATATCGACACCGCATGCGTGCGTAGAGCCTGGCGCCCAGAGAGAGCAGAGCAGGAGCGGGATGCAGCCGGAGCCAGTGCAGAGGTCCAAGACGGAGAGCGGTTTATGGCGCGTTGGTTGGCGCATCTCAGCCAGGCGGTGCGCCCAGTCTTCCGTCTCTGTGCGGGGAATGAGCACCGGGGCGCGCGTCAGCAGCGTGAGCGGTCCGAAGGGCTGGGTTCCTGCAGGCGCACAGAGGTCAGTGGAAGGGCGTGCATGTGATGACAGTGCGCACACACCAAGGATGTACTGCAGCGGCTCTCCTCGGACGCGGCGCGCGACCATGTCCTCGAGCGTCGTGCTCGTCGAGGGTGAGGGCTTTGGGCCAGCGAGGACCTCCTGCATCCATCTGAGCTCGCGGACGGCAGACTCTGCATCGAGGACGCGTTCTAGGACGTGCAGGAGACGACTTGCAACACGCCGCATACGTAGCGCTGTTCCTGGCGTCGCCGTCGTGGGCGGCGGCGAGCAGGCGGCGGAGGACGACCAAGTGGGAGGCGCCAGTACCGGCGCCGAACGGCCGAGTGCGAGAAATAGAGCAGCGGGCGCTTGTTTTGTGGTGCCCTCATACTTACCGGCTGCGTCTACGCTCGATGTCTCTCTCATGACAACCTGTCTATGTTTCCATCCCCCGCATCGAGCCAGCCCCCCTCTGTCAGCAACATGTCAGACCTCCCCCCGCGCCCGACGTCCTTCCCGCCGCTGCACTCTCAGCCCATCACACCGCACACCCTGACCCAACACCCGCTCCCCTCGTCTTCGACTGCGTCAGAGGCCGCCGCACCTCCGCATACCAAGAGGAAGCAAAGTGCAATTGGCGGCAATGGCAAGCGCAAACGACCGCAGGACGGCGCGAGCGACAGCGCAGATTCAGCCTCCCAGCCCAGAACTCGTGATGGCCCCAAGAAGAAGAAAGCAAACCGCGCTTGCTTCCACTGCCAAAAGGCACACCTCACTTGCGATGATTGTGAGTTTCTCTCACTTCGAGGACTCGCCTGCTGCGCGAAATTAGGACGGCGATGAAGTCCCCTGGCTTGGAACAACCGGAACGTCCTCAAACAGGGCCTCGTTCTGGGCACTATTTCGAGACCACGGGATCATAGCCCCAGCGCATGCCTTACAGCTGCTACGATGCACGTTCTCCGCGAGCCCTGCGTTATTACGGGCGAGCTTACAGTTCGATGTCCACATGGGGCGATAGAACCAGATCGCACGACCAATATCGAGCCTCACTGGTCTATGCCGGGGCTCCTGGGACTTGTGCTCTATTCTTACGTACATATGAGACTCACTACTTCCTGAACAGCGCGTCCATGCCAGCGCTGTGTAAAGCGCGGCATGGCCGATAAGTGCACCGAAGGGCACCGCAAAAAGGCAAAGTATCTACTCGATGAGGAGGAACTAGGTGCGACCGCACTGCACACATAGATTTGCATTCCTCCGGCTCAATGCATAACAGAAGCTCTCAAGCGGCAGAAGTCAGGAGAAGGGTCCTCCAAAAGCGCCGATTCAGCGCCAATACCAGGTACGTCTCTCAATCGCCATCTATCCCGGTGCCTTCGCCTCATCAATGCACGTCCACCCAAGCGCAACCCGACCCTCCACCTTACATCGCCCCCGATCCGATGTTCCCCCCGTTCTCGCCCTCCTCGTTCCAGTTCGGCTCAGATGCCGCGAACCTCGAGTACTCCATTCTCTCTGCAATCCTAGGCACCTCTGACTCGGCATCCGCCTCCGGTGCCAGCCAGCAGCCGACTCCATCCACCTCGTATGCGCCGCCGCCAGGCGCAGGCCTCCCGTGGACCTCCTCTCCCGACCAGATGCGCTTCCCCGGCGGTCCTCGCACCGATCCCCCCGGGAACGTCTATGCGCCCACTGGCCCCGCGTCATACGAGCAGCTCGCGATCCAGCCGTCGGAGACGCTCAGCAATGCCCCGGTGGGAGCCCCCGCGGCCGGCCAGGACTACATGACGATGCCGTATGCGCCCCCGCAGTACGCGCAGCAGCAGGGCGCCGTCCCCGTCTCCATGTCCGTGCCCGTCTCGCAGGTGCCGCGCGAGTACCCGTACGCAGAGTACGGCGCAGACCAGGCGCGCCAGGGTACCACACAAGGCATACAGCAGGGCCGCTTCCCTCAGCAGGCGAGCCCCGGGATGTCGTTCCTGCAGCGTGTTGCAGCGGGCGCCCAGGGGCCCGGCGCGGTGCGCGCGATTCGCTCGCCGACGATCAGCACAGGCGGTTGGGGCACGTCGCTATCTGCGCCGATCCCGCCGGGGGACCGCGCGCAGAGTGTCTATAATTCGGTGACGAAGCCGTATGATTATACGGAGGGGTATCATTTCTTGATGAAGCATCTCCCGCAACGGTGCGTATTTCTCGCTATACAGATACCTGCGCAGGGCCACCTGAGTGCTGGCGCAGTCAACAGCGTACCGGATGGGAAGCTGACGCGATATGGTCACCGGGCAGATTCGAGAAAAACGATATCCTGCGGATAGTCCGCGCCCTTGCAATATTCCGCCCCTCCCTCATCGCGCTGCAGATGCCTCTGTCAGAGGAGGACGAGGTCTTTGTCGAGAAATGCTTCCAGCGGTCATTGGTGGTACGTGGATGACTCCTTTCGCCTATAAAAGGCTCATGGAGGCACGGACTATAGGAGCTAGACAAGCTGGTCTCATTCAGCGGGACGCCCACGGTCGCATGGCGCAGGACGGGCGAGATCTGCCTTGTCGGCCCGGAGTTCTGCATGCTTACCAGCTGGGAAAAGGAAGAACTTGTCGGTGTTGGGAAGCGCAAATACATCTACGAGGTACGTCCGGCCTCATCTCTGCTACGGAACGCGACTGACGACCGAGGGATAGCTGTTCGAGAACCAGTCGGTCGTGGAGTACTGGGAGAACTTCGCAAACCACGCGTTCGAGAACACGACGCAGTCCGTGTACTCGCATTGTGTGCTGCTCAAGCCGTCTGGTGCCCCAGTGCCATGCACGTTCTGCTTCTCGATACGGAGGGACATCATGGATCTCCCGAGTCTCGTTATTGGTATGCACCATTATCTTGTTGGTGCTCGAACAGTGCTGAGCAACGATTCGTAGGCCAATGGCTTCCCCTTTTATGATCTAATATTTCCCACTATCTCAGTCGTCTGTATCCCGGACACTGCATCTATGTATAACTATCAGTTATCGTGCTGTTGACCTTGATCCATCTCCTGTAACACTTTTGTTCACATCTGGCCAGTCGCACGCCATTGACTGTAGCAAGCGGATGTGAGAAATCAATAGTGTGTGTACACTAAGTATCAGAGAGAAATATCGGACGCATAAGTCAGCCAATGGAATAGTCCAGTTCTATACAGAAGTACGAAGGCCCCTCTGCTCCAGTTCCGCATATAGTCTGGCAGTCTACACGGACTCCTGGACCGCAGAGTACTCGCTCTCGATGCCCGGCTCCATAATGGTTGCATGTCCGAGGATGAGCACAGACGAGGCGCCGACCAGCCAGAAGAACGTGCCCAGCGGCGAGGAGAGCCAGAGCAGCGGGATGCCGATGACGAAGAGACCAGTGTATAACGACTTCTGCGTCACGACGTGTTCGCCGACTTGCAGCGGCTCGGGCGCTACACAGTCGACCGAGGTGAGGTAACGGGCTTGGAACCGGAGATGAATGCGTACCGAATTTGTTAATTGCAGCAAATCCTCCTATAAGGAAGGCAAGCGAGAGGAGCAGAAGAGGGTTCGTGAGGCTGTGGTCATTGAGTACGTGAGTGGGTGCTGCCATGAAGTGAGGACTCAACGTACACAGCATAGATCGCCAGTACAGCGACGATGAGTCCATAGTTTCCTGTTTGTAACAATCCAGAAAGTGAATCAATGAGCGAAAGAGGTCGTGATGCCAGAGGACGACTGCGCACCAGAGAAGTATCGGGTGTTGTATGATATGCGCTGTACGTCGCGGGTTGTCAAATTCGAGAAAATAGGCGCAACAGATAACATACATGGGTCGCCTGGTTCAAGTCCTCCGGTCTCGAGATACGATGGTGGTCGAAGAACTCGGCAGGCGAGCGGAGAGCACTGAGGCGAGTTTGCTACATCCGGGGCGGGTGAGCTTGATGGCACGTCACACCACTGCGCACCTCGCACTCACTCTGAATGACTTGAGGGTGTCGGTGACGCGGACGAGAGTATCCATCGCGGCGAAAAGGTATACTATAAATCAAGGAACGATACGGGGATATATGCTATGGACAGTCAGGAGGTCGCGGTGTGCGATTGAGAAGGGCTTATAGGCGGCTTTGCAGCCGCGCGCAGCCATTGTCTCCTGTCCTCATTGTGCCTCCACGTCGCCGCGCACAGCACCTGCGCCCTCAGCCCGCGTCCCTCCGCAGCCAGACTAGTCTATTCATACGCTCTTCGGGTCCGGCGCAGAAATGATACGGAGGAGCCCGACGTTGATCGCCATGAACGACTCGGACGTGCAGCAGGTCCGCGACGCGGTCAAGCGCAAGACGGAAACGCTACTGGCTGCACGCACGATGACTGTCTTGCAAGCTCAGCCGCCGTACGTCGCGGCGGAGGATGCGAAGAGGAGGAGGGAGGCCTTGGGCAGGGATGAGCGGCTGGGGCTGCGGTAATTTTGGGCTGAGGCGGTGGGGAATCCGTGTTATTCTTGGTGAGTGGCCAGGTCCATTTGTGTAGGCCGTGGGGCGATGCTGCGCATAGATAGCCTGTGCTTCCTGCCTGTATTATTGGCAGAAAGCGAACTAACGACGTTCTACGTTCTACAGGAGCTGGGGAGCTCGTTACGACATGTATCATACCCTCCTCGTCACTTTGCTTGTACAACATCATTTTCGTGCAATTGCTATCGTCCCTGTAGCGCGACAACAATTGTCCAGCCCGCCTTTCAGTGTCTGCAGTGACACAATCTGCTGGTTGTGCCTCGATTCTTTCTCAAGCGGTGGCTATGTGGGTTGGTGCGTCTTGGTCGTGTTTATAGAAAATCATTTGCGAGTGTTTAGTCAGGCAGAACAAAAGCGGCCACCATGCAATGCACCTGTGGCCGTGATTGTATGGCCACAGGCGTTCTCGCATATAATACGTGTGGTGCAGTTTCTCCACCAGTGCATTCCTTCATCCCTTGTTCCCATTTGCTCCTCATCTATGCGTTTTCTACCAACCAAGCGACTCCCTCTGGAGATATACGATGAGGTTATCGACTGGCTGCACGATGATTACGCGGCGTTGGCCGCCTGCAGCTTGACATGCAAGGCATGGTCCTATAGATCTCAATTCCTCCTGTTCCGCAAGGTTGCCCTGCACGCTGACACTTGGCAGGCGTTCGAGCATGTCGTCCAGTGTTCCCCCCACCTGGCGAACTTCGTTCGAGTGCTCATCCTTTCGCAGTACTGCAGATCATCCCGACACAAACTGGCTTATTCGATCATCCTCGAGTGGCTTGGAGCTATTCCAAGAGTTCTGGCCGTGCTCCCTGGCGTTGTCAAATTGGAGCTATGTTCTCTACTAATCGAGGGCACACTGAGGGACGCGCTCGCCCGAGAGCTACCTCTGGTGCAAGAACTTCGCCTCAACCGTTGTACATTGCCTGGTATCGCTCGTCTTGCAGAACTCGTCTGTTTCTTCCCGCAGCTCAAGAAGTTCAAAGTCGGAGATCTGTTCATCACGCCGCCCGAGACTGGCGCCGTTCTTCCTAAGGTGGTAACCCGGCCCGCCCTCGAGGTAGTGAAATTCCCCTCTCGCCTCTTTTGGATGGACCGCACTATATCAACGTTTCTACATTGGCTTATCGCGGAGTCACTGCATACCCAGATCCGCAAGCTCGAGCTCATCCTCTTTCGCTATGAAGAAGCAGAGGTCGTTCGAGACATTTTGCGTGACATCGGACCCGCTTTGCAGGACCTCTCTTTCTCGCTAGATCCTGACAATCGCAGCGACACTGGTGAGCATGGTTTCGCTATCACATTCACGACTTTGATCAATGGCGGTCGCAATCTCAGATCTGCTCGGGACTCCGTTGGATCTGTCACCGTGCACTGGTTTGCGCGTTTTGGCATTCTCGCCTCTCAGGCTATGTCGTGACAATCCCCACCACATACGTTCGTTCGCATGGGTCTCTTTGCTTCTATCGCAAGTCAGCTCGCCCAACTTAGAACATGTCATCTTCCGGTTCCGGGCTGGTGCCAGCAACATCAGCGATCTTGATGATTTTGAATGGGATCGAATAGATGGGGCCTTATCTCACTCACGTTTCTCGAAGCTCCGCAGAGTCACTTTCGAGTTCTGTCGAGGAAAGGACCTCGTGGGTGTGGTGGGGCCGTACGTCAAGAACCGCGTTCCCCAGCTCAATGCGAAAGGCATTCTGCTTGTCGCGCATCGGCTTCGCGAGGTCTAGACCGAGGACAGTTTGGTGCTGATAGCGTCATCTGGTGCTACATACGCCAGTCTCCAGGATATCAGGCACAAATCCCAGGTTCATGCGACACCATCCCTCTTCCCCCCGACCATCACTATCAGAATATTCCGCGCCTTTCCGTTGTCTTCTCCTGTCTGTACGTTCTGGATTAAACACGATGTACTGGATATGTACTGTACTATCAATTCATGACGGAACTAATGTTGCAGCCGAGCGAGTTGTGCTACTCGGCGCGATGGTATTCCGAATTCGGCAATGTGCTCGGACGTGGCTCGGCAAAATCACGCGCCTGCGGGCGGCTGCGCTGAGATGCCGCCACCGGCGACCTGATCTGCTCGCTGTGGCTGGGCTGGGGGCTTGGGGGTACCGCCGTCCTCATTTATATGAGCAACCGTCACCATCACCTCTCATTTTGTACACCCGTCGGTTCCAGCGTGTCTATTGAAACTCTCTTCAAGCATGTCTTTACCTCTACTAGTGAATGGAGCGGATTGTGGTCCCATAAATCCGCTGCAGGGGCTTTCTAAGCAGTTTGACAGAGATCGCGGTATCCAGCAAGTGCGTACAACCAACTATATGTCTGTGAATATGTTTAACGATTGCCCAGGATCACTTCAGCGCGGGACGTGCAGGGCCGTCGAGGGAGGTACGCACGCGATGCATAGCGCTTACCGAGACCCTGCATCGCTAACCTCGACCAGACCTTTCGCTCACAGTATACAGCGGCGTCAGGGGCCAGCCAGGACGCGGCGAAATTCTTCTCTGGTTCGTCCTCCACGCAGAGCATAGCAGCGCCGTCGCCTTTCGACATTGCTGCTCTGCAAGCCTCGTTACCCCTCATTCACCCGCATAGCTCCGTACAATCTCCACCTCCTCAGCCAGCGCTTGCAGCATGGGCGGCAGACTTCTTGCAGCATAGTTCTACCCAGTCTCCTGTGTCCTCACAGTCGCCAGCCGTTGTATCCCAACAAGATGCCCAAGTTCATACACCACAGGGTGCAGCTCTACAGATGCAGGCGATGTCTTCATCTTCTACGTCTGGTGCGCATCCTGGCCCCGACATAATAAATGGATTACTTATATGCACCCAGGAGCCTTGCAGTGGGGTGCTACGCCAATGACGTACGGGATGAACCGACTTATTCCTATGGCTGGATCCTCATCTGTGAATAGCATGATGACACAGCAGCCAGCGCAGCAGGCTCATAGTAAGTATAGAATTCGCGGGCCGCACTAGTTGTATATGCTTACGACCTGATTTTTAGCATCAACATGGGAAGAAGCATTTCAGTCACACGAGGCTTCCCTAAAGATTGCTCCTGTCCCAGAACCCATCCAACACTCGGCCCCTCAAACTCACAGCCAGGCTGAAGCACCCGCACCAGACGAGATGGCGCGCATTGCCGGCGTGCTCGTCAATACTCTCCGGGACGAGCAAAACCCCAAGTTCAAGAACAGCCGGTTCCTGGAATTGATGCGGCAGGTTCGAGATGGGGAGGCAGTCGTCGAGGGGAACGATATCGTGCAGGCCAGCCAATCTTCCGCTTATGTGGATGTCAAAGGGAAAGGACGTGCAACACCACTTGGGGGGATTCCTCAGACATATACGGCACAAAATCCAGTCGATGTCTTGCTTGCGGCTGCGGCCGCTCCGCAGCGATTGGAGGATCCTCTTGACGAGTATCTTCGCCGAGATAACGAGGACTACATTAACCTCATGAGGGAACAGCGACTCGACACAACCAGGCAGGGCCTACTGGATCCAAGCAGCAGCAGTGTATCAATTGACCTCATGAGTGCGCAAGGATTGCAACAGGATGAATGGGACAAATTGCAAAGGGACTGGGATGTTTTCGAGGCTACATCAACCGGCATCCGTCCCGCTGCCCACTATAGATTCCAGGCGAACAACCCGTATTTGTCGGAAAATTTGAACCGGATGAACGATATTGCCATGACAAGACACGATGTATGTAGTTCTCTAAAGTCATCCTGTAGGCTACCTTACGCATGATCCGTTGTAGAGCGTCCTCGAAATGGAAGCTGCCGTGCAGCGCGACAGCAATAACGCTGTGCGATGGTGTACACTGGGCGTGAAGCAACAAGAGAACGAACGTGAGCAGAAGGCCGTGCAGGCCCTCCGGCGAGCGGTCGAGCTGGATCCGACCTATGCGCGGGCGTGGCTGGCTCTTGCGATCTCATACACGAATGAAGGCCATCGTAGCGAAGCGTATCAAGCCATCGGCGAATGGGTCAGCCACAACCCGCGTTACGGCTTCGTCGTCGCGAAGTTCCGGGATGCGACCGGGTCGTTGCCACTCGAGAGCCTGATGCCGTGTCTCATCTCGATTGCGCAGAGCGGCATCGAGGAGATCGATGCTGATGTTCAGGTTGCACTTGCTGTGCTACTGAATACGGAAGAGGTACGCGCATCCCGCCGCGCGATCGCGACTGAGCTCATGCTGTGCCGCTCTCAGGATTATGCAAAGGCGCGGGACTGCTTCATGACAGCGCTTGCAGTTAGACCCGATGTAAGCCATGACCGCACTTTTCCAGGACTATTCCATTCAAATGTCTTCCAGGATTGGCAACTGTACAACAGGGTGGGCGCCACTCTTGCCAACAGCGGGCAACCTGAGGCCGCGTTGCAATATTATCATCGCGCGCTTGAGCTGAACCCCACGTACATCCGCGCACGGTTAGTCAGCCACAGACCTCTGCCGATGCATTTATATTGATCATGGCGCTGACGCGTCTTCCTTCTCTTATTTATAGATTCAACCTCGGCATTTCGTGCATCAACTTGCGGGTGCGTCAATTCCACTCTTTCCGAATTCTCTATCTCACGTTCTGTTCTCTGATCAGAAATATGATGAGGCCGCGCAGCACATTCTGGATGCCCTCGTGCTTCAGGACAGCGATAGCGTGCGAGAGCCGAATGGCAACGAGGACAAGCGCGGCGTCACCTCGTCTGCACTGTGGGACAGCCTGAAGACGTGCTGTCTCCATATGCAGCGAATTGATCTGGCCACACTGTGTGACCGGCAGGACCTGGACGGTGGGTCGCTCTCAGGACCGAGCGAGCGTTGATGATGCTGATGTGCGCGTTTTAGGCTTCCGGCTCAATTTCCAGATGCAGTGATGTTTCTCCCGCCCGCGAATGTGTGGCGGGGAGGCTGTCATCCTCCTTCGTTGAAGATCGGGCTTCGTGACATTGTTCCGTGACGGTCGGATGGCACCGCTCTCACGTGTATGGCGCCTGTAATGGCTGGCGTTTTGTCGAGGTTAGCGTGTGTATCCGGAGCCAGGATATACCCGATTGTGTAAACTGGACTTTGCTTCGCGTTCTTAGCTTTATATCACCACCTATATCGCGCGTATAACGCTGTAGGTCGGACAATTACCGCTGCCATGATTTCTTGTCAGCTGAGTCTATTGAAGGCGCCTCATTGTTGACGCTCACTTGTGCATCTGTCGAAATGAACGGGAGGATAAATGCCGGTGTTGCGATCGCTGCAAGTATGGCAATTAAATTAGCGTTCAGGACATTGACAGATGGTTTGTGCGCCTTTCGATCTGCCATTTACCGTGTGACGAATGCATCTTCGAGGCGGACCAGCGCCATTGAGTCGGCTCAGGTGCAAGGTTTACTTTACAGTGTACTTCTGTCTTTCGGTCGGTCCGCGTTTATTGGGCTGATTGAGACGTAGAGTAAAACGTGCTCACGTCTGCTTCGCGGAGCATTTGATTTCGCCTTACTACTCAAGATCACGGATTTCCAGCCCACCACAAAGGTGGTACATTTGAATGGCGCCTTGATTTTCAAAGTGTCAGGATCGGAGTGATTATGCGAGCAAACAGATGAGCACCCTTCTCATCTGATGACGGACTCTATATCGGTGCATTTGACTGCATCTGCGTGTGCGCTGGCGCACATGCGGTCCCACGTCCGCAAGAATGAGTAGGTGCATTCCGCAGCCGGGGGCGCGACGTTCTACGACGATTGCCATATCAGGCGTGGACATTGACCGATCGCCGGCGGCCGCATCTTGGAACTCCGACCGCCAGCCATCATCGCGGCAAGGCTTCTGTGCCTTCTTCTGTCGTGCATACCAGTCCGCCCCAGTCTCCGCGTCCGACACGAGGATTTCCTTCACATTTCACCTCCAGCCCGTTTGGAGTCCTCCCCCAGCACGGCTTTGCTTCGCTCGCTATTTTTGTTGCGGCTGCTCGCTCGGGAATTACATGTCTTCATATGATGTGCATGCGGGAAGGTGTCAATATTACGACACGGAGCAGCTCTGTTGGCTTCGAAACCACTTGAGGCACGCACATGCGCCCCGAACGCGTCCAAGAGCCTGCTCTGTTTGGCTCCTGTTACCATTCTTTCGATGCATCTCCCGGCTTGGCTGGTTATGACGGGCAGCACTGCCCTATACAAGTCCACTGCAATGATCTCACAACGTCCCCCGGACCGGGATGCGTAGTTCACCGAGGAAGAGACCGTGCAATCTGCCATCCGGACGTAAAGCTATGACCGGCGCACAGTCCACCACCGCGACGGACCTGTGCTGCTATCGTGGACATCGGAACATCGGGAGAACATGCTCCTTCCCAGTCTAGTCCCAACTCCAAATAGCTTGCGTCGGATGCTCGCGCCGGAGCGTGCATGTTGGCCTGGTGGCTTCCGCTGTTCTTCCGCCGCGCGTACGTACTCTGCCCATTGAGCACGCCTCCATTGAAAGTGCCCTTTGCGGCCGCGCCGTGCGTCGTGCTGCTGCCCGCTTCCCTCCAGGAACATGGCACGGCCCAGTCCGAGCACTTACTGTTGCTCGTGTACGTAGGCGTCTCGGCTACGTCCCGCCCGCTCCGAGCGGAAAACACGAGCCGGGGCTGCGTCCAGCTCTTGAACTAGCGGTGTATCGTATCGGACTCGCGCTGTGGATGTGTCTTGCCTATTTCGTGCGGCCGTCCACAAGGCTCGAGGGCGGTTAATCAAATTTGAGCTTGGAAACATCACGTAGAGGTCTGATGTCGATCACGCGCGACGTCAACACGGGATGCTGCCAGAGTCCCTCAGATATGTAACTGTTGGCACATACCTGCAGGTCCGATGCAGGTGAAGGGGCATGGTGCCAGCCACAGCTGCATCGCTTCAGGTCGCTCGCTGCGGCGGCTATCAACTTGATGACCGGCTGCAGATCACTCAGGGTAGGTTGAGCTGCTGTTTCGCTTCCTGGACGGTCTCCGCATCCACGGCGACCGACCACGAAGGCCACAGGAGAGATGATATTGCGAGAATCTGAGCCGAGTCAAACACATGGTAGGTATAGGTATACGGCCGACTGTCACGCATGCGGGTGTGCCATGAAAGCAGCGGGATCTTACAACGACGCCGGGAACGGATCGTATCATGGCGACCGACGCCCGCCACTTTTTTCCGAGGAGTTGCTCTTGTTTTCCCAGTCCTCTTCTGGGGGGGTGGTCCTTGCGGCAAGTGCGGCAGCCTCCATGGCCTGACGGCAGTCCGCGCCGCCTTCTGATCGCACTGCAAACACGGGTCAGAAAATGCGGCGATAGAGCAGTCCGGGCGGCAGCACGTACGGTGGCGCTGGGAGGGGCAATATGGCATGAGTTTGAGCGTGCGTGAAGCGAGAAGGACGGCAGGCTTACATTGAGGGCGTCTAGCCTGCTGAAGGTCTTCCCACACCCTTGGCATGCGTTTGATTGGGATCGAGATGTGTGAAGCGCCTGGTGCCTCCTAATATTGGGATGCTGTGCATGAGTAATGGACGATAGCGAAGAGGCGCAGCCGGCGCCACCGGGCAGCAGGGGCGGGACGTACTTGCAGTCGTGCTGGCGCGCAAAGCCCTTGTTGCACCCTGGCCACTCGCACATGAACGGCCGCTCGGCGGTGTGTGAGCGCAGATGTCCTGAGCGCGCGCGTGTCAGCGCAGCAGGGCGGGACCGTGTCTCGCGTCTGAACCTACCTCTCAGGTTGAAGCGACGCGTGAAGGTACTTCCGCAGCCCGGCACGGGGCAGACGAAGTGCGCCTCGTTCCGCCTGCGGCTCGCGCTCGCGGCCTGCGTCGCGCTCGTCGTGACCTGCTGCTTCTCGACCTGGAGGATGGGGGGCAGGCGGGGCACGGCCGTGGGAGACGGGTACGAGGCGGGGGCGGGGTCGCCCGGGCGGCGGTGCAGGGAGAGCGGCGGGATGGGCGGGGAGGGCGAGATGCCGTGGGGGTGGGCGAGAGGGGCGACGTGGGGGGCACGCTGTGCATCAGAGAAGCTCGCGCTTCGGGCCTCGCGGCGAAGGGGCGGCACGATAGCGTTCGGCGGGGGCAGGACGGGTGCGCGGTTGAGTGCAGAGCCCGAGGCAAAGACAGAGGACGGGGAGTGGGCTGGGGAGTACGGAGAGGCGGAGAGCGGCGGGAGATAGGTGCTGTGGCGACTGGAGGAGGCGTGGAAGGACGCAGGAGAGGGGGGAAAGGCGGCGGCGCGCTCGTTGCTGGTGACGCTGTAGGAGAAGGAGCGGCCGAGGCGGTCGTCGTCGCGCCAGTGGCGGGCGGAGCTGGAGGACATGGGCGGATAGTCTGGGAGGGAGTGGTGGGAGGGCTCCAAGTGGCAGGCGCGGCTCGGACTGGAGAGAATGGAAGAAGAGCAGAATCTGGAGGCGTCGACTTGCATGGCAAGCGCTGAAAACGCGTTCCTGATGTGCAGGACGGAGGAGGCTATAGGGCTGTCGTGGGGGCAGGCGGCTGTCGACGCGGAGTGGCAGAGGCGTGCTCGGCGCTGCGGCCTCGCTGCACGCGGGCGCGAATATTTATGTGGCAGACCGTCGGGCGAGGCGGGGGCATCGAGAATCTGAGATGCAGCGGTGATGGGCGTGTACTGCCACTGACCCCTGCGTCCCCGACTCGTCGTCCTCCGCCGGACACGAGGCCCTGTGAACTACTCCCCCGCCCGTCCCGGCTCTCACGGCCCCGACCGCCGCCCGCCCTCGACGCCGCCCCTCGCAGCGATCCAGAACACCGTCCTGCTCCGGACCCAGCCCAGCCCAGCGTCCCCGAGCGCACTTGTCACCCCACTGACAGCCGTTCCCATGCAGCTGTCTGATGCACGCACCCATCGTACGCCTTCGATGCATCTTCGGCACAACGAGGCGTCCCGCGAGTCTTTTCGCCCTCCATTCGAGGCCTTTGTGCGCCGCCGGCGTGGATACCCTCGCGTGCGCCGCCAAAGACGCTGCCCCACGCCTGCAGCGTGCATCGTGGGACACCAAGAACCCCCTTGCGCACTCGCGGTATGTCATTCATAGCGTAGCAGATCATTCGTTTCATTGACCGCACGTCCAGCGAGCCGGCGGCTTTCCAGGGCGCACTGCTCCCCGAATACTTATCGACGACGCCCGACATGCCCTGAAGCCACAGTTGGAACAGGCTTCTGACGCTGTCGTCGCGCGTCGCTGGCATTGTAACGCGTCCGGACTGATGCGAAACGCACACTCCCGGCATCGTTGCTACGCCCGCCTGCTCTCGTGCCCGCCTCTCGTGCAAAGTCTCTGGCCATCATGCGTATCTGTTCTATGCCCACACCCGCGGCCGCACCGCATCCTATCGCCAGCACAACACGGACCAACTGCACAGCACTCGCGTTATGCGGTCCCGCACTGATACTCGAGATTCCACCGCAAACTGCCGCAGCGCCCTAGAACCGCTGACAGTAAAGTTTCTCGAGAATTACTTGAAGAATGGACGTAACACCCGTCCTCGGCCATCCCGCCTTCGCATCGTCCAGCGGGATAGGCCACAGTCCGGACGCGCCAATCTCTATCTCAAATTCCATATGGTGATCAATGCCCTGGACGAATGGAACCACACCATATCGCAAGGTCGCTCGACGCCCGCACTGCAGCAACGCCCGCCCCTCCTACACGCGCGTTGCAAATGGCGTCGCGTCAGAAGCAAAGCGCAAGACGCGTGAGCCCGGTGCGACGAGCACGCGCATCACGTACGCCCCCCCGCTCCTGCGGCGCATGCGAGCGCAAAGGCGCGTGCCTGGCCCTGCTGTGCCCGGCCGATGAGCTTGGATCTCCCGCGCGGCGCTTGCGACCCGCTCCGCTGGTGCGTACGCATGCAAGCTGGCGCGCCGCATGATGAACTGCTGCGTCCTGCGCGGCGGCGCGGCATGGGGCATTCCTGCGTCACCCAAGTCATACCCCGACGCCGGACTCGAAGACGCAGCCAAAGGTGCGATCACACATTTCCGCTCTCGTGCGTGGAGCATATCCGCTCGCAGTCGGCCAGTACGATGTGCAGCGCATTAGATTAACATCGTTTCGTACGCGTAGAGATATCCGCTAACGGTCCTAGAGATACACAAATAAAATACAGGTATCAAGATGCCTGCTTACATTAAACGAAATCCACCTCGTCTCAACGGCCCGCCCCACTCGGTGCTACACCTCGACGTCCTTTACTTGACAGCGTCTGTCGAGGAGATAAGATGCGAATCCAGCAAGCGGCGTCTGCGCATGAGCTCCGACTCCGTGATCGTCTGGCCCGCCCTGCCATTGCCCACGCGCACCGGCGAGGGGCTCTTCTGCTGCCGGCCCAGCGCGTGCCCATTGGTATTGGCATCCCCGTTCCCGCTCCTGTCCGCCAGGGACGGCCGCGCGTGCCCGTTCGGCGACGTGCGCCGCCCCCCCACCTTCGCATCTGCAGCCGCCAGGGCCTTCTCCTTCAGCGCCGGGTCGTCAAACGACGGCGGGGGCGAACGCTTCTTCGGGACGAACGTCAGCTCGCTCTCCGTCTCCGTCTCGGACGTGAACGGCGTCGAGCTGTCGTCGATGCCCCCCACGTCCGGCGGCACCACAAGGCGGCGCAGGTGGCCCGGGGACGGCCTGCGGCGACCCGCACCGTTCGCGTCGTCTTTGCGGAGGAAGACCGCGTCGATCCAGTCCGCGAGGTCGTTGATGACCGTGCGCACGGCCGGCATCAGCGCGGGCATCTGTAAGTACCCGTGGCTCCAGTCCGTGAAGATCTGCATCTGCACCCAGTCCTCGTCGCACTGCGCGGCGAGCCGGTCGCGCTCGCGGCGCAGCGCCTCGACGTCGACGCCGACGTCGCGCGCAGTCATGCGCAGCGGCTCGGGCGCGCGGCTCCCTGCGCCGGAGAGCGCCTCGTCGAGCTCGTGCAGGCGCGCGCGCTTCGCCTCGCGCACGCGCCCGGCGAAGATGACGGTGTCGTCCACGAACGGGTCTTTCTCGCCGCAAGACATGCGCAGCGGTGGGAAGTGTGCGAGCAGCCGGCTCGGCGCGAGGATCGGCGAGAGGTAGTAGTCTGTGCTGAAGTCCGGGTTGCGGTGCGGGCCAATGTAGAGGATGGCCATGGCGCGCATCTGCGTGCGCGCGGTTAGTGGGGCAAAATGCTATCGGCGGAGGCACGCCTGGAGGGGTAGTGCGGACGTACCATCGAAGGAGAGATAATGCGGTCCTGGAAGTAGCCAGTGCGGCTCGTCATTGTCAGACGTGTGCCTAGGGGTGCCTGTTGGCTCTGATTGGGGTTCGCGCCCTCGGCCTCACGCGGGGGCTTCTCGAGTTCCACGCGGTCGACTGACGGGTTGAAGCGGACTCTGGCTTGGATAGGTTTTTCCTCCTCCTTGAGAGGTGCCAGGCCACTGTCATCTTCGACGTCGGCAAGATTACCTCCCTCGTCCGCGGCTCTCTGAGACGCTGCTTCAAAGTATGACCCCTCGCCGTTCGTAACCTTCGCATTCCGCGCCTGCCTGATTGCAGTCGTGGAGTTGCGTGTGCGCATGTGCGGGGCGCGCTCGGCCGAGGGAGAAGTCAGCGTCCGTATTGCGTCGCGCCAGCTGCGGCGACGGCGGATAGGCCTGCGGTCGCCAACCATCGAGAGCGGGCTGATGTGTCCGAAATGGTCCTTCTGCTCAACAAGCCCCTGGAGGTGCCCCGACGACTGTTCCGATTGGAGCACGCGCAGGTGGTCGTGTGACATCCAGGAAGTAAAATTGAAGTCGAGCGCAGCGTAATTCAGCACCAGCGCGCGGGGGTGTGGGAGCTCGAATTGGGTCTCAAGCACCTTGAGCATCACTGCGACGGCGATGTGTGCGCCTCTGTCGCGCGGGGGTCAAACAGCTGTGTGACGACAGTGCAAAGGGACTTACGCGGAATCGCCGGTGAGAACACTGCTGAACTTTGATCCAGACATTCCCACCAGCTTGCCGGATGATTCGACCAACACTCGGTACGTGTCGAAGCACTCATCAATGGCGTACGGATATGGATCTGATCGCATCTCAGCAAACTTTGTCGTCAGTGGAAAGAAGCAGTGCCCTACATTCAGGTGCCTTGCCGTATTCAATGGACAGAACCGGCTTGCCCGTGCGCACCGCCCACATGCGCAGGCGCTCCTCGTGATGCTCGGGGGTCATGGAGACGAATCCACCGCCAGGAAAGTCGAGTATCAACTCGGTTGCCCGCGCGAGGTGGTGTTCGGGAGGTGCAAAAAATAGCCATGCTGTGACAGGTCGGGTGTAGGTCGAGTCGGCTGGCCTTGGAAGCACGATCTTGCGGCGGATTGTCACCCGAGGCATTCTCATGAAGGCACGAAGCTGCAACCCGAGGTCAGTGGGAATCGGGATGGGAACTCGCGAAAGAACAGCTTACGTATGGGTTTGTGGTCTTCTCCCATGTGGTTCTGAGCATTTCTACGGTAGGAACGGCGCGAAACCTGCGGAGCTAGAGGTGGATTGAAGGTCAAAAAGGGCATTATGTCGATGTAGCTGACTATAACCTTTTCATCCGCTTCATTAGCATATATTATGTAGTATACCGAGAAGAGTACAGAGCAAAAGTCCCTGAGCCACTTTGGACGTATAGACATGGCGGTGGCAAAACCGGCGTCTAGACCGGTAGAAATCCATGTTGCACGATAATAATTTGCTGAATACTAAACGCAAGTCATGTCAATATTGTCTCCCGGAAACACTCGTCTCAGGAGAACGTACCAGATGTGCCAGAGGTTCGGGAGCTGTGGAGAAGATGTGAATGAGCAAAAAGTTTGGAACATTTGTGAGGCTCGGAAGAGTGGCCGAGAAGCTATGTCGATTCTCCGAGTGGCTCGGAGGACGGTTCGGTCTCGATATGAAACGCCTCTTGTAGTATTGGTCGAGACGAATACATGCCCAGACCGAGTGCTCTCATAACATAAATTACGGCCTCTGGCCACACTTTAACGGGGTATTCACAGTCATCCTCAATGCACATTCAGATCCTCCAAGGCGGCTACGTAAAGTGCTCGAGCTTGGGAAGAAGCGGACCGTTGAGGGTACTCACATCCGAGTCCAAGTATCCTGTCTAGATGCCGCACCGCGTATACGCCCGTCAGGGTGCTCACGACGAGCTGCCACGGGGTGAACTTCTCTGCGTGCGGAGGTCAGGCACCGTTCAGTATTCGTCACGCAAGTGGTGGACACGTACTGAGAAGCCTGTTGGCGCGGCGGAGCCAGAGAATGCGGGGGCCGTCCGGGTTGCCATTGAATATGCGCCAGAGCCAGAAGAATATCACGAGGAAGACCTGCAGGGTGGGTGGTGTCAGCATCCGACGGCGCAGTGGAGACGGCGCTGGGTGATCGGCTCACCTGTGCGCGCTTCCAGTAGGGACTGGGGCGGCCAAGGATGTGGTCTATCATGGCCAGGTGGTGGTGGAGAGGGAGCAGAGTGAGCGGTGCGCTGAGGCCATTTGTGCAGAGCCCATGTCGGACACATGTGATTGCGGAGGCGCGAGCCACCGCTGCCACCGCCGTCCAAATCGGAAGTCTGCCTGCGCGGCACCCGGCCCGCCGCCGGCCTGTCTGCCACCGCTGACGGCGCCGCGCTCAGCCTCTCGCCACCGCTGTCGGCGCCGCGCTCAGCCTCCCGCCACCGAGGCTGGGTGCGCCCGCCGCCCCCAGGATGCAGCCGACCGAAAAGCAGCAAACGGCGCGGCGCCACAAATGCCCCGCGTCGCCACGCAGATCATCTCGCTTATCGATCTACCGCACCGGATTGAGTCATGATCGCCTCGTGCAATGATACCTCGTAGACCCGGGCGACATGCGCTCTCCTCCGTCCGCGTCAGCCGAGGTGCTTGCCCGTCGAGGTCCACAGGGGCGTCAACAAGCCAATATGACCGTGGAAACAATACCCCTAGACCAGTACATCGAGACGTTTTCGACCGCAATCGGTGCGCTCACACGACCAGCATATCTCCCCTATCGCTCATCGCTTCGCAGAACTATCCAGCGTTGCACTGGGGGCACGCGTCGTGGATGTCTCCGATGAATTCTTTGCCGAGGCGCACCACTTGCTCCTAGTCGAGGTATGCTCCCCAAACCTGCTAGAACACTTCGCCTCACCATGTCATTAGCCACCGCCAAGTCTCAAGGGCCAGTTCGGGCCCAAGGGCGCATTGTACAGCGGCTGGGAAACGAGGCGGCACAATCCCACACATGACTGGTATGTGCTACAGCACGTCCCCTGCCATCGGTGTCGGTGTCTATAATCATGTCCCAGGTGTATCATTAAGCTCGGTACGACAGGATCCGTGTTCGGCTTCGACGTGGACACCACGCACTTTAACGGTTAATATTATCGTCTCCATCATTTACAAGCTTCTTACACTGTCGGTAGGCAACGAGGCGCCAGAGGTGTCCGTCCAAGCGCTCTACTCCGACGACAGCATTCCTCCTACCGAACCCGATGCAAGAGTAAGTGTCGCAGACTCACTGCGGACGACCTTAATGACGACCATCTGCAGTGGGCCGAAATTCTCCCGAAAGTGAGTCTGGGACCCAATTCTCGTCATCTCTTCAAGATTCCGGCCACCGAAGGTGTGAACTACGTCAAACTGAATATGTACCCCGACGGCGGCATTGTAAGCGACCCCAGGCAGAATTCCGACAATAGCTCGCTCAATCTAACATGTCGCTTGCAGGCTCGCTTCCGCGTGTACGGGCTTGTGGCTCCAGTCCTCCCTGAGCTGGATGCAGAGTTCGATCTTGCCCACGTCTTCTCGGGCGGCCGCGTCGTCGTCACGTCCGACCAGCACTTTGGGGTCGGCTCCAATCTCATTCTTCCCGGCCGAGGTGAGCAGCAGGCATACCCCACCAATCTTCGCTAACGACGTCACCGCCGCGCAGGCAAGGATATGGGCGACGGCTGGGAGACGAAACGGAGCCGGCAGCCAGGCCACAAAGACTGGGCCATCATCAAACTGTCAGCCTTATTCTCCCTCACAGTATATCCATGAAGCAAACTGACAAGCTCTATCCCCAGCGGCGCCGCAGGCCTGCTCTCGCAGATCGAGATCGACACCGCGCACTTCAAGGGCAACTTCCCCGAGTCGTGCGAGGTGCACGCCGCGCGCAGCGACGGGCTCATCCCGCAGGACATCCCCGAGGGCGAGTGGACCCCCGTCCTGCCCCGCACGAAGCTCGGCCCGCACAGGCAGCACTTCTTCCAGCTCGAGAACACCGCCGCGCCGTTCACGCACGTCCGCGTCACGATCTACCCCGACGGCGGCATCAAGCGCGTGCGGGTCACCGGGAGGCGGGTCGTAGCCGGAGAACCCAGCGCCGCCGCCGCCGCCCCCGCGACCGCGTCCGCCGACGCGCCCGCATCCGCCGAGTCTGCCGCAAGGCCTCCCTCAGGGGTCCCCGCGCCGGCCGCGCGCGGCCCCGCGATCCCTGCGCTCCCGCTCACGCCCGAGGCGTTTGCGCCCTTCGGGCAGGTCGTGCAGGCGTACGCGGACGCACACGCCGTCCCCGCGCCGCGGCACACGCGCGTGACGCCCGCGAACCAGGGCACCGCGGCCAAGTTCCACAAGCTCGCGCCCCTCGCCGCGTCGTACCCGCCGGGCGCGGGCGCGACCGCGGGCCTGTCCGTGTACCGCTGCAGCCCGATTGGCGCGCGGCCGCGCGGGGAGTGGGCGGTGCGCCTCCTCGAGCGGCACCCGTGCACGAACCAGGCGTTTGTCCCGATGGGCGGGCGGGGGGCGGGCGAGGAGGGGAGTGGCGCGCTGGAGGACCCGGGGCGCGCGTATTTGGTGGTCGTGGCGCAGAATGGGGAGGACGATCGGCCGGATCTGCGCACGATGCGCGCGTTCGTGGCGTCCGCGGGTCAGGGGATTGTGTATAACACGGGCATCTGGCGTATGTTTTTGACTGGCTTTTGGAACTGTTATTCCGACTAACGATGTGCCGTAGACCATCCCATGGCGGTCTTGGACAAGGTACGACGCTGAGCTGGTTTGTGTGGTTGTGCTGACTCGCGCATTTTGCAGACGATGGACTTCACCTGCGTCGAGACCCAGATTGGAAACGGAGATAAGCTGGACTGCGAGGTCGTTGAACTTGATGGTACATCCGGCTACTACACGGTGAAGCTGCCAGATTTCTAGCTACGTTGCGCTGTGTATGTCGTCACTGGCAGACGGATTTAATAGATTTTAAGGGTAGCATTCGTTTCAGCTGGGTGCACTAGTCGAACACATCGAACACGTAGTCTAAAGTCCTCTGATGGGCACTGATAGCTACGTCATATTTAAAGGCAAGTATACATAGCTGAAGAACGTGCGGTTTGCTGTTGGGTGGGCAGCGGAGACAGGAACGCGCAAGATTCGCCGCGGGTGGCGAATCTGTCGCAAGCCACGTGCTCGATCACCGACGCAGATCTGCAGATGATCTAGAGATCTCATTTTCCGAGCCTGGCTTCTTAGGGCAGCCTGCATCTGCTTTCGCCGCCAGTCTCGTCCTCCCACATCCTCTGTATAGGCTGCCACAAAAACATGTCTGGTCTCACATCCATCCGCACCACCGGCGACAAGATCGAGATCGTCGACCAGCTCAAGCTCCCGCACACCACCGAGTTCCTCGAGATCGCCACCATCGAGCAGGTGCACGATGCGATCAAGTCCATGAAGGTCCGTACACGCCGCCCTCCCCCGCCCGCGCCGCAGGCCGACCCGCTCGCTGACAGATCCGCGGCGCCCCCGCTATAGCGTCGCTCGCCGCGCTGTCCGTCGCCTCCCATCTCTCGCGCGCGCTGAAGGCGTCGCCTGCTCCCGATTTCCTCGCGTCGCCGGAGCGCCTGCGCGCGCACGTCGAGCCCCTGCTGGACTTCCTGTACACCGCGCGCCCCACGGCCGTGAACCTCGGTGCCGCGACGCGTAGGCTTGCGAGGACGCTGCGCGCGTCGGTGGAGGCGGGCAAGGATGCGCGCGCGGTCGCGGAGGACCTGATCGCGGAGGGCCGGACGATCGACGACGAGGATGTGATTAGGAATAAGGAGATGGCGCGCTGGGGCGGGGAGTGGCTGGTCGACCGGCACAAGCAGAGAGGCCTGAGCGGCGGGGACTTGAATGTCATGACCGTCTGCAACACTGGCTCGTTGGCGACATCGGTACGACGTCGACTTTTCTCGTTTGAGAAGACTGCTGACACCGGAGCGGCAGGGTTATGGGACAGCACTTGGCCTGATTACATTTTTGCATGAGACGGGACGCCTGCAGCGGGCCTTCTACACGCAGTCGACGCCGTACCACCAGGGCTCGAGGTAGGTAGTATCTCTGCTGCGAGACGCACTGGAGGCTGAGCTGTTGGCAGATTGACTGCCTTAGAGCTTCAGACGTTGAAGATTCCGTCAACGATGCTCTGCGACAGCATGGTCGGATCGCTCTTCCAGCATCACGACATCCACGCCGTAGGTTAGTCAGTTCTTTCCACCTTTTCGCGGACATCTCACGGAATATGGTTTCGTCAGTCGTCGGTGCGGATCGGATAGCTAGGAACGGGGACACGGCAAATAAGGTTTGTACTTCTGCCATCTCACCTTGTTGCCATATCTCATATACATTCACTGCAGGTTGGCACGTACAACGCAGCCGTTCTTGCCGCGCGGCATGGCATCCCGTTCATCGTGGTTGCACCCATCAGCACCGTCGACCTCGAGGTCAGCGACGGAAGCAAGTAAGTAGATCCAAACCTCTCCTCATACGTCTCTCATTTGGCGCGACGTAGGATCCCAATCGAGCAGCGTCCACCGCTCGAGGCATGCCTCGTCCGTGGCGCGCTGTATCCGTTCACGGCGAACGCGGACGGCGTCAAGGAGCAGGCGACCGTGATGGTGACGCCGGCAGGCCTCGAGGGCATCTACAACCCGAGCTTTGACGTGACGCCTGCGGAGCTGATCACTGCCATCGTCACGGAGAAGGGCGTGGCGGTCAAGCAGGAGGGGGCCGCGGGCTTTGATTTGTCAAGCATTGTCTGAGTGCTGTGCTGTTATAGAGTGGAGAATAAACATGATTAGAGCGACCCTCGCGAGACCATGGATCTGGGTACGTGCGGGATTCGAGGTCCCGGCGGCCAGACTGCTGAATTCACAAGGGAAGCCCTGACGCAGTTGTGTGCGATATCCGGAACAGCGAAATGGGCATGAGGGAGCCTGTGCGACGCGTTACATAAGCGCCTGTGCGCGTACACCCCTGGTCCCCGGAATCGCCCAGACCTGTCCGTCGCCCGCACCTGTCCTCTGTGCTGTGTTCCCGTTTATCCGACCTCGCCTGCCGGCCATGAGCGACTCTTCATCTGTACCATCATCCCCCTCCCCGTCAACACCCCCGTCCTCCGCCCCGCCCACCCCCGCCTTGTCGAAGCTGAACATCCAGGATGTGACGGAGGAGGCGAAGCACGCCGCCGCGAAGGTCAAGGCAGAGGCGAACAAGGTGTTCACGAGTATGTAAGCTCCGCCGCGCACGACGTCTTACGTCCGTCTGGTGCTCGTGTGATCGAGGCTGAGTCCCCGCCAGGCCATGACTTCAACAAGGCCGCGGAGCTGTACACCAAGGCCATCGAGCTGAACCCGTCCGACACGACCCTCTGGTGCAATCGCGCGTACACGCGCATCAAGCTCGAGGAGCACGGCTATGGCCTCCACGATGCCAGTACGTCCGCCCCTCCTGACCGCGCCGCTTGCCTCACGTATGGCCTCCTCCACAGACATGGCAATCGAGCTCGATCCTAACTATGTCAAGGCTTACTACCGGTCAGTCCCCAACATCTACTCCTTTACGCAACTCACCGTCTGCTGGTAAAGACGCGCGACATGCTACCTCCAGACACTCAAGTACAAGCTCGCAATAGCGGACTTCAAGAAGATCCTGGCCCTCGAGCCGCAAAACCAACTCGTCCGCACGCAGCTCGACAGCACACAGAGGATCCTCCGGAAAGTCGAGTTTGAAAAGGTCGGCATTGCGTCCGTGGTATCCTGAATGACACTCAGCGGGCTGTAGGCGATTGAGATGGAGGAGGAGGCGAGTCCGGTAGACAGATGCCTCGACATGATTGCCCAAGGTCCGTCGCAGTTCCCGCTTATTTGTGTCTGATGCGAACTCCGTGATCAGGTGCCTGTGAAGTGGACAGGGATTATACCGGTCCGAAGCTGCCTGTCGTCGAAGGCGGAAAGTTCGGGATCAACATCCAGTTCATTCGCGACATGATACAATGGTTCAAGGACGGAAAGGCATTACCCAAGAGGTGTGTCCTACTGTTCACAATAGAAAGCTGTCTCATCGAATCCACGTCAGATATGTTTGGGAAATTCTCCTTGGCGCACAGTCGCATTTTGCTCGTGAAGAGAGTCTGGTAACACTTAACCTTGAAGAGGGTATGACCTGCGACGTCATCGGTGATGTTCACGGTACGCTTTGTGTCCGATGCCTGATAACATTGCTCAGAGTCGATTGATTTATAAGGCCAATTCTATGACTTGCTCCATCTCTACTCCCTAACTGGAGAACCCACTGACAAACACTGTCTGCTCATGAATGGTGACCTCGTGGACCGAGGATCATGGTCTGTCGAAGTCATTGTTACTGCCTTTGCATTCAAATGTAAGAGTTCCGCCGCCGTAATTTTTTGTCAGATATTCATGGCGCTGCCACATACAGGGCTGTATCCCAAGACTATGTATATTAACCGTGGTAACCATGAAACTAAAGAGATGAACCGGACGTATGGCTTTGAGGGCGAAGCCAAGCACAAGCACGGAGAACAGACGTATAAGGTGCCTGTACCCAGCCTCCCTCTGAACGATCGCTTACATATTCCCCAGCTTTTCGCTTACCTGTTCACGACGAGTAAGGTTTTACATTTGACTTGGCATTCAGTACCTAAATCGAGATCTCAGTGCCTCTGGCGACGATGGTATGCGCCACGAAGCCGCCGTCAGGACCGGTTGGCAAGGCCATCCTGTCACCCGAGGGTACAAAGCGGTACTTCGTCGTCCATGGCGGTCTGTTCAGCAAGGATGGCGTTACATTAGACGACATCCGTAAGATCCACCGCATCGGCAAGCAACCAGGGCAGGAGGGTCTCATGTGTGAGTGTCTTGTTTTATGTCGCGGATTTTGAGACGGGTGTTGACAGAGGCTTTTTTGTAGGCGAGGTATGCTGTTCTATCCATGCAGTCTACAATGCGATGACTAACGGTTGGTAAAGCTCCTCTGGACCGACCCACAGGACATGCCTGGACGGGGTCCAAGTAAGCGGGTAAGCTCAGGTATCATTTTCTCAGACTGAATGCACGCTAACGATTTTGCCAGGGCGTTGGTATTGCCTTCGGACCCGATGTCACCCGAAGATGGTGCGAACTAAACAAAGTAACGGGTATCATTCGCAGTCACGAAGTGCGCCAAGGTCAGTACAATCAGTCCGTCTCGCGGCTCGATACTTATGTCTCGAACAGACGGCTATGCTGTCGAACACGACGGGCTCTGCACGACTGTGCGTTCAACATCGTCTGTAATCTAGGAACGGCGATGCTTACTCATCACAGGTTTTCTCTGCGCCAAATTACGTCGACCAAGCAGGCAACAAGGGTGCTTTTGTGAGTCCGCCCCTATCCTGCCTGACTATTCGTGTGCCTAATCCGCCGGCAATTTTGCAGATCCGGATCGATTCCGATGGGACGCAGCACTTCACCCAGTTCGACGCAAAGCCGCACCCGCCAATGCGACCCATGGCATATGCCTCCGGCGGATTGGCCAGCTTGCTCTCGTAAGGGGCATCGTGGCGACGCCTTCAATGTATGTTCTGGATCTATATCGACTACCATACGCGTACTACGTGGTGGCTATACTCTGTGTTGTTGTTCGCTCTCACCCAATAGACAATAATGCATTTGTTTGCATGAGGGAGGCAATGTGCTTATGGATTTTCACAACGGCCATTACTCGGACATATAATTTGACGATCCAGCAGAGGCTCCCATGTACCACCGATTATATACATCCAGCAAGTTCTTTTGAAACGCTAACCCACCCCCCACAAACGATAGCATTGCGACTTCATGACTGCGAAGGTGCCCAGATGAACTCCAGCATGAGGTATATACACCGAACAGTAACCCACTTTGTCAGCGCGCAACTGAATTGCTGGCCACGGGCATATTTGCAGAAGAGTCCCTCTTCGCCGTGTTCTGCGACATCATCAAGGCTTGATACCGGTCTCTTTCTTGCCTTCTGACGGGAATTAGGATAGTAAGATAACGCGCGACCACGTCCCACTTAGCGGTGTCTGGGGTTGCCTGGACACCATGACGGAGCCAGTGGATACTGGGGCAGAGATCGGACAAGAACATAGCAACGATATGCGGGCTGCCGATCTTAGAAGTTCCGACGTCAAGCTGGGTCAGGTGGAGCAACCTGCAGCCATGCCCGGGGTGCTCCGTAGTAAGCTGGAGGTCTTGCGAGGCATCTATCGTCAGTGCCAGTACTCGTAGATGGGGGCAGTATGTAGCCAGATGCACAAAGGCTTGAAGTGTTGGCTTCGGTTCTGCGGCATTATCACCAGATCGGTTGCCCAATTGCAAACTTTGCAGGCGGGGAAGCGCCATGGCGAGCTCCTTCATGTCACCATCGCTCAGCGCCACCGGGATTGGGAAGCGGAAGTTAAGATTTATCAAATTGTGGCAGGACAACATCATCTTGAGGTTACGCAGACGCACGACACCACTGTCGGTCCGCGCGATCCCGAACATGAGTCCAAGGGTGGTTAGGCGACTGTGGTCAAAGAGCCTGGTCATCGTTTCGAGAATATTGTCTAAGGTACTCAATGAGACGATTTTCGGGAAGACGTTTGGTTCACCTAGAACGATGCACCGGAGGGGAGAGGTCGAATATAGATTTAGACTTGAGATTAATATGGGTAATGAATCGGATGTGATTTTGAGGATCTTGAGTTTGGCGAAAGCCGGCAGGGGGTTGGCGTGCGACATCGCGCTCAGCTCGAAGAGGCAGTAAGTGATACGGTGAAGAACCAGGCGACATAATTGGGGGAGTTGTGTCAGCCACGCCAGCATATCGGAAGCAAGTTCCTGCTCCAGAGGGAGCTCGATTTCAACCTGCTGCAGATGTCGAAGACCAAGAAGGAGACCGGGTCGATATGTGGTATCACCCCGTGCAATTTGCAAGTGCGTCAGGTGTTGTGACACATGCGCGACATGCGCGAGCAATGGTATATGATCGAGATTCACAGGCCAATCGACACGCAAATACGTCAAAGACGACCCTACCAGCATGTTGAGCAGACCTCCGAATTCGGACCCGGGTTGTAGGATAAGTGTTCGCAGGGCCGGAAGCAAAGGCCTCGGGAAGTGAAAGGCCAACAATGTGGCAAGACTCGCAGGTTGCAAACATAAGGCAATGCCACCCTGGACCGGTGGAAGCGCAAGCTGCAACAACTTGATACGACGTGCATACAGGTCGAATCGCTCCCAGTCAGCCGCGAACAAGGGTTTGATAACGCTCTACAAACTTCGTCAGACAGCACACAATGACATAGCACAGAAGTTTCGCACCACCACTCCTGTCGGTGGCTTCTGATTTGGTCCAGCATTTTCGGGGTCGATAGGCTCCTCGACGTCGATGCTCCATGCGTCCGCGGGCAAGCACTTCACAAGACTCACGAGGCCCCAAAGCTGCCCCTCCCAAAGAACGTCGAGAGCTAATTCGTTCCAATCACGACATGTTCTCGCCAATACTGCCAATGTGCGTGTATCTCTATGAAAGAGAGGGAAGTCATTGTATTCGAGCTGACGCAAGATGAGTAGGAGGATGTCTGCCGTCTGGAGGCAGCGATGCATTTATGATGTTCCCAGGCCCTTGCATGCACTGACTTGTCGGTAGTAACTGCAACGGCGAATGAACAGACTCGAAAGGTCGAGAAGTAGCACAAGAGATGTTTCAAGCGCGTCCACAGTGTGGCGACCCATGTTCTTGCCACGTTCTGAAGCGCGATTACTCAATCATATCGTGGCGATATCAAATCGAGATCGCTAATGTTACAACTACGGCCTCGTAACAATATCGGCTTGCCAACTTGTCCAATCCGCCGCCGCCGCCGCTCCCGATTGCCAAGCGTGCGATTGAAGCTGCGAAGAGGAGGGCCGGGAGCTCTCTGGCCGAGGCAGATGCATAGTATGCTTCGTGACGCCTGAGGGACTAGAGTTCACAGAGTAGATGTGAACAGTGAGATGGTGAGGTTCAACTTCAGGATGCTGCAAGGCAAGCAGCTGAGTGGAAATGGGTGACTTTCCGTTTCTAAACTTGCAGAGCGGGGTTTGAAACTATTTAGAACCAGGCCCGCCATATTCGTGATCCAGGTGTCCGTAGATTTTGAACCTGCAAAGAGCAGAGACCGCGTGGCGGAAGGGTCATGAGAGATCTCGTCAGTGGTGAATCAGGGCTAGTAAGTCTCTCCGAAACGTCGATTTATCTTTTGAGCTTTGTCCTCTGAATTAGTGCTAATGCGATGAGACCACTACATCTCGAACGTACACCCCAGAACCATGTTGCACCTCAACGTTGGAAGTTCTCATGACGAAATATGGCATCATTGAACGTGTCATTTAGCACGACAAACCGAGGGATCGACACGGCTGGACCGTGTCACAGTCGATCGGCAGGATCTAGTACAGAGGCGTACTACTCAGTCAGCGCTATACGCATATGCCGAAGCGGCTCGGAGTCCTGGACGGGAACAGTGACTCAGACTTTGATCGTGGCTCCTCATATAGGTCCCAAGGGTCACAGGCGGGTAGCAAATTCCGAAGCATCGGCGATAATTCTCTATAGGATTATGTTGTTACTGGCGGGACATCCCCGCTCTGACTCTTCTGAAACTTCGAACGGGTTACGTTAGGTTACGTTGCTAGCTGCGGATAGATGATGCTCGGGTTCACAGGATACTAATAAAAGCTGGACCAGTGTGCAGTAAGGCCCCCGTTGGCATCTACAACCTCTTGCGTCGTCGGCACGAAATCTGCATCGCAATGTCAAATCTTAAAGTTTGGTTCAGTGAGTAACATGCTCTTTTCACTGGTATCAAATTCTGAGACTGTGCCTCTGCTATGCAGTCACTGGCGCATCGACCGGTTTTGGTCGGGCCATGACGGAGCTCGTTCTGAAGAACGGCGACGCGGTAGTGGCGACGCTGCGCAAGCCCGAAGTGCTTGCAGGTCTCTCCGCTCAGTATCCTGTCGACCGCCTGCTCGTGCTCAAGTTGGACGTGCAGAACGAGAACGAGATCATCGCTGCCTTCGCCGCAGCGAAGGAGAAGTTCGGCCGACTGGATGTGGTATTTAACAACGCTGCGTGTGGCGTCCTGTCGGAAGTGGAATCCGCAGCTGGAAATGAGACGCTTGTCCGTGACATGTTTGAGGTGAACTTTTGGGGTGCAACCCACGTCTCTCAGGCGGCGGTCAAGTTCTTCCGTGAAGTGAACAAGCCAGGCATCGGCGGACGGCTCTTGCAGGTCAGCTCCTTGGCGGGTATTGAGGGCGTTCCTACGTTCGGGTTCTATAACGCAACGAAGTTCGGTAAGTTTGATGAGCATGTTACCAGTATCGTACTCTCAATGTCTCACTCGGGGAATATTGGCAGCTCTCGAAGGGATTAGCGAAGCTCTGGCCAAAGAATTAGATCCTTCCTGGAACATCAAGGTATGGTACTTGTTCTTTCGGTGGCGAAGAGATATTTGTTGATCAAGCGACACATAGGTCACCATTATCGAGCCTGGTTCTTTCGTTACGGAAGGCCACTCCAAAGTTGGTAACATTGATCCGCTTCCAGCGTATGCCAAGGCACCTGCCGCATTTGTCCGCTCGGGCATATCTGCCTTGGTCGAGAAGCCCTCTGGCGCGGACCCGCTCAAAGCCATCAAAGCATTTTACCGCCTTGCCAACTTGCCCGAGCCGCCGCTGCACTTCCCCATTGGCGAGGACGCGATTGAAGCAGTACGAAGGAAGACTGCAGGCCTGTTAGCAGATACAGACGCGTTTACTTCGTGGTCCGAGGGGTTGGGGTTCACAGGTGACAAAGTAGATCTGAGTTGATTGAGTTCGCATCTATGAGTATCGTCATGCTTGGACGATCAAGTCGACTACATTGTGTGTATGGCAGAGTGTGTGAGTATGTGTTACATGATTCGGAGCGAGATGAAATGCATACATGGGTACTACACTGTGTTGTGACCTGTGTGCGTTTGCCCGCTCGAGTCTCGTTTGCATACTGTTGCGCCTCATCTTACCCGATCTAATTATACGTATAATTCTTGGCTTCCTCCCGATCCTCCTCGGCATGGCCTCATCTTGCCACCAAGATCTCTGACTTTTCTGCTTGTGCTGCCGTTTCCGCATGACATGCAATGCTGACAATTTCTTCACAGTAACCGTACTGCAAGGTAGGCAAGTCACTGTAGCCTATGTGATCCCATGTTATGCTGCACGTAAGATCACACTGAGGGATCTTCTTGGCTGCCCAAGGGTCGGCGTCCGAAGCAAGTAGCACCTTTCATCCACCATTCAGGCGCATTGCCGGCTTGTCTAGAATTTCGTACAGGCATGCACAATATATTTTGACAGCCATCACCAAGCGATTCGCCCGATGTGTGCCATCAACTATTCATGGAGACGTTCACAGTAAGGAGGCTTCTGAACAAATTACTTTCACTTCCCTTTCTCCTTTTACCTGCAGTCGTTATACCCCCCAGTTCATTGTCTGACACTCCCTAGCTATATACGACCCAACATTTGTATGCTACGGATAGCACACTTGGAATAGAGATTCAATGCCTGTTCTCTTGCTGAGTGCCTCTCCCTATTACATGTGCCGCCACCTGCCCCTTCCGGTGGCAGCAAGTGTCACATATTTTGAACAGTTTGACTCTTTATCGAGACTAGTGCATGACAGGGGTATGTGTAACTTGCAAAGGGTGCCGGGTATGGGTACCTTCAGGTACGGGTACGGGTCAGCTTAGGCAGACCCATGGGCATATCCTGAATGAGACCTGCGCGCCTGAATACCTCAGTGCCAAGTGCACGAAGGCACTGAGGCAGCTGGATGCACTTTGCGGAGATGTGAGGTGCACATCAATTCAACGTGTCATTCAGCACGACAAACTGAGGGACCGACACGACTGGACCGTTGTCACGGCCGATCGGCAAGATCTAGGACCGAGGCGTAGCTCAGTCAGCGCTATACGCATATGCCGAAGCGGAGTCCCGGACGGGATCACTGACTCAGGTTTTGATCGTGGCTCCTCATATAGGTCCCAAGGGTCACAGGCGGGTAGCAAATTCCGAGACACCGGCGATAGTTCTCTATACTAGTAGGATTATGTTGTTACTGGTGGGACATCCCCGCTCTGACTCCTCTGGAACTTCGAACGGGTTACGTTAGGTTACGTTGCTAGCTGCGGATAGATGATGCTCGGGTTCACAGGATACTAATAAAAGCTGGACCAGTGTGCAGTAAGGCCCCCGTTGGCATCTACAACCTCTTGCGTCGTCGGCACGAAATCTGCATCGCAATGTCAAATCTTAAAGTTTGGTTCAGTGAGTAACATGCTCTTTTCACTGGTATCAAATTCTGAGACTGTGCCTCTGCTATGCAGTCACTGGCGCATCGACCGGTTTTGGTCGGGCCATGACGGAGCTCGTTCTGAAGAACGGCGACGCAAGCAGGATTGCAGGTCTCTCCGCTCAGTATCCTGTCGACCGCCTGCTCGTGCTCAAGTTGGACGTGCAGAACGAGAACGAGATCACCGCTGCCTTCGCCGCAGCGAAGGAGAAGTTCGGCCGACTGGATGTGGTATTTAACAACGCTGCGTATGGCGTCCTGTCCGAAGTGGAATCCGCAGCCGGAAAGGAGACGCTTGTCCGTGACATGTTTGAGGTGAACTTTTGGGGTGCAACCCACGTCTCTCAGGCGGCGGTCAAGTTCTTCCGTGAAGTGAACAAGCCAGGCATCGGCGGACGGCTCTTGCAGGTCAGCTCCTTGGCGGGTATTGAGGGCGTTCCTACGTTCGGGTTCTATAACGCAACGAAGTTCGGTAAGTTTGATGAGCATGTTACCAGTATCGTACTCTCAATGTCTCACTCGGGGAATATTGGCAGCTCTCGAAGGGATTAGCGAAGCTCTGGCCAAAGAATTAGATCCTTCCTGGAACATCAAGGTACGGTACTTGTTTTGTTCTTTCGGTCATGATGGGATATTTGTTAATTGAGCGACACATAGGTCACCATTATCGAGCCTGGTGCTTTCATCACGGAAGGCCAGTCCAAAATTACTCACATCGACCCGCTTCCAGCGTATGCCAAGGCCCCTGCCGCGTTTATCCGTTCGAGCATGTCTGCCTTGACCCAGAAGCCCTCTGGCGCAGACCCGCTCAAAGCCGTCAAAGCATTTTACCGCCTTGCCAACTTGCCCGAGCCGCCGCTGCACTTCCCCATTGGCGAGGACGCGATTGAAGCAGTACGAAGGAAGACTGCAGGCCTGTTGGCAGATACAGACGCGTTTACTTCGTGGTCCGAGGGATTGGGGTTCACAGGTGACAAAATAGATCTGGATTGATGGAGTTCGCATCTATGAGTATCGTCATGCTTGGACGATCAAGTCGACTACATTGTGTGTACAGAATATGAGTGTGTGTTACATGATTTGGAGCGAAATGAAATGCATAAATGGGTACTACACTGTGTTGTGACCTGTGTGCGTTTGCCCGTCCGAGTCTTGTTTGCGCACCGTTGCGCTTCATATTACCCGATCTAATTATACGTATAATTCTTGGCTTCCTCCCCGTCCTCCTCGGCATGGCCTCATCTCGCGCTCAGCATTGTGTTTATATTCGATGTTCCTTACACAACAGCGGGGTTGCCTTCGTCAGGACCAACCTAGGTACAAAACGTGGGTGGAATATTGTCCACATGACGTAAAAGCTATTATCTTGGTGGGAGAGCTGTTCAGCATTTCATCGCGTTTGGCTTATGTTCCGAGGCAGACCTGATCGAGCCTGGACCGAAATGTTCGAAAATGTTCGATACAGAAGCAACATCTGGAAGTCTTCGCAGTAGTCAGCAGGCGCTGGTGTTCCGCAGACATGCATCTAATCCCAATTTATGACATACTTATTCTATCTACGAATTCCTACTCGTACGAAATGCCCCCTAAATCTCCATTCTCAGACGTCAACGCCCCAAATCCGCTTCAGCATCAGTTCCACCAGAGCTGCAGGACCCGGTGTCTCCGTGACACACGCCACGCCCCCCGTCTTTGTCCAGCCCTCGGCAGCCGCAGTATTCCCCGCGGCAACTGTCTGTTCCGCGAGTGCTTTGACGGCGGCAGCACGGTCCTCGACCTCCACCTGCGCGGGGACGGCCGTCGACTCGAGTTCTCCAGCATGCTGGAAGCTGTGCCGCTCGAGCTCGGCCTGCACCTCCGCACGATTCGCGCCCGGGGCGTACGCACCCTGGTCGTCCCGCCGGTCCACCACGAGCATGCCGCGCGTCAGCTCACCGATGCTGCCGGTGTGTCAGTCAAGACTGCACTGTGGGTGAAGTCAAACAGTGAATTGATGCATACCGCTCGACGTCGAATTTCCTCTTGATCGCCCGCCACCCCGACGTGAGCGCCGGCATCGCGCCCTCTTCCTGCTCGGGAACGGGCGGATTCGCAATCGCGCACCACACGGCCACGATGTCGTGCAGCTCCATCGCGTCCTTGCCGAACTCGAGCATGATCTCGCGCGTGCGCTCCAGGAACGCGCTCGTGAAGTGCGTGATGGGCGGCTTGCCTGCGAGCTGCGAAGGCTGCTTGGTCGAATGGAACGAGGGATCGACCTTACGCGTGTATATGGGGAAGGGCAGCTCGTGCGGCGTCGTGATGTCGAGGGGGAGGAGGACGAACCGCTCGAGGGGGAGACCCCTGCTAGGCGCGGGTGGCGTGAGCAGTTCGCGGACGGCGTACGGGTCCGCGAAGAAGTTAACTGGCGTTGTTCGCATGTGAGTATCGTATACCTCAGTGAGCGGCGGACATACATTCCGCCACAGGGCTCGTGTTGCCTGGCACATCCAGCGCGCCACCCATACATACAACACGCCCAATCCGGTCTCTCACCAAGTCGCCGTCTAGACGCATCGCTTGCGCTAGGTTCGTCAACGGACCGAGCGCAAGGTAAGATATACTCCGCTCCGGTTCTGTGCGCAGCAGCTCCAATACAACATTGACACCCGGTCGATTCGTGACTTGCAATGAAGTTTGGGCATCTGCGAAGTCCTCCGTGACATTCAGGTCGGGATGACGGTGGCTAATATCTCCCAGACCGTCCCTGTATCCCGTATAAGACTGCATGCCGCCGAGGCATGGAGTATTGCTGGGGGACCTACCGACCGTGAAAGTATTGCGCGCTGTGCAGATCTCCCTGAAGGGGCCCGTCGACGCCTCGGGCCAGGATTGCCTTACGGGACGGCGAGAAATTAGGGAATCGAGACTTGTCTTCTGGGTGAATGTCCAGGTGCCTAGCAACTGCTTGGTAGATCTTCAGTACGTTCAAGCTAGGAGTGCTGCGATTAGTGCAAGGCAAGATATAGGACGTCCAAACTGACAAAGAATGTTCCGAATCAGTATTGCCTGCAGCCAGACAGTCGACTTTCAGCTATCTCGCGTTCAACAGCTCATTCTGTACATGACTCACCGAACGAGATGACGATTGCTAGGATTTCCAACTCAGGCGAAGTGAGGGCCAGCAAACTATGCGTAATTGTTGGTCAATTGTGCCAACGATATAGTCGCGACATAGTCCCACGTATACTGAATATCACGAACATTGCAAGGGTATCGTCGACGCCGGGGTCAGTGTCAACTGGCCCAGCCGAGATGAGCTCTACAACGCCCAAGATGCGAATTCTACAAGCTCACTGATGACTGGGGTTCTCTGGGACCTGTCAGCTGCGGCCATATTGTAGCTGCTAGATTGTGAGGAGATAGAGCGATGTATAGTGATCCCTCGTGTACAAGCGTGCACGGGTGCACGGGACGAGTGACGAAACACGGAACTACTCCTTCGCGTCGTAGTGCGCGCCGTCGTGCTCCCGGCCCGGAGCTCCGTCATTGGTCAGAACCCGCCCTACTGTGAACGTCTCCATGAATAGTCGATGGCACACATCGGGCGAATCGCTTGGTGACAGCTTGTCAAAATATATTGTGCATGCCTGTATAAAATTCTAGACAAGCCGGCAATGCGCCTGAATAGTGGATGGAAGGTGCTACTTGCTACGGACGCCGGCCCTTGGGCAGCCAAGAAGATCCCTCAGTGTGCTCAATCTTACATGCAGCATAATATAGAATCATACAGGCTACCGTGATTTGCCTGCCTTGCAGTACGGTTACTGTGAAAAAATTGTCAGCATTGCGTGTCATGCGGAAACGGCAGCACAGAAGAAAAGTCAGAGATCTTGGTGGAAAATGTTGTCTCATCGGGTGCGAACCCTCTGAAGTAGCAAATATAACATGTGTACATCACTCGAGGGAAGATGCAAATATAGCACAAGAGAACATTATTCTGAACACTCACGCGACTAGCGAAAACCCGAGGCCAATGGCACGCGACACGAGACTGCGGGCGCGAACGCAAGTAGAAACCAAGCCAGAGACGTGAGGCGGTAGGAAACGCGTCCCAGCCGCCGACGGCGGGAGCGCTGAACGCGTCGGTGGCGGGGGAGCGCCGGGGAGCTTAAGAGGGCGGGAGATGCCGGAGCTGTACAGTACCATGTCACGGTGGCTGGTCACGGGCGGGGCTGGGAGCGAGGGTGAGAAAGCGCAATAGCGACAACAGCGACGAGCAGCTCGCACCCGCCGACGCCGAGCTCTACCACCATGGAATCCCTCCGCTACCTCGGCTCGCTGCCCGGCCACAAGGGATGGGTCACCGCCATCGCCACCTCCTCCGAGAACCCGGACATGATCCTCACCGCGTCCCGAGGTACTTGTCCGCCCCGCTCTCCCTGGTGCATCTGACGAGCTGAACCGCGCGCAGACAAGACGATCATCGTCTGGCAGCTCACGCGCGACGAGGACCAGTACGGCTACCCTAAGCGCATCCTCCACGGCCACAACCACTTCGTCTCGGACGTCGTTATCTCCTCCGACGGCCAGTTCGCCCTCTCCTCCTCCTGGGACCACACCCTCCGTCTCTGGGACCTCAACACCGGCCTCACCACCCGCCGCTTCGTTGGCCACACCTCCGACGTTCTCTCCGTCAGCTTCAGCGCTGACAACAGGCAGATCGTTTCCGGCTCGCGCGACCGCACGATCAAGCTCTGGAACACCCTCGGCGAGTGCAAGTACGACATCAAGGAGGACGGCCACACTGAGTGGTGAGTGCGTGTGCGAGGTAGGGAGCCGCGTTTGGTGTGCTCACGCGCGTCTGCGCGTTTACTAGGGTATCATGCGTGCGCTTCAGCCCGAACGTCCTGAACCCCGTGATCGTCTCCTGCGGTTGGGACAAGGTCGTCAAGGTGAGCCTTCATGCTTCTATCTGCATCTTTCAGTTCTGCGTTGCGGTATGATGTTACAAAAAATATTTGCTACTTCAGAGGGCTTCGGCCCAATGAGACAACCTAAATCACCAAGATCTCTGACCTTTCTTTCTTCGTCCCCTTCTTGCATCTTCGTTCATCTCTAACCGCAACTCACCCTTTCGTCAGGTTTGGGAGCTCTCGAAGTTTAAGCTGAAGACCAACCACTATGGCCACACCGGCTACATCAACACCATCTCCGTCTCGCCTGACGGTTCGCTTGCTGCGTCCGGCGGCAAGGACGGTATCACCATGCTCTGGGACCTGAACGAGGGCAAGCACCTCTACTCGCTCGAGGCGGGCGACGTCGTCAACGCCCTCGTGTTCTCGCCCAACCGCTACTGGCTCTGCGCGGCGACCGCGACCTGCATCAAGATCTTCGATCTCGAGAGCAAGTGCGTGTCCGCGCCGGTTGTGTGTTTGACGAACTGTATGCTGATGAGATGTGCGCAGGTCGATCGTCGACGAGCTCAAGCCCGACTTCGCGCAGAGCGCCGGCGCGCGCGAGCCCGAGTGTGTCTCGATCGCATGGTCGGCGGATGGCCAGACCCTCTTCGGTGGCTTCACCGACGACCTCGTTCGGGTATGGCAGGTCGTCTCGTAAACACTGCCACTCCCATCTGCGATGTGCGTGCGGTGTTTTTGACGGGGAACGGGGGACCCGTGAGAGGCAGGGTCATGTTGTATTCGCGCTATATTGCTTTGTACCCCAAAAAACCGAGCATGTTTTTGCGCTTACGATCTTTGGTGTGATGCAGACTCCAGGTCAAGATGGGTCTTTGATTATACTGCGGAAGGTATGCGGTATGCGGTGAGAGTCCGTAACTGATCACACATCTAGGAACTAGGGCTACAGACTGGTACGACAACGGTATAACACGGCTCAGGCGAACGCCCCCTGGTGGTGTTCGCGCTCAGTCTCGGTGCTTGATCTCGTCCCACGGCAACAACCCATCCTGGCCTAATCTCTCCCTTACCAGCTTTTCGCTCAGCTTCCATAGGTTCTTCCCAAGCTGCTCGTCCTTCGCCATGGAGCTTTCGCCGCCCGCCTGACCGGGGTCCGTCACGTACGCGCCCGCCCATTTCGCTTCGTCGCGTTCGACGTCGTCTGCAGTCGCCGCCCAGAGGGTACTGAGGCTGCCCGCATCCGGGGCGCGCATGAACGGGATGGTCGTGTACTTAAGGAGCGTGCCAAACACCATCCCGTAGGCCTCTTTGAACTGGTCCTGTTGGCCCGTGTGCACAGCACCGGGGTGCGTCGCGAGCGCGAGGATGCCGCTTCCGTTGTGGGTATGTGCGCCGCTGCCATTGCCGTTCACAGCGCTGTTGCTGTTCTCTGACACGGGCGGGGCGCGCAGGACGCCCTGGGTGAGGCCGTACCTCACGAAGAGGAGATTCGCGAGCTTGCTGCGCGCGTACAGCTGCATCGCGCCGAGCTGGTCGGCCTCAGGCATAAGCTCGTCCTCGGACTCAAAGCGCACGGAGGATGGTGCGGTGGTGTGCAGCGAGGACGACACGACAACGATGCGCGGAGGGCGTGCGCCGGGAAGCGCAGCGGTGCTGCGCATGAGCGGGAGGAGGCGGTTCGTGAGGAGAAAGTGCCCGAGGTGATTCACGGAGAAGTGACGGTCGAGCCCGTCCGCGGACACGTCGAACTTGTTCACCCCGACGCCCGCGTCGCAGATGAGCTGCCCAGCCCAGGATCAGCACAGATCTGCTGGAATCGGCGCGGGCACTTACGAGATCGAGCCGGCCCTCCTGCTCGCGGATCCGGTCCGCGACACGCTGAACATCGTGCGCGTTCCCGAGGTCGCACTGCACGAAGGTGACGTCGACCATTGGCCCGGATGTGCTCTGGTCCGCCTTGATCTTCGCGACGGCGTCCTCGCCGTGCTCACCTGTCTGTGCGATGAGGAGGACACGGGCGTGGGCGAGGGCGAGGGCGCGGGCGACCTCGTAGCCGATGCCGGCTGTGCCACCGGTCACGACTGCGGTCTGCAATGGGCCTGTCAGCACTGGAAGTCGAGCGGGTGGGACGGTGGGGGCGCGGGACGCACTCTGCCCTGGAGGTTGGACTCGATGACGTCCGACTGAGTAAAGTTGGGCCTGCCCATGACTGTGTTGAGAGCTGCCTGCATTGCTGTACGCCGGGACGTGCGGATGGCGGAGAGACGGAGCGAAACGATGTGATGGGGGGCAAAGCTCAACATGGGGAGGACGTTCAAGTACCCGCCCAGGGCGGTGGACGCGGCAAAATGACGACTGCTGCCCGGACATCGATCGCGTCGGTCCAATGACGCGCCTACCGCTGGGTTCTCGACGACCGACATATCGTCATTGCTGTTGTGCGGCCGATCGAGGGACGCCTCGAAGGAGAAGATCGCTCACCCTACTTGTATTCACATGCACTGGTGCGCGCACCTGAGCAACCTGGGCGATACAAGTTGAAGGAACTCTGGAGCAAACATATGACATTCAATATTCGGTACATGCGCAGCACGGTCCCGCTCCCCGCCGCTCACTCCTGGACAGGACGGATAGCCTGCAGCGCGGGCCACTTGTCCAGGCACGCGGCCCCTTGGTGTTCTGAGGGATAGGTGGTTCCGTCGCCCTGGTCAATTATAACGAGTCATAAGATTGAGCACCAGCCACAAACCACAGAGCGACTCACAATTATGTTGTGCGGGAATCCAACATCGAAGGGGAGGACGCTCTCGATGGACTTGATTTGCTCATCGCTCAGCGAGATATCGAGCGCCTCCAGATTCTGCGTCAGCTGCCCAACCTTGCGCACACCGATGATGGGGAAGACGTAGGGCGTCTTCTGCATCACGTATGCGATAGCGACTAGCAAACAATCCGATTAATTACTGCTGGGCCGTGGACCCGCGACGATTTACTGACCAGCCCTGATGTTCGTCGCGCCGACCTGCTTGGCAACCTCCTCGAGCGCCAGACAGACCTTGCGCTCCTCGGCGGTTCTTTCAAACTGCTGATTTCCAAAGAATATCACACGGCCTGTCGAACTTCAGTAAATCATTTCGAATATCGTTTGCGGACCAACCTTTTTCTTGCGACTGCTTCCTGCCCTCTTCTTCGGCGTCAGTGCGTATCTTGCCGCCCGCAAGCACATTCCACGGTGCGAGAGCCAGACCTGGTAAACTGCATTAAGTCTGCTCGATGATTGGTCGTCGAAAATGCGGCCCACCGTGCACACGCGCCATGGGGATAATAACCCGTTCAAAATCGCGCGAGAAGACGTTCCATGCACCCTGATAAATCGAAAACGGCGTCTTGGCAGTCAACTTGGCATACATGTTCGCCTCGGTCACAACCCATGCAGGAGCATCGGATATTCCCTGTCCGCACGTCGTGTGTCTTAGTGCGATGAAACGGAAAAGATGTGGAGGACGTACCAGGTAGAGGACTTTGCCTTGAGCGACGAGGTGATGCAGGCCATTCATGACTTCGGCCACGCCAGTCGTGAAGTCCCACTGAATAAAATAATCTCAATGAAAGCGTAGAGTGATCATTTGGCGACCGCACTCACGGCATGGATGTATAGGATATCCACATACGACGTGCGGAGCTTCTTCAGGGACGCCTCGAGGGAGACGTGTAAAGACTTCACGCTGTTCCCAATATAGTGCGTCTTCTGCGGAATGTCCTCTCCGCGCTTCCAGTTCGCCGTATACTACCAAAAACCAGGCGCATGCATCAGCGTCAATATGCCCTACCGAATTCAAACCGGACGCGCCCACCTTCGTCGCGATGACCATCTGGTCACGATTCCCGCGGCGCTGCATCCACTCGCCAATTATCTGCTCGGACTCCTCGTCCTGGTACGAGTTCGCCGTGTCGACAAAATTCCCGCCGGCGTCGAAGAACGCGTCGAGCAGCCGGAAGCAGTTCTCCTGCGTCTGCTCGCCTGCGAACTGCGCCCACTTCTCGCCGAGCGCGCCGCCACCGAGGACGAACGGCGAGACGTGAACGCCTGCGAGCGGGGAGAGCTGGCGGTGCCGTCCGAGCTTGGTCGGCGGGGCGGGAGCATGCTGGATGAAGGACATTCTGTGAGTGTTGGCAGGCTGGTTGGTTCTTGTCAGAAGGGTGGGTGGTTCTGAGTTCTGAGGTAGACAGAGATGAGCTACTTGTTTATATAGCTGCTATGGTGCGCAGTCCGATAGGACTTGCTTGGATTCAGGGGAGTTTTCTGGTGTCGGCGTCCATTCTCCAAGCCCAAAATTAGCACATGCATACTACTATGTGTAACGAAACGCAAGCGGATCAGAATGTGGTGAACCAGGGCAGAAACCTAGGCTTCCTCGTGACAGCGTGCATGGATCACAGTTTACTTCGCGAACGCAGTGACGGAAGGGCGGCAGAGCATGACTGCCATTTTCGTATCGTCAATAGTCCTAGCCCTTCAAGAGCACATAACTTTCGTCTAGTAAGGCAGCCTGCCCATTGGCCAAAGCACCTGCTGCCCGAAGCTGCGCGGTAAAATGCGCCGAGCACAGCGTGTAGCAATGGCTCAAAGCTCCACTCAGAAAGTCACTAGTATAAAATTAGTATCGTAAATCAATATCACGATCGGCTCACCGTACTGCCACTGGGGGTCCAAGACTGTGCTGTGCTAATTGTGTGTCGCGGCTTGCATACCTCCACTGCTCCCCAGGGGCTTCCCAACATGGGAACACCGGATATCAGGATGGAAACGCCGGTGGCATCGGGAATTCACCAAGATGGATAGCCGACCACTGCGCAGTGTCAACGCTGCGGCATGCAGGTGCCGGCAGCCACATTCGCACCTCAGCGGCGCGTGATCCGAGTGACCATCCCCACTCAGGTATTCGGATGGGCTGCGGATATCAGGCATAATGCTCAGGCTATCAACGAGTGTGCAGCGAGGTAAGTGCCGGTTCACCTTCACAAGGCCTTGCAGAGAACAAGCTCAGGGACAAAGCTCGCGACAGCCGAGCAACCCTAACCCAGCCAACACAGTCGCGGCACCACGGTTGGGCGGCGCGTCTTGAACTCTTTCATTAATGAAGCACTTCCAAGACAACGATACAACACGTCTACAATCCAGTACGAAGCTCGCAATATATTTCGTAATATAGCTGCTTCAATACGACATTCTTCTCATTTGTATGGAGCGCTCTTTGCGAAATGCCAGAATGCGGTTTCTATTGCCATACAACGACCATCTAGTTTACACTGGCGTACAGAGCCGTATCACGCGACGCTCTCCACAAATTCCTCGTCACGCTTCTTGTCCAGGTCCGACGAAACGTTTTCACTAACAACGCTGCCCTCCGGCGCGATCTCTGCTGCCTTCTCTTCAATCTCGTCGAAGGTACGCAGACGGAAGCCACCCTTCCTGGCCTGGGCCATCACAATGCCGCTAACAGAGGCCTCAGTTAGTATTCAGAACGGTGGACGGGATGTAACTTACACTCCGTAGAACGTCATTATGACATAACCGATGAACGGGATAACGTAGGAGTGCGCAGTATTGTGGTCTGCGATAGCCCCCTGCATTGGCGGCCACCACGCACCGCCTCCGACACCCTTGATTGTAAAAGTTGGCGAGAAATGAACAATAATAGAACATCGTATCATACCATGACAACTAGTCCTGAGCCGCGCTTCGTATGACGGCCGAGGTTCTTGGTGCCAAGGGTGAAGATGACCTGACCAATATTCCATGAGACCATCTTCAGAAGAAGCAGACGTTTAAAATACCTACCGGGTAACAGATGGATTCGAAGAAAAATAGTGCAAAGAGACATCCGACACCGGCACTCCCCGGGCCATATGAGACACCGAGGGCAAAGGCAGAGCATGCCACTCCGTAGAAGCTTAGCAGCAAGGCGGGGTCAAGAAAGTTGAGCAAAACAACGCCCACAAATCTACGCAAATACCAATATGTCAGAAGCAGGACAATCAGCGAGAGTGTGGGAGGCGCACCGTCCGACCGCAAATGTAATTTGACAGTAAGAGAACATCTGGCTAGCGAAGGATTTATCAAACCCGACATTCTGCTCTACCAAGTAGTTCACCGCAAGCGCCGCGACGCCAACCTGGGCCCCGCTAGTCTTAGATTAGCACAAGGTCTAAATGCGCAAACAGATCATCGCGTACACATAGGTAGTCTGTGCAACCCTGCAGGGTTGCATTGAAAATCACGTCAGATCTGGTCAAACGCAGGAACGACGGGCTCACCATCCAAAGATACAATGATATTGCTTCCGGAAGGGCTCATGGTCGGCGTTGATTCCCGCTGCGTGCATTTCTTGTGCAAGGGCGTCCTCCGTGATATCAGGCAGGTCGCAGAAACTTCACAGCCAGTGAGCATGGTGCAACCAAGATATTAGAACCGAGACGCACTAGAATAGTATGTTCAGTACTACTCCTAGACCTGCAACAGCGAGATAGACCCTGTCGAGATAGGAGATCAGGACAAGTATAGATGCCATGTTGTATCGTCGGTTGTTACCATTGTACGGTGTCTAGTGTTGTTGCGTTCTTGCCTTGGAAGAACCACTTCGAGGCAATCATAGGGCCAGCGAAGGTCGCCACGCCTTGGAAGCCTTGGCTGAAGTTAAGCCGCGCAGCAGCATATTTCTGGGTCCCCAGGACGGAGATATAAGAGTTGGCTGCCACTTCGAGACAGGAGAGACCACAGCCTGCACAAAGGGTAAGCTTCACGACATATTTAATATTGCGAGATGAGCTATGCACGCACCGATGACGAAGGTGGAGCCTACGAAGCCGCCGTACTTTGCAAATTTTGCCGACGGCCAGAAGAATATTGCGCCTGCAGAACATCGTCAGTATGTCTCGTAAGGACGGTATCAGTACAAAACGAACCGATGGAGTATAGCGATAGACCGAGATGGATGCCTTTCTGTATAACGTGTATCAGATTACATGTCCAATTGTTGCACAATATTGTTCAAAACCTTGTAGCCATAACGGTTCATCTTGTTTGCGTTAACATCAGCGTGAATGCATGAGACAATCCCAACTACTCACGAAGATGCCAGCTACCGGTGAGAAAACGAAGTATGCGCCCTGACGAATATAAGATACACAAAGAAAGCTTGACATGTCTGATGGCATACGAAGTAGGCCAGCTGCAGGAGGGTGCTCTGCAATTTCGAAATCCCGAACACTGTCTGGAAATGCGAGTTCAGGACATCAAGGAGCTAAAGAGACAGAGATAAGCATATATGTTAGCATATAAGACTAGGCAGTGCTCACGCCATATGCGAAACCCCACGTGAAGAATAATGAGGTGACAAGAGCGAAGGCAAAGGCCCAGCGGCCGCGTGACAGCTGTGCACCTATTGCAAGACACGGTCAACAGAGAGCAGATTTTCAATGAGCATCCAGCGCACCAGTGACACCGGTCATGATGGTGGGGAGATACCGGCGACAAAATCAACTTCTCGAACTCATGATATTCATTTTGAGCAGTGAGCCCCCGTTTCTGCGAAGGACGACTCGTGACCCTGCCGCGACGACAGGTCGGTCCGGGGCAAGCAGCGACTGCACCAAGGATGGATTCGCCATCAGAAGAGGTCGTCACTGGGCGGATCTTGTGATGAGGGTGCAGTAATAACCCGCGGAGCGTTGCAGACTCGCAGTGCGGGGAATGGTCGCGCGAAAACTTTGAACCGCGCGCGAGTGAACTTGTTTGCCCAAATCCGGAAACTGGTGCGGAGCTTTGATCCCGCTTGCGCGAGCGCGCGTCTTGGCGTCTCTTTTCAATTCAATTTGTTCTTGCATTTGTCTCCAGCTTCCAAGAACGAACGATCCTCGGTCGCCTCTGTCTTATCTGAGTTCAGCGAAGCGCGTCTGACTGCGCGCACTAGAACCATGAGCGAGTCACATATGAAGACCGGTCTCAACTTCGACCGATTCCTGGCGGTCAGTAGGCATGGTCGTTACCCGCGATGGATAATGACGCCTATTCATGATAGACGCACTATTCGACTGTGAAGAGACAATACACAGGAGAAGGCAGGAGAAAATGGAAGTTGCGTGTTGCTGAGATGTTCTGGGACCTGCCTGCTGACCAGAAGAATTCGTTGAACGAGGTAAGGTCTCTTGAATCTGATCGAGAATGATCGACGCATCCTCTACCTTTTAGACGTACGACCTCTCTGCTTATGACCATGCCGAGTTCAATGAAGATGATGATCCCTGCGATGCGCCTGAGCCTGAAGGAGTGCCCGTAGGATTTGGCATTTTAATCCGCACAGATTTTTCAAACGAAGACGCGTGGCAAGCGTTCTACTCAAAGATACAAGAAGGAGAAGCAGAGATTGCTATGACACCGTCAGCATCACAAGATGAAGACGAGCAGATGGAAGAAGGGTCATCGAACACGATGTCAGTAGACGCTTCGGACGAAATTAAGAATCTGTCACCGCGGCCTGATGCACAGGTGTGTGCATCCGTGGACGTAGGATCAATGCGTATCTTCTGAACCACGTCTGATGAGATCATTTCTCCAGTCGCACCCCGTTTCCGCGGAGCAGATGAATGAAGACAACTCAGACGACGAAGAGGACGAGCCGCCGCGCAGCATGATTTTCTGCCTCAATCCTGCCTCACCTGAGGAGCGTCAAATGTTCTCCAACATGTCCAATATCAGAGCGCTTCGCTTGTTCGGCGACGTTGACATACGCGCTGCACCATCACGCCCTCCGGATATGAAACGCGTCACCCCTCCGAATCGCCTGATAGATCATGACGGCTGGCAAGAAATTTATTTTGCAAGAACCATCTGGATCTACGATGCCCAGTCGAACGCTGACCAATGCGCAAGACTTGTCAGCCCACAGGGACCTGATCTGTACGGCACCGCAACGTAAGTTGATTTCACTTTTCGTCGTGATGCTTCGGCCGACCTGAGACCGTGGCAGAGGGGATAGCTGGCGTGCGCGCGCCAGTCATGTATGCGAACTGCAACTTAATCTCCTGAGGGGTGGCTTGAAAATAGACTTTGGCGGATTGGATAGATGGGATTATGGAGAGAGGGTGCGTAATTTACAGGAAGCAACACAGCGTATAACGTGACGAAGGGAGCTCTGGAGTGGTGTTGTATCGTACTAATAGATGAGTGGAAACATGACGAAGTGACATTAGGCGATTAGGGGAGAGTACCCATGCTATGGGGATATTATTATGCATGCCTGCCCGAATGAGCGGGTAGCGTGGGGTCCATTATAGATGTACACAATCACAGCCGGCACGATATAACGATAGAGCGTAAGGACGTTGCTCGCCGAGACGAAATTAGTATATCTGCCATGAGGTATGATCAGCATGCACACGCGCACATTAGCCGATGGGAGCCTCCCACCCTGTGGGTACAAATGCTGTGCAGGCAAGAAAATTACGAAGGATGAAGATGTAGGCTCTTCCCGGAGCTTGATGTGGTAGCAGTAGACCTTACGTCAGACATCCTCTGTGCGAAGCGAGAAGACAAGTGCTCCTCGTCGTCAGACATGTCTCCTTCCTCCTCGGTGAGGCCTCGGCAATCCAAATAACCTCCGCAGCACTCGGACTCGGAGTACACGCCAGATAAGGAACCCATCGGTCTTGTTGGCCGAGATGACTCGGGGTGCTGCGGCGGAGCAAACGGATGCTCGGGACGGTGAGGAGACGTCGGGTCGGACGGGCCAAAGCGAATCCGGGGTGAAGAAAGCCTGCGGTGAGGCGGTGGTATAGGCGATGGAGTAAAGGCCGGGGTGGCTAGGGAGATAGGGGTGTTCAAAGTAGCTTGTGAGTGGGTAGAGGGTACGTCGTGTGGCTCCTGCCCGAACGCCGCTTGCTGGAAGCGGGCAAGGGACCTCGTTGTCATTGCAAGGGCCTGCATGAGATCGGTGGAGGCGGCAGCCTGATGCAAACAAACGTAAGGAAGGGAAAGAGTGCCCGTGAGCACCTATATGAATATTATTAAACAAAGACATTTACGTACCACTTCTGGTCTCGGTGGTGGTGGGTGGACCGCAGAGGTGGAAGCACTCCGTAGCTTGGCCTGTAGTTCGTCGATCTCCTTCTTGAGGAGGGCATTCTCCGCCTCCGCCTTCTGACACCTCTCCTCGAGCTCTGCCAGGTACTGTGCCTTGCGTGCGCGGTAGTCACGCTGCTGGAGGAGAGCGCGGGAGGGGGGGATGGTGAGATCTTTTCTACGACCGCGGGTCATGGGGAATTTGAGTGCGGGGTGGAGGGCAAATCAGATGGAGAGGATGCCGATGGTGGTGGTCAAGAAGAGCGTCGGCCCTTGCTGCGCAGGAAAGAGGCAAGACATGTAACTGGATCTAGCGTCTGTGAGTAGATTTCTCCGTGACTGTCGTGCGCAAGAGCCATCCGGGCGCTCATCGCACATCCTGTCCATTTCTAATCACCCCCGAGGCACCGGATCCGAGCCACAATGCTAAATTCATTCACACCTTTGCTTCCGCTCATCAAATTCGCATTCGCATCGCCCGCACGGGGGCCACTGCAGTCTCGCAGGGCCCCGCCGCAACAGCCCCCATCTAATTGCGAGATGTGTGCCCGCGTGCGCTGCTCGAGTCATGACTCGAGCAGGCCTCAATTTGATGGTCCTGAATCAGCTCCTTTGACGCCGTCTGCAATGCAAAACCACAGCCACCTTCCCAAATAGGCCCCGTTTCGGTTTCGACTGCGAGTCTCCGGACGCGTCCACCGTCTCCGGGTCACGGTCAGCCTCCTGCCATGGCAGCCTGTCAGCCTCGCTATCGCATACATAATCGCGGCGCGCCCCCCTCCTTGCCTTTCATTCTCCTACCTTTGCACTCTCACGACAGTTTCACGACAAACCCTACGGTCCCTATAATTCACGTTCTTTTATGATGCGCTTGTCCACTACTCTACTTCCTATGGTACAGCTTGCCATAATATGTTCCGCCGCTCCTATACTAGGTCCCGGCGCCATTACTTCCATTTCGTCGGTATGTTCTCAGCGCTCCTCATGATTGGGACGAATTTGTAATCCTGCTGCCCCAGGCTATCGACGACCCGCTGCACAGCGAGACTCGGCCTGTCCTTAGCTTCGCTTCGTTGCCATTCAATCCCCTCAATACAATCGGTCAAGCAGGTAATCGGGCTTTGCAGGCCTCCGCACCTCTGCAACCTGTGGTTTCGGACGTCCCCGTCGGCCTTGTCAACCAACTCCTCTGTTCAATTGTCAGCGTTCAGGTCCCTAACCTTGAAGATGTTGCCACGTACCTCTCCGACTTACCTCAGCTGAGCGATCTTGGAGTCTCAACAGTAACAGACTTGCTTGTCTCGTGCGGAGGGAACGCCAACATCGTCTCCGAGAATTCTCCTGCTGCAGGGGCTGGAGGCATTGGTTCTGGATTTGGCCTTGGGGATCTTGGCTTCTTTGGCAACGGCGATGGCACGGTCGCCTCGACCACCCCAGGCGGCACCGGCGGTGATCCTGCGGCGTACAACGGTTTTGCATATGGCGGCTTCCCAGACCAGGCTGGGGCCAGCTCCGGGGCATCAAGCACGGACGGCGCCGACTCCGGTGCGGCGGCGGCCCCCGCGGACGACGGGACCAGTACTGACTCCGGTAACGGCAGCGGAAGCTCGTCCAACACATCGTCTCCCACGCCCGTGGACGTTGCTCCTGGCGATTCCGCTAATGGTACAGACGGCTCCGGGAACACCGACGACCCCGCAGCTTCCGGTGGCAATGTTAATGTTAACGGCGGGACGACCTCTGACAGCGATCCCGCTACGGACTCAAATGGCACTAGTGGCGGTGCTGAAGATGGCCAAGGATCCGACTCCGGCGCTAGCCTTCCTGACACGAATGGAAGCTCTGCCGCTGGCACTGCTTCGGGAGACTCTGGCACAGACTCTGGCTCGAGCACTGGTACTATTGGCGCCAGCAACAGTCCCACTGGAGGCTCTGATAGCAACGATGGAGCATCTGACAGTGGCACTAACGTCAACTCTACCGGCAATCCAGACGGAAGCACTGGTGATAGCTCCGGCACAGATCCCGACAATGGCTCGAATACAGATGACAACGGCTCTGGGTCTTCTGGCATCTCTGTCTCGGGTTCTGGTGGTTCCGGTAATGGAGCGTCCACCGGCACGGGTGGGTCTGCCGCATCCGGCAACGTTAACTCGAACGCTAGCGGGGATTCTGGTGACGATGGCACCATATCTTCAAGTGCAAGTGCTGGCGCTGGGGTCTCAAGCACTGCCGCTGACGGTGGGAACGGAGATATCTCATCGAGCACTAGTGTCGACGGCGGGAACGGAGATATTTCTTCGACCACAAGCGCTAATCCAGTCGGAGGTGTTCCTTCGGTCGCTGGTATCGACGGTGGCGACGGTGACACTTCACCCACCGACATCAGCGATGGGATTACCGGCAATGTGGACGCAGATCCCAGCGCCGTCGCCGACGGCACCACCGGAGACGGCAACGGCGCGGCTGGAGCCCTTCCCGATGCTATTGCGGACGCTACAGCCAGCACTATCGGCAATGATGCGAGCAACGTTGCATCCGCGTTCGGAAGCTCGATCCCATTCTCTAGCGGCACCTCTCAGAGCAACACGGCTCCGTCTGGTAATCCTGACTGCATTGGCGATGTGTGCATCGATCTGGACGTCGCGGGACTTGGGCTTGGACGGCAAATCAGCACCACGGGCATCTCAGACTTCGGAAACCCTGATGACTGTCCCTCAGGCGACATCTCCCTATGCTTCGACGCCGGCAATGGACGCATATCGCTCGATGGGCATGACCTTACCGGCAGCGGCAATCTCCCGCTCGGAGACATCAGCAACGCCGCTCTTCTCGCTGGCAGCGCCGTGCAAGCTGTTACTGGCTCTGCTGGATTTGAAACCCTCGGACTCGGTCGCGGCACAACCAACGGAATTGGCGCAGGAATTGGTCAAGGACAGGGTAATGGATTCGGATTCGGAGGGAATCTGGGAACCCATCAAAGTCTTGGCCAAACGACAAGCCCTGTCTCAGCGGTCAATCCCGCGCTGGGCAATGCTTTGGGGCATGGCAGCAGCGGCACCGGACTCTTCGATTTCGTGGGCCTTCACAACGTGGCCGGGCTGGGCGAGAACGGAACACCTCTCGGATCTGATCATGCGTCGGGCGTCCATGACGCTGTTGACCTGAGCAATGCGTTTGGTTTCGTCAGCGGCAATGGCGTCCGTGGATAAGGCACCGACAGGAACGTGGTTCACGCATGTACCAGCTCGTGATCGGATGTTCTCAGACTTCCTTGATTCAATAGTTTGTTCATGACATCGTTGGCAATACGAATGGCAGAGGCGCCAGACTATAACCGAGGTGGGAAGATCTACGCATCCAACACGAAAAAACATGTTTGACAGAACTTCTCACAAACTTACTTGAGCGTCACCAACTATCCAATGGCCAGCCGCCATCTCATCCATGAATAATCTCTTCCGAACTCACGATTCGTAGCTCAGAAGTTTTGATGTCCGGTCATGATATGTCATCGGACATATGAAAATGACGACAGACCCGGTGAGATGTACAGATTACAACAGTCCAACGCCCATCAACCTGCGCAAATTTGATGGGGTCAAACACGACTCGATAGAATCAAAGTCCAGTCATCGCAATGGCTTGGAATTTCGTTTACGCCAGAAATCCAACGCGTTGTCCACAGCGTCTAGCACCGGCTTCATGGCCTGGAAGTATGTCACGCGCGAGGATACACCGGTAACAGCCAGAAGGACTCACGACGTGTACACGGGCAGGGTCCACCCCTTCTTGCTGTGCCGTCTGAACCAGTGCGTCGACCTTCTCGTGTGTCCGGCTCAAATAATCAATCATCTTCGCCGCTTTGGCAGCCTTCTGGGCTGGCGTAGCCGTTGAAACCGTCTGCCCGTCAATGACAGGCGGGTATATTGACAACCAGAACTGTCGGAGAAATTCGTTTGCTGCGGTCTGGCACGTTGTCATCTGGCGAAAGAGATTTTCCGGTATATCATCTTGACAGGACGTCTTAGTCAATGGCGGTGCAAGAGCCAGGTCGGAGATAAGACTGACGTTTGGTTCTCTTGACTTCTAACCGAGCAGCTACGTTTTGCGTCATCCCATTCAAGGCTTCGTCTCCAGCTTTACGATCAAGCTTCAGCTGTGAAAAGCGACATCAAGCACTAGACTATTAAGTCACACAGTAATTCCTACTCGATTGAGGCTCGTCGACCAATCTTGAAGAGAAATTTTGACCTCTTGCAAGGTGCTGCGGAAGTCGAATTTCTGTGTTGGTGATCAGAATACAGAGCAGATGAGTTAAAAAGGTGAGCGAACTTCGCTCGCAGCTTGCGAACCCAAAGGATCCGCCGACCTCCCGTCGAAGTAACGTTCCCGATCCTGCATGTTGAGAATAATGCCAGTCGTGCTCTGGTTGTCGTGGAGATCTTCTAGGTCTATTTGTGAATAATGCTAGTAGATATCAGAGTGCATCCTCAGGCTGAGTGCTGAATCAATGCAAAGGGACGTACGTCTGGACCTTCTGCCACGTCCGTTCTCCGTCGCTTTGTGGCAGGTTCACCTCTACTCATGTCAATATAGCGTGAATATCGACTAGTCAGGCGACTCACAGTGTGGTGTTGAGCAATCGTTCTGAATGTTCGTTGAACTTGCGGATGAGGGGAAGCACTGCTCGTTGTTTGCCTGCTTGCATAGTAACATCTTTGATATTACCCGTCTAGCGGTTCCATGGTCCCAGGTTAAAGGCTAGAGCCGCCTGTCAAAAATAAAAACCCACCTCTCCATGGTCTTCCTGCGTTGCGCCCAGATCAATAAAAATATCTACCGATTCATCTCTTAGACGCCGGGGCTCTAGGTCTGATCCACGTCAATTGATAGGAACCTGAGCTCCAGTCAAGCATCATCTTACCATCGTCATCCTTCTCCAGATATTTGTCAAAAATCGGATCATCTTTTACTACATGCTGAGCTGCTGAGGAGCGAATGGAAGCTCGGTGTGCGTTGAAGAGCTTTGACTGGAAATAGCGCTTCCAGAACTCCGCCTCGCTCAACTGTAGCCCTTGTCAACGATCATTACGTGAGGTTTTACACGCTAACTCACCTTGTTTGGTACATTATCATTGTAGGCTTTGGCTACGACAGGATATTCCTCAAAAATATCATGGACGAGTTGAGGAGTAATCACAATCTTGATTTCTCCGTCTACTGTTTGCGGTCGCGGATCTACTAGCTGCCCGGGTTTCCCTCGTTTTTGGCTTTCTGCGGCAGCTTGGGCCAGCAGCAAATGCTATTCAAATTCATCAGAATTAAAGAACCCAGGTGACGAGGATATGGCCCACTTCTCGACCCTCCCAGAATTCATTCTCAGATATATGACCGCCCATGACCAGCTCGCGATGAAGCGAAGCCAACTCCGGGTTACCCAACAGCACTTTCTTCCGAAGGCGAAAATCACTGGTAGGATCATTTGCCACGGGCGTCCCTCTCGAGTCGCTGCTGGCAGAGGCGGCACGCGATACGGCATTTCGAGCCGGTGATGAAGTACCACGAGGTGCAAGAGAAGTTGACCGTGCTAGCGCAGACGGTGTTCCAGGAGCTGTCGCAGCGGGTGTCGCACTGGCAGTACGATTTCGAGCGATGATGTTCGTTAGCTCGTTCTTGAACTTCTCGCGCTCAGCGAGTGCCACAGGCTGCGGTGACGTGAAGGTGAAGTTGTGACCTGCGTCATCTCCTACTACTGCAACTTTCAGTCGTACTTGTGCAGCACCTTCCTTGCTGCAGAACAAAGCTTCACAAGATCTCCTCGTCAGACCCGAGTACCCTTTCAGTAGTAAAATCAACCTGATACTGACAGACAGCCTCAGAATGAGGCACTTTGACCAATGACGCCTTTTTCCCGTCTTGAGTCCATTGTAAATGAGTGCTAGTAAGCTCAAGGAGACCAGGCAACTTCTTGTACGAAGTCTTCGCGGTACAGACGGTGGAAGGCATGCAGTGTGGCGCGAACGCGTCGCGGCTTTACCATTATGTAAGTTAGCGCTTTGCCTTTTCTGGCGATCAGCCACTGCAGCCTGAGCTTTCTTGCAGTCTGAAGTCTATGTATCTTGCGCAAGTTAGACTGTACCAGTGTGCGGGACACAATACAAAGTGTTGATCTGTGAGTAGCGGCACCCTAGCGGGTGTATGTTGTCGTAGAGGAAGAGGAGGCTCGTACCGTGAGTGAGCTGCTGTAGTGCCCCATTTCAAGGGCCATTCAAGAGAAAGGAATATGATCTGAAGGTGAAAAAGTGTCTCTAGCTTCCTCGTCAAATCTATTGTTCGACGAACTATCCTGCCAGTATTGGAATTAGTAGGAGGGGCGCCATCCGGAATGACACAGAGTCGATCCGAACCAAAAAAGAAAAACGAACCGAACGGAATGTTCAGACAGTACACAGATATCATGCTGCTGGAGTGAAGTTAGCGCTCATCCACTTCGAAACTTGCTAACCTAGTACGCCGACACCCTCCGCAGCGGCAGCTGCAAACACGTCTTTCAGAAGTCTCCGAACTGGAGTTCCGACATGGACAACACCAAGTCAAAGCTGGCTGCTTTCTTTGACAACGATGAGGAAGAATCCTCGTTCCCAGTGCGACGGATACGACCTTATTCTCTTCCCGTGCACGCTCACCAACCGCTCTTCCCACTAGCAAAAGGAGGTTGACGATCAAAAGCGGACGATATATACACAAGGAACCGTACGAAAGTCCAAGCGGGAGAAGGAGAAGGAGGCAGCCGAGGCAAAGCGTAAAGAGGAGGAGGAGAATGCTGCGAAGGCGTATGCAGAGTTTCTGGATGCCTTCCAAGGCGAGGCTGCGGAGAAGAAGAGGGCAGGCTCCGGCTTTGTAAAAGCTGGGCAAAGCTCTGTATCTGTGTATCCGTCGTTCGCGGCAGCCAAACCGCAAATATCTCGATCTAGGATGTTTGATGACGAGCCTTCGGTATGTCTCTAGTGCATTCACATAAGGATATCTTCTCATGCCAGTATGTCACTCTCATCTAGAAGTCCCCTTCTCCGCCACCGGCTGCTCCGAAACCGAAAGGCAAACGCGCTATGGACTCATTCCTGGAGGAGATCAAACGGTGAGCCAAACCCATCGTCTGAGTTCCCAGATTCTTACCCCTTCGTCAGAGAACAAGCGGATCGAGAAGCCAGGCTTTCGCGTCATGGTCAGGTTTATCCTGTAACGGCATGTTCTTCTTGCTAACCGAGAATTAGTAACCCACGGTAGATCTGTCACTTCAATTGCCGGTATGTATATCCTGCGCCATCGCATTCACCGAGCGGGTCTGATCTCGTCTAGCATACGAAGGCCAGACGGGTAGCAAGGATCGTGGTGACCCTCAGGTAAATCAGCAGTTCTTTTCGTTACTACATAATACTGATAAATATCCCAGTCATCCAACGTGTTCGTTGCCAATCTCCCTCCGCATGTCACCGAGCAAAGCCTGGGCATATTCTTCGCGCGTGTTGGTCCCGTTGGCTCCGTGAGTGAATTACTATCCCCTGTCTTGGTAAGATGACTTAGGCTTTACAGGTCAAAATTATGTGGCCAAGAGGAGATGCAACGCATGGTCCCGGTGCTGACATGACTGCCTCACGACGCAACAAGAATGCTGGACTGAGCGGTTTCGTGGCCTTCATGAAGAGGAAGGATGCTGAAGCTGCTTTGCGTGAACTAGATGGTTTTGACTGGGGTGGCTCCATCCTCCGTGTGGGCTGGAGTAAGGCCGTCCCTGTGGCGGCTAAGCCCATGTATGGTGGGCTTCAGCCACTCTCCTGCGGATGCATGTGCTTAACGTGTGCGAATCATAGTGGTCAAGAAGGACAAATCAAGATCGCGTTCCAGGTCGAAGTCGCGATCAAGGTCTCCACGCCGTGATCAAAGCCGGAGTCCTTCGCGCGACAGAGACAGAGATTATCGTCGATCTCATTCGCGGTCGCGCTCCCGTTCCCGCGATCGCGGGCGCATGAGAGCTTATGGCCGCTCACGGAGCCGGTCTCATGACCGCAGCCGCTCAGATTCACGCTATCGTCGCCGATCACACAGCCGCTCGCGACAATACGAGAGCAGGTCGCCACTTCGCCGACATTCAAGGAGCCCACCCAGGCCTTTATACGAGGAAGAAGACATCTCGGAGCAGTTTATTAGGACAGTTGCAGCAGAAGTGAAGGGCCATGAGGCGGAGTATGAAGACAGCCTGCGGGAACGGGAGCAGTCAAATCCGAAATATGCCTTTCTGAAGAAAGATGTAAGGACGACATCCCTGCTTATGGAACATCTTACTCATATTCTACTTCCAGCATCGGAGTTACAGGTTCTATCGCTCGTTGGTCGATAGAACAGAACCCCTTGAGCCTGAATTTGATGACGAAGTATGTAGCCCTGAATTTGCACTTGCACGACAACTCATCAGCCATTCAGGGCTACAACTCTGTCTATTCGACTGATTCCGCAGAGGAGTCGGAAAGAGAGCGTGGGCGTAAGAACGAACTTGGCAAGATCGCGAGACGACGGTTTGAAGCTATGCTGCGGGCTCTTTCTGGTCGAAGGGGAGAGCTCGCGCGATGCATGGCGTTCAGCTTAGAGCATGCTGAGGCCGCTGAAGAGGTTGCTGATATCATCATCTCATCGCTCGTAGTAGATAGGACGCCAGTGCCGCGCAAGGTGGCGCGACTGCACCTTATCTGCGACATTTTGCACAACTCAGCTGCTCCATTACCAATGGCGTGGAAGTTTCGTCAGGAATTTCAATCACGTCTGGGTCTCGTCTTCGACCATTTGTCAACCATCTACCACTCTTTCCCCGGCCGGATCACAGCGGAGACGTTCAAGAAGCAAATCACCTCGGTGATTGATATCTGGGAGGACTGGATTGTCTTCCCACCCGACTTCACGTCCGAGCTCCGGGCAAGACTGGAGGGGCAGGTCAAGCCCGAGGCAGAGGAGCAGGAGGAGGCACCTGTGACCGAAGTCAAGGAAACAACATCCGCCTTCACTTCGAAGTTCAAGGCCAGTTCATTCAAGCCGGCGGAAGAAGTTGCGAACCTGCCCCCTGCAGTGGAGTCCATAGACGACGGCGAACCGATGGACGAAGGAAGTGATATTGATGGGGAACCTGTTGATGATGTCGATGGCGTGCCGCTTGACGATGTTGACGGCGAACCTCTAGATCTAGACATGGATGGTGAGCCCATGGAGGACGTCGACGGTGAACCGTTGAACAACGAAGATGTCGATGGAGAGCCTATGGAGGATGATATCGATGGTGCTCCTATGACTGTATAATACCTTTCATCTCCGTTCTTGCAGTTTTTTCGACGGAGTAGTGATGCATTCAGTATTACATTGCAGATAGTGAACAGGTTGCGAGCACTCGATCATGTATGGTATCCATATAGCTAGTTTGTAGGTGTAGTATCCATTTGACCCATCCCATTGCACGCAGCAACGCTCACAGCAAAACGATAGCTGACGATGTGGACCTACGCGTCCCGTCGACCTCTAGATCGGTTGTTAGTGGTTTTGAGGATAGCCTCCTTAGCAGTCTCAATGGCTGACTCCGAGCCTGTGAAGTAGTGAGTATGACTCAGTGCAATGGAATTTCACAAGGAATACGTACCGACGATGACGATGGTGCAGTCATCGCGACTGACGGTGATGTCGGCACCACTCTCTTCGCGGAGACGAGAAACATTGGCGCCCTTCGCCCCGACGATGCGCGGGAACGTCGAGCGATCAGGCAAAGTCAAGAAACCAACATGCGACATCTTCTCGGCGTGCTCAGTGGCCTCCTGAGTAAGTTTGAGTGCGCGATCCAATCCAGCCTGGTCGCGAGCTTTGAATAACCACTCAGATTCGCCTTCTTCTACGTCCTCGTAGTTGGAAGCAACCTGCCACTGCACTTCAACAGGGGCAGAGTCGGAGTCCGGATCATCAATGCGGGCAGAAGTGCTACCAGCTTGTTGGGCAGGACGAGGAGGGACCGCGGGCTTCTGCGGAAGAACAGATTGCTCGACTTGCACCCCAAATGAACGCAACTTGCGGAAGAAGTTGCCTTGCTGGGTAATAGCGTGGTGGTATTTGAGGGGGATGGTAAGCGTCGCGGTAACGCCCTCCGGAGTAGGGGGCTTGACCTGACCCTGTAACCCGTGGAGAATTAGTCCCTAGCTTCTAGAAACCACACTTGACATACTTTCAGCTCCTCGACGGCCACCGCAACAGCCGCACGGGGTCCGACAACCTTCACTATGTTGGCAGCATCTACCTCCGTCAACTCAGAGACATTCTCCGGCTCGCCGACTTGGTTGTATGAGCGCGAGCCAGGGAACTGTACTTGCACGCCATGACGGCTCTGGAAGTCAGTGAGGTGCTGACCACCACGGCCAATCAGACTGCGGTGCTGAGGTGCAGGAACCTCAACACCGAGCACGACACGGTCTTGGAGAGCAGTAACGATCTTCTCCAGCTCCGCCTTGAGTTTCGCTACGAGCTTGGAGTCGCCCCGAAGCCGTACCTCATCGGATGACTCCCCCTGACGTGGGCTGCATAGAGGTAATCGGTGAGACAGGAAGTACATACGCGTTGCATGGTCGCACTCACAATCGAATGAGGCCAGCTTGAGCCTTCGGGTCCGACGGCCCGCCGCAATGGGAAACCAAATCTTTCAGACCCTGACCACCGGGTCCGATGATAGTGCGATGGAACCTGTGGGGCACCTCGACAGTCTCCGTGGTCTCCTCGCTGACCTGGTTGGCAATCTCCATGATGGCCGCCTTGGCCTCGGCAATGGCTTTCTTAGTACCGCGAGCCGTGACGTTCGTGACGCTAGCGTCCTCTGCCCTGTCTACATCAATCTGCGCACCGGTGTTGTCCTTGATCTCATTGATGGTTGCACCCGATTTGCCTAAGATGCGTGCAACAGAGCGAGTGGGGACGGTGAACTTGAGGACATTGTTCGACTCTTTCTCAAACTCCACGGCCTGGGCAAAGACGGTCAGTTCGCATCCATGTTAGGTGAATGCACACTGACATCGAGAAGCTCAGCCTTGGCACCGGCAACACCCTTCCTGCCACCACGGACAAGAACCTCGTCGGGCTTAAGAGGCTCCCTGGTCCTTCCTTCGGCACTCTCGGATTCTCGGGGGAAAGTAATCTTGACATCGTATTTCTCCTCGAGCCGGGTAACGTACTTCCCGCTCTGACCAATGAGCGAAGAATGGTACTGGTGCGAAATCTTGAGCACTTCCGTGGTCTCGTCCGCCTGCATGTTTGTCAGTACGAGGGGAAGAAATCCATATCATCATCATTTCACTCACAAGCCGGTCTGCCTGGGTGACAATGCGCCTCTTGGCCTCCTCTACATTCTCCTTGCGACCTACAATCTAGCAACGCCGTCAGATACGTTCAATCCTGTAAGACGTGTGGCGACCCTACCTTGACCTTGGACTTCTGGCTGGTGGTCTTCTTCTTCTTGGCACCCTCCTTCTCTTTGTCCTCGGGCTCGTCGGAGAAGTCAACTTTCACGCCAAGCTGGTCACGGAGCCTGTTAATGCCCGAACCGGCGGCACCAATGATGCGCCTGACATGCTCCCGGTCGATCTCGAACTCGGTGGTCTGCTCAAATGATCAGATTAAACCCTGTCGAGATTTCAGTGTTTACTCACATAACTGCTGACGACCGCGTCATTCTTGGCGTCTTCGACGATGCGTAGAATTTCCTTGACCGCGCGATCGACGTCCGCGCTGGCACCACGGACGAGAATCACATCTTCCGTAGATGGATCGCCAGCCTCGGCGCCAACCTTGATAGAGAGCGTTTTGTCCTCGCCAATGATCCTGTTACAGCGTGTTGATGTCAACAATGCATTCCACGGTGAGCATAGCGCGCTGAGCAGTAGAAACTCACGCATTAAGAGTGGTGCCATCCTTGCCAACAACAGCGTCGTGCCACTTCTTTTCGACCGAGATCGTCTCAGCCTTGACATCAGCCGCGTCTCGAGCCATCTTGAGAAGCTCTTTCTCCACATCATCGAGATTCTTGGCCCTCTCGTCCGGAGAAGGAGAAGCGGAAGGAGACGTCGGGTCGTAGACAAGGAGAACGGTAGATTGCTCCGCGGACTCGGGTGGGAAGAACACCAAAACGTTGTGCGCTTCATGGAAGCCCTTGATCCTATGATGCACGTCAGTACAAGTTGGAAAGCTCTATAGACGGGACACGCTTACTTCTTGGCGTTCTTGTGCGAGTTAATGATACGATGCACGAGCCAGTCGATCGCAACGTCCCTTGTACCACCAATGAGTTTACCAATGAGTTCGGAGACCTGCCTGACCGCTGCATCGACAGCGGGCTTCTCGCCAACAAGGTCGACATTGAGCACACCCCCGCGTTGCACGACAACGGGAGGCGGGGTATACACTTGAACTCCAGGGTGTGCATTCGAAAGCATCCTCGGGTATCCAACACGCGTCATGTACGTGAGCAACTGACGTGCGATCGGAAGGGGGCCAGGCAGCGGGAACTCGTGGATGTACGCCGAGTTTGCGCGTTCCATGACCGCCTGCACGCCAACACCGAGGTCCGCGCCGCGTCCCCAAACCGTGATTTCCTCGCTGGTCTCTTCAGGACCTGGGACGATGACCGCACAGTGCGCCTTGGCCATGACCTCATTTGCACCCGCACCCGTGAGCAGCCGGTGCTGACGCTTCGGGAGCGTGAGCCGGAGCGAGGTCGCCTCCGCGGCGAAGAACTCGATCGCAGACCGGATCGACTCTACGACACGGCCCACCGCCTCGCGCTCGCCCGCGACAGCAATCTCCCGCGTAGCCTGATGTAACGTGAGCGAGATGTCGGCACCTTGCGCAGCAGCCTCGAACGTCGTGCGTCGCGGGAGCAGGAACGGCAGGATGTGCGCAGGAATGTTGCCCACGCGCTGCGTAGTGCGCGCGCGCTTCGACGCAATAATCTCGTTGATCAGTCCCAGCGCCTCCTCGGCCAGCGGCTGTGGGCCCGTAATCGTCACCGGCACCGTTGGCTCCTCGTCCTCATCCGTGACAGTGAGTCCAGTCGCAGGCAGCGGCGTTGTCGCCCGCGAGGGGGAGTGAGATTGCGATTGCGAATGTCCGTTCTCATGACCGTTAGTTGGTGCAAGCGTCTCGCGCCGAGGGATGTCCACCTTGACGCCAGTCTGGTCGCGGATCTGCTTGAGCTTCGCACCCTTGGGGCCAACAATGCTAGGGATCGTAGAAACCGGGGCGTTGACCGTGAGCGTGGCCTATAGCACACGAGTGAGCGGTACAGCTATGTGTGATTTATACAGCCTCGTGAGGGTACTTACAACCGGGCTGAGGCTGGCGAGCAAGCTGCGCTTGGCCTTGTCGAGCTCCTTTGGAGACTCGGACTTGATGTGAAACGTGGTCTGGCGCAGCTTCTGGTTCGTAGATGCCTCGATCTTGACCTTGAGTTGGGCCATGACCTGCTTCATGATCTCGCCAAGCGAAGTCGGTTTGCCGTCCCTCCCGGCCGTGGACAAGTCCACAGTCGCGATCGTGAACGTTTCCGTGGCGATGTTGGGCTTCACTGTAGTCGGCCTGATGCGTGCTACGGCAGACGCGCCCCAAGCAGAGGCGGCTGGCTTATTCGCGGGTGTCGCAGGAGCAAGCGACGGGAATGCCTCCTCCGAGGTCGGGTTCGGTGCTCCATTCCGAGCATGTTGGTAAGAGCCGGCCGGGGCGGGATCGTTCGAGCTGGGAAATGGATCCGGGGCACCCTCGAGGTTGTGTCGCCTCTATAAAAGTGTGAGCATAGCAAATGGGAGGGCAAGAATGGATTTCCACCTGAAGATCAGCAGCGGTGAGAGCCATTATTCACGGGTGTCCGGGGAGCGCTAGGCCTAAGACGGGGTAAACCTGTAGAATGCAAAATGCGAACGCACGTCGCGAACAAATGGACGAAGAGATCAAAGTGGGATGGAAATACGTGGGCTGCCCACGTCTCAGATGGTCCCGTCAGCCCGTGGGAATATACTACCGTATTCGCACTTCGAGATTCTTGATATGCTTCGGACAACTCCAATGACAATTTCCGAAGGATTCTTGCAGGTCGACAATATTGGCTGTCTTCTTGAAAGATCTTAACACGATTTGTATGAATTCTTCATGAGCGTTCTGCGAAGCGTGATAATTGCCCGCGTCGGACGGACCAACGCCTATTAACTCTTCTCCGCAGATGAGCATGAACGGGAAAACATGCATTTAACCCTTTGGTGATTACAGGGGCATTAACGTATAGTATACAAATGTCGTGCCATTCCGAGTCCGACCAATTGCAGATGAACTATTAGATTTCATGGGAGAACCAGCCGAGAACGACGGCAGGAATGGTCTGGATCTGTAAAGTTAACGTTTTCAGTTAACAATTGTCTCCTCAAGAAGCAGAGGGATACACGCACCGTAAGCCAGAAGGACAAGAAAATCTTGGCCACTAATTCCTTCTGCCGAGCTGCCCACACCAGGAACATCGTGAAGATCACGAATGCACTCCCCTTAGCTGCTGCGGCAAAGTGTCTCCTCCTGTTCCAACGGTCCGCGCCAACAGCCTTGTAGTCCCTCCACTTCGGCGTCCGCAGCATCCACCAGTACTGCGTCATTGGTCCGGGGAAAATACTGAAGTTCTTCCCGGTGCCGCCTACCCGGTACCAGGAGACACATTCATTGTAAGCGGTGTTGGCGAGCTTGCGCTGCAGCCAGTTGTTGTACTTGTTGGAGGCTTCCTCGGTCAGCTCGAATGACAACGCTTCGCCCCTCAAAACGGGTGCGATCAACTGTACGGCGTAGTTGATCTGGAAAGGTGAAACCGATCGGTCGTCAAATTCGGGTGCGGTTCCTGATCACCGATCTGACGCACCTGAACTTCTTCGCCGAAGATCGCAGAACTATGGCTCGTATTTGTATTGGGACCTAGAGATAGCGTTAGACCGATTGTATGTGGTAGAGCAGTGTTCTAGTGCCATACCAGCTAGCATGAAGAAGTTGGGGAACCCCGCGACCGTGACACCGCCGAACGCAGTCGGTCCGCCCTGTGACTTGTAGTATTGCTGGATGCTTTGCCCTCTGCTGCCGAAAATGGGGACAGGGTATTCATCCTGGTATGGACCCGAAGTTAGAACGAGTAAGAGGACAAGTAGTAGAGACCTACGGTTACGAAGCCGGTTCCTAGAACAATAATGTCGAATGGGATGATCTCGCCTGACTTCTGCTCAGCGGATTTCACTACACCAATACATGATGACTCACCTGTCTTTGTCCGGACGCCCTCTTCAACAAGTGTGTCGATCCCGTCCCAATTGACGTTCATGTTGGGCTTGTGAAGAGATGCAAGATATCCTGTCTCCATCACAAGACGCTTGCAAGCAGGGGCTAGCACCATCGTCAATCACAAACATCTCAATCATTGTGGGTCGGGAGGCTGGTACGTACGGTAGTCTGGGATGATCTTGTCATGGTACTTCGCAGGTGTTTTCTCGAGCATGAATTTCTCCAGATCCTGACGATCGATGCCGAAGTATGAATGTTAAATAGACACGCGCTGCATCATATATATTGCTTACTTTCTGCATCTTGTCGCGAATACGGTTACGCTTGCCTTGGAAAACAGGGAACAGAAGGTCAAGCTGGGGCACACAGTCAGCACAATTGGAGCCCAACAGTCAAAGATGAGCCCTTACCTCCCAGAAGAGGAACGTACGATACAGCCGCATGGCACCAGGAACATTGGCGAAGATCCACTTCTGCCAATCTGCGTAGTCCCCTCGGCGCTACATGCGATGAGTGTCAAGTCCTCTGTCGAACTTGCGCGCAACTCACCGGATTGACGAACCACACAGGTGTTCGGACGAAATTGACAACTGTGGTTGATGGTTCCTTCACAATATGTGGGATGAGTTGCGCTCTGAAGAAACGCCATCAGTCATGGTCCGAAACCAGCATAATAGCTTGACCTACGCTGAACAACCATTACCAATGACGGCGGCCCGCTTATTGTGAAAGTCTACCGAGTGGTTCCAGCGAGCAGTGTGGAAGATCTTCCCCTTGAACTTGTCCACGCCCTTGAGGTCGTCCGGAACTTTGGGCTCAGAAAGCAGACCCAAGGCACCAACGAAAACTTGCGCAGTGGTGACGCTACGCTCGCCAGTGCGTGTGTTCTCGAGCTCGATCCGGTACAGCTGCTGGGCGTTGTCCCAGACGGCTTGTTTGACTCTCGTGTTCAGGACGACATGGTCGTACATGTTGTACTTCGCCGCGATATTCTTCCAATACGCCTGCAGCTCGGGCTGCAAGACGTGCGTCCTGCTCCAGTAAGGGTTCAGGTCGGTGGACAAGCTGTACCAGTGAGTTGGCACGTCCGATGCGCAGCCCTGTAGCCAACATATTGATTAGCGTCGCATTCACCAGGAGACCAAATGATATACCGGATATGTGTTGTCCTGAATACGACAGGGTCGTCAGCCACCCATAGAGCCAAGTGAAGGAGAGCATAGTCCTACCCTCCATGTACCTCCAATGTCCGAGGCTTTCTCATATATCTTCGAGGACTATGAACACCAACTCGCGTACTGACTGATAAGCATCCTCACGGTGAAGTTCTCAAATCCGAGCTGTCGCTTCAAGGCAATCCCAAAGGACAAGCCGCCAAGACTGCAACAATCCGGTTTCAGTGTTGCCCCAAAGCCGAGCAGTTCGGTAAGACTCACCCTGCTCCCATAATCACTACCCTGGGGGTATCAGAGCCTTCCGAGAAGTCCTTTGAGAAGGCCATTGCGCAAGGACGTGGATGCGCTTCAATCTGAGGAAGTAAGAGGTGAGAGACTTAGGAACCTGGCATGATCGCAATCAGTCTTATAGCGAGGGAGACAGCCTCCGGAAGTAGTTCGATAGGCAGAAATGGGATCATCCCCAATGACAGCATGTGTCGCTGGGATGCCGTCACTTTCTACGTTTGTCGATACCATAGATGTCAAAAACTGACAGAAACGCACAGCCCGCCGGCTCGAATCCGTACGCAATTTCCTTAGAAGATCGGCAAGAATCAACCAGCCCACATCGAGGCAACGAACGGGCTGCGCTCGGCCCTACCCCGAGTCCGGTGGGAGCGGAGTGGCGAGCGTTCTCGGAGTCCCATGCAGAAGCGGATCAAGAAAGCCGGCCGGGAAGTTGCGACTCGTGGCCTAGGTACACGCCGGTCAGAAGACACACTGACCGAGGAAGGCAAGCCGTACCCCCGGACTAATCTCCGAAGCCATCCGACAGACGACTCGAGTCGTTGTTTCGGCAGCGGCGGTCAACACACGCGAAAAGAACATTGTTTCTCAGGACAAATACGTCTTGGGCATCGACAAGCTGCAGGTACTCAAGCGTGCCTGGCACATCCCTGACCGCGGTAGATTCCCCCCCAGTGGGGGGTGCAGGGACAATTAGATGGTTCTGGAAATAGGCTACCTGTCATGCTCCAATCTCCCTCACTCTCGTGTATTGCACGTGTCAGTGGACTGCGGAAGAGAGTATAGTCCGCGAAGAAGAGCAGAGATTGTGCTAACTGAGCTTACTGCGCAGGATGTATTGGTGCGCCACCAAAGAAGTCTGCCTTTCGAGGCTGCTGTAATTCTCGGGGGCTCGGTCTTCGACGACCGAGGGGATGTCGATAGCCGTTCGAGAGCGATGGATTGAGATGATCGAAAAACACATGAATGATGGGAGCGGAATCTCCCATCGCAGGGTCGTTGAAATCTTCCTCCCAAGGAAATATCTAAATTGATGTCCATGGATGTACATTCTGTGAACCAGTGTCGGCAATCGACCACTTCGTTAGCAGGGCAGAATCAATCGCAGTCTTGCAGCATGGCCTGCACCTGACGGCCATCACGCTGGAATAAACCTTGGAGACATCCGTCGCCTTGGAGGGCAATCAATCACAAGTCGGCGAGGCGCTGTAGCTGGATGCCCCTGGGTGCCCGGCTCAGGCTCGAGAAGGACCAGCTCAGGAATAATTTGCAGTCGGGCTTTCGTGAACGTGGAGAACACAGGGCAGAAAATCTGTGAATTTGAGTAGACTCAGACCAGACCCGTGCTTTCATGAAAGTCGTGGCGAGGGCAAGACGGGGCCGAGCGAGAGCCTGCGAGACCTGGGCCGAGAGCGGTCGCGGATGAGAGCAGACTGCCGCGCGCTCCCAGGCCGACGTGTGCAGGACGTGGCCTCCGTCATTCCTCCATGGGTTATTCCGTCCCACATAACTTGCTCTCTCCCCAAACATCCTTATCTCTTGCACATCACAGGGTGGTCACTGAGTCTACTGTCGCGCATGTACCCGCGTCATTTATATGCTTTGGTGTTTGGATTGCTTCTCGGCCCATCATACGCGCAAGCTAGTCAGGCACATCCCCCGTCCAATCCGCATCTCAGCAAGGAGCAAGTACAAGATGTACTAGACTACAAGCCACCAAAGGATCCTGGCTGTACCCAATTTGTATGCTGGGCGTCATCACCGTACAGATATTGACTGAACAAACCATGTGCTAGCCTACTGGGCCCATAGAAACTACGTCATGCGACATTGAAACTATCGAGAGCGTCAACGAGGAACTATACAACGAATTGCACTCCCTTGTCGAGACACCCTTTTTCAAGTACTTCCGAGTGAGTAAAATGCTGATGCACACCCTCGGAGTTGGCTGACCGGTTGCTTGCAGGTCGACCTGTACCGGGATTGTCCCTTCTGGCAGGAGAACGGCTTCTGCATGAACAGGGAGTGCGGGATCACCACTGTAGATGAGGTATGTGTGCCAATCAGGCTGATACGAGTTGAGTTTGATGATCATTCTCAAGAGTGAAATACCAGAAAGATGGCGAGCGGCGGAGCTGAGCAAGCTGGAGATGCCACCAGAGAACGAGGTATGTCATGTCAATAAGCAGTGTCCTCCATCTCTGACGTTCTGCATACACCACAGAGCACGAATCTTCCTGGGTGCTACTACCGTGATTCCGACTACTGCTTCCTGGATGACATGACTGGTTAGCACTCCTACGATCCAATGTTACTTGAAGGTCAACTTACATGTGGTATTGGCAGAGGGTGACTACGTCGACCTGTCGATGAACCCGGAGCGCTTCACCGGATACACCGGGCCTTCCGCGCACCGAGTATGGTCATCAATCTACCAGGAGAACTGTTTCGGCTTGTCTGAGCTCAATCTTCTCTCCTCCGACTCGCCAAACCCTGGTTCTGTCTCGCTACCGGACTCTATGACTGGAGTGCTTCGAACCGAGGAGGGCGAGCAATCGCGTGATTGCCTGGAGCAGCGCGTTTACTACAAGATCATCTCCGGTGAGATGCATGGTCCTTTTTCGCAGTTGTCATGACTGATAGACATTCATAGGTCTTCACGCCAGTATCTCAACACATGTCTGTCATGATACTATGAACCAGTCCACAGGAGAATGGGTACGTCCCATTCCAAACAGAAACTGGGCATTTGGCTAACGTGTTGCTCTTCAGGGCCCTGATTTGAAGTGCTTCATCTCGCGCGTAGCTTCACATCCAGAGCGGTTGGAATACCTATATTTCGACACAGTGCTACTCCTCCGCGCGGTAGCACGTCTCGGCACATACCTCTCCGCGTATGATTATTGTGGCACCGGTACGCACGAGGATGACGCAGCCACTCTCGAAAGGCTAGGCAAAGTCATCGACATCGCGCGTGCCGTCGGGAAGTTTGACGAGACTGTCCTGTTCCGAGGAGAAAATGCAAACGTGAGTCACCATTATCCCATATGGTTGGCATCCTGCTCACGGACTGTCCAGATTCTGAAGGAAGAATTCAAAGAGCACTTCCGGAATGTATCACGGATCATGGACTGCGTGGGATGCGACAAGTGTCGTCTTTGGGGCAAGGTCCAAACGACCGGTCTTGGAACGGCACTGAAGGTGCTCTTCGAACTTGATGAGAAGGCGCTAGAGTATGTCCTCAATTTCTGAGTTGGCCTGATACTAACATCCGTGCAGCCCACGAGCCAATGCGAATTTGCTACAACGCTCCGAGGTTGTCGCACTCATTAACACTCTTCATCGTTTCTCCGAGAGCCTCGAGTATGTCAACGATTTCCGCCGCATGTGGGCTAGTATGGACTCGCAAGAAGAGGATGCTGTCATTCATGATACGCAGGCGGAGGTTGAAGCAGCCGCTCGTTCGGCACCAAAGGTCGGGTTGCATCGGACAAATAATTGATCTACCAGCCTACTGATGCGTCTGTTAATATAGCCTCGCCGCTCGCCTACTGCGGGTTCTGAAGAAGCTATTGAAGGGAACTTCTTGGAAAGCCTCATGGCCCGTGTTGCCTGCTGGATACGCGCATGCAAGGATGGCACGGTCGGGTGTGTTCAAGGGCTGGTAGATGCTTTTAGAGGACTGCTCAATGCTCTGAAAGGCATATTCAAATTGTCTGGGAAGGACCAGGTACCTCGAAGTGATCTGTAACCTGCGAGGTTCTACCTTGGTTCCCGTGTAGTGGGGTCACGTATTTATCGTACATGTACATTATACTTTGACACATGGATGCGGACCTTCTAAAATGTGCACACATGAACGTTGCGGATCAATTGAGCCCAGCGGAACATCGAGGGGGTGGCCAGTACTTAGCGAATGACCACAAAATGCCTAAATGTCCCATTTAGCAATTGCTCTGCACCGAATTCAGGGCAGTGTAGCCAAGTGGTTACGGCGCCACGTTTAGGTCTTAGGACAAAACCGTGGTGGGTTTCCCGCGCGAGTTCGAATCTCGTCACTGTCATCATGGGTAGTAGTGGACTATCTTTTTTCTTTCATCGGCTTCATATTTGCTATTTGCAAAACTCTTTTTCTCTCCCCGAGTTTGAGTGTGCCTGTGAATTACTAATTATTGCCTGAGTGCAACACTCAGAACCTCTGTAAATAGGCACAAACATATCCCAGATGCCGGTGCTTACCGGCGCTTACTCATATACTACTTACCAGTGTACCACTCATCAGCCACTTGTCTCCTCTAAAGCCTCACCAGTGCTTGCAGTGGAAGGATGGCTTCTGCGTCAGGTATGTTGACACTTATGGCTCTATGACCCGGAGCTCTTATATTCTTCAGCGACCGGCAAGCTTTCACGCGAGGAATTCCGTCGACAGAAGGATCTCGACGCTGCCCGCAAGGCGGGTACCGCGCCTGCGGCGCTGGATGAGGAGGGAAAGGCAATCAACCCTCATATCCCTCGTATGTTTTCATCACGATGCATAATGTACTGATGCTGATTGTATCTTCTGTTTCTGTTCAGAGTACATCGCCCAAGCGCCATGGTACCTCGACACGGGCGCCCCTTCGCTCAGTCATCAGCGCATTCCGGAGTATGATCGCTCTGCGGACAAGCTCGACAATTGGTACGATCGAGGAGCGAAGGCTGGTCCTGCGGCGAAGAAGTACCGGAAGGGCGCATGCGAGAATTGCGGCGCCATAACACACAAGAAGCAGGACTGTATGGAGCGGCCCCGCAAGAGGGGTGCGAAGTTCACAAACAGGGACATCGCGCCGGACGAGGTCATTCAGGACGTCGCGACGGGCTACGATGCGAAACGCGACAGGTGGAACGGGTACGACCCCGCGGAGCACCGTAGGGTATACGAGGAGTATGAAGCGATCGAGGCCGCGCGACAGAAGCTGCGAGAAGAGGAGATTGACAAGCAGACGACCACCGACCTTGCGGCGGTGCGGAAGGTCGCGAAGGCGGGGAAGGAGAAGGGCGAGAGTCACGATGACGACTTCGGGAGCAGCGACGAGGAGGACGAAGATCAGGACAAGTATGCGGAGGCAGCGGATGCCGTGGGGCAGAAGCTCGACACGAAGACTCGTATCACTGTCCGCAACCTTCGTATCCGAGAAGACACTGCCAAGTACCTCATCAACCTCGACCCCTCCAGTGCATACTACGACCCGAAGACCCGCTCTATGCGTGACAACCCACTCATGAACGTTGCACCAGAGGAAGCACTGTTCGCTGGTGACAACTTCCTGCGCCACTCAGGCGAGGCTCCTGCAGTGCAGAAACTACAGCTCTTCGCATGGAACGCGGCCGCACGGGGGAATGATGTACACATGAACGCAAACCCGACGCAGGGCCAGCTGCTGCACCAGGAATTCCAAAAAAAGAAGGAGGAGTTGAAGGATATGACAAAGGTCAGCATCCTGGCGAAGTATGGAGGCGAGGAATACCTCGAGAAGGCACCGAAAGAGCTTCTGCTGGGCCAGACGGAGGAGTACGTCGAGTTTTCGCGGACGGGTCAGGTCATCAAGGGCAAGGAGCGTGCGAAGACGCGGTCAAAGTACCCGGAGGATGGTAAGTGTCATTGGCCCTACATAGCTTTCGCTCGCTCACACTGATTTCTGCCTGTAGTGTACATCAACAACCACACGCAAGTATGGGGTTCGTGGTACGATCCTGCATCTGGCGAGTGGGGCTATGCCTGCTGTCACTCTGCTATACACATGTCCTACTGCACGGGCGAGGCAGGCATTCTCGCTGCGCAAGCTTCAAGTGCCAAACACCTCCTTGCATCCTCGTCCACATCCGTACAACCATCGACAGAGCCATCCCCACCTCCAGTAGCTGAAGGAGGCAAGGAGGACCGTAAGAAGAAGGCGGAGGAGTTGTTCTCGAAGCGGCGGTTAGGAGAGGGTGAACTCAAGCTGGATCAGAGCCGTCTTGTGGACGCGATCAACGAGGAGCGCAAGAGGAAGGCGCGCGGGGAGGAGGACGACCGGTGGGGTAAACGTCAGAAGGGTGCACCAAGTGGAAGCGCAGGCTATGAGGTTACGGAGGAGGAGCTTGGTAAGTTACACTACACCGTCTGTGTAGCTCTGATACTCATATCCACTTTCAGAGGCATATCGTATGAACCGTCGGATGACGGAGGATCCTATGGCAAGTTATGTGGACACAGAGGCATGATACGTCTCGTGTATTGTACTTGTATACTCTTTTCTTTTACGTTTACCGTTCACGCCCGCTTCCATCCCGGGAGATACTCATCGACTGCATACGAGACGGCCTGAATGTGATGCACTGCCAGTTATCTGACATCCGTTTGTGATGTTCTTCAACTCTGTGCTGAACATTCCTGTGAGCGGCTGATTCGTGAGTTGATTCCGGTGTGGCAAGGCGATGAACACGTTGAGATATTGCAAATTCAATCTTGCTTGGTGCCGGTGCCCCTTCCGTTAAGCTGCATAAGATTGAGAACTTCCAGAGGCCCCTACAGGCTTGGAGACAATTGGCACAATGACGCTGCAATTGTCTCCTACATTTCATCGTTATGACGGTGCGGTCTCACTCGCACCGCGCTAGTACTAGTGGCTGGAGGGATTCGCGTGCGGCACGCACGGCAGTGCATGTCCACCACGCTTAGCAACGACCAAGCGCTCGCCAGGGCCTCCTCTCAGCGTCACAGCCACGTTCCGCAGGTGGATATGTAGGCGGTGGGTCATCCTTGAGTCTGACGTTGTTCTTGCTCTCATCATACTTACCTTCATGAAGTCCCAGCTATACGCACCGTCGTTACTGCTCTATATCTCTCTCCTTCTCGAGCTGAAAGATGTCCATGCATCACTGAGCCTCTCCGTCTCAGGCCGCCGGCGCGAGGTGTATGCTGGGCTAGTAAAACGTGGGTCAATGAGCGGTGCAAACCTGCAAGACTCGGGCGACCTGGACTATTATACCAACATCACGCTGAATGGGACACAGAACACCGTCCTCATCGATACGGGCAGGTGAGCTGCCCGACTGGCCGCCCAACGTGATGGCCCGAGGTGTTGACGGATTGCGCAGTTCCGACTTGTGGGTAGCTGGCAGCATCCCTGGCGCGGCAGATTCAGGCCAAACAGCATCAGTTACCTACGCAATTGGTGATGTTCATGGTGCGTAAAAGTCGTGCGAGTTCGCTGGCTGCAATCAAGTAACGACAGTCAAACAGGACCTATAAAGTTTGCCAATCTTGAATTCGACGGATATTCCGTAGAGAACCAAGCATTTAGTGAGTCTTCTCCTAAGTTACTCTTATGACGTACGCTCAATGTTCAATTATCTCAGTCGAGGCGGCGGTCGATGCCTCGCATCCAGGCGGACAAGGTCTCATTGGGCTCGGACCCAACAGTGGCTCAGAGATCCATGGTCAAATTAACAATCCCTCTGGCGACGCTGCCCTCGACCGAATCTTCCGTGCGAACATGTCTGCGCCAAACATTCTTACCATCCTACTCGGACGTTCTGACGACCCGTCCGAGCCCTTCCCTGGCGAGATCACCGTGGGCAGGACGATCGACGGCTTCGAGAATGTCACGAGCCAACCAAAGCTCTCTGTGCGCACGGACAGCGACGCTGTTGATCAACACTGGCAGACACTGACGGATAAGAATGGAATCATCGGTCCTGACGGACAACCCATCTCGGTCTCGTCGGATGTGAAGGGAGCGCCAAGCGGCCAGCTGGTTGCGGTGTTCGACTCGGGTTTCTCCCTTCCCCAGGTACCAAAGTGCGTGTGATTGTGAGGCTGCCTGTATGCACGGGTTTGCTAACTGGCTGCAGATCTGTTGCAGACGGAATCTATGGACGGTTTCCTCAGGCATCTTTCCAGAACGTGACGCAGGGAGGTATAGGCCTCACTTGGACGCTCCCTTGCGATATCGAAGTTAATATAACCTTCAAATTCGGTGGTGTCTCTATTCCCATACACCCACTCGACACGAACTATGATGATGGTCTCATGTACCCGAACGGGACGAAGTTCTGTGTTGGAGCATTCCAGCCGATCCAGCCGGGCGCAGAGAGCTCAGAGTATGACATGATCCTTGGAATGGCTTTCTGTGAGTAGTTGTCATCATTGTGCCTATTATATGCCAGCAGGCTAATGTGCCCCGCCTTGATAGTGCGCAACGCATATCTGCTGGTCAACTTTGGTGACTTCGTCGACGGATCGACATCTAACACTGCCGCACCATACATCCAGCTACTTCCTGTGACCTCTCCCTCTGCCGCGCACAACGACTTCGTTGCTGAACGTCTAGGTGGCAAGGACACTGGACAGGACTTCCAGCTCCTGCCCGCTACGCCGGGCGATGATGACGATGACAGCGACGGCAAGTCATTCTCGCAGAAGATCAAGCGTTACCTGCCGTACATCATTGCGGGCAGCGTCGTCGTCGGCTTATTGCTCATTGGTGGTGTGACATGGTGCTGCCTGCGTGGCCGCCGCCAGCGCTACCGCCCTCTGCACGAGCCCGCACCCATCGGGGCAACGTATGAACACCAACCGCCGCCGTTCGCGAGCTACCAGCCCAGCCGCCGCTACTGATCTATCACGATTTCTGAGGTTCCACTAATTTGGACTCGGGTGTATACTGGCTTCCACTCCTTGCTTGCTTTCTGCTCCTCGTTTGCACATAGTAGTTACGGACACTGCACATATACTCACTGTCGGATAAATTATTGTAGATTACTGACACGTCGAGTTGCTTTCCGGCGTTGCGCCTGTATATGTTATATACGTCCCCTGGCATACCAAATATATGCGCCTGATTTGTAAAGAATTCCCAGAGAGTCACATCGCGATAGAGGACTCTGCTTTGCTTTGCACGACCATGGATCAAACGGTGAGACCTGGTCGCCGGCGCCGCTATGATCATCACCCTCCATGCTCTCTGCGACGCTCGCACCTCGCTTCCATCTCTGGGCTCCCTTTCTGCCGCCATGCTTCCCACGGTCTCGGACGGCAGGCGCCACGCGGAGCGAGGACAAACACGACAGCAAATCGATTCGGGGGGGTCGGGCGCGAGGACAGGGTTCGACGGCGATGGCTGCGGAGGCTGCGAGGAGCTGGGCAGGCCGGGCCGCGCGTGCGCTTGGGGGGAGGCGAGGCGAGCCGGTGGCATGGGTCAGCGTGACGGGTGCCCACGGGTGTTGAGGGGCCCGCGCTGGCCAATGCCGATGGCCTGATGGTCGCCGTCACAGGCGTCGCCGAGCGGTATGTCGCCGCACAAAAGTGGCCGTTTGAGACGACAATTGCGCAGGGTGTGCGAGACAATAGGCGGCTCGTCGCCGGGGACAGCGAAAATTTGAGCCGGGAGCCTGAGACAACGCGGGAGGGCCGGAGTTCGCCATGGGCAGTGACGAGGGCGATGGCGTGCCCGGCGCACGCGTGCGAACCGTCCGCTGCCCTGGCCGCCCGGGCGCTCCCCCTGCCCTTCTCAACGTGCGACGCTATCGCCCCCTTCCTCCCCCCATCGCCATCGCCATCGTCCCCCATCTTCTGCCCCCCATGGTCCCCAACGGCGCCCAGAGCGACCGCAGCGAGCGCGACATGTCCCAGTCCTCCGTCAGCCCCGACGAGAGCTCCGACAACACTATGCAGGCCGACTCCGACGTCGACATCCAGCGCCTCCCCGACGCCGACGCCGAGGGTGAGTCCGTTGACGAGGACGATGAGCCTCAACCGCCGCCGCCGACCACTGGCGCATCCTCATCTTATCTTTCGAAGCGAGTGGCGAGTATCATGTCCTGCTCACTGTCTGTGCCGTCGCTTACGGCCACACAGGTCAAAGATGAAGACGACTCTGTGGGTTCAAACGCCGCCGCCCCCTCCCGCTCCCGTTCCTTGTCACTGACTCCGCTCCAGGGCTACGAAGACGACCCTGACGAAGACGACAACGAGGAGGAGGACGCCTCGTACGCCGACGAGGAGTATGGCGCCACGACGAAGAAAAAGACCACCTCGAAGAAGCGCAAGCAGCCTCCAAAGCCCAGAGGTGTGTTCACTTTTGTTATATGCGCGCACACTATTCACCCTTGACCCTCTGCAGTATCGCGCCACGCGACGTCCGACTCTGACTCCGACTATGGCGCGCGCGCGAAGAAGAAGAAGCGTGCACGCACGGACGAGGTGCGCGTGTCGAGCAGAGGCGCGCGTATTCCGAACTACATCGACGACGTACAAGACTTCGCACAGTTCGACGAGGAGGAGGCAGAGGCGAACGCGTACGAAAATGCCGCTAGTTCGTCGAAGCTGGAGGATGAGATCGAGGCGGTGCTGGGACACACGCGGGACGATGAATTTAAGGAAGACCCGGAGGACAACTGGTATACCAACATTCGATTCCATATCAAGTGGAAGAATTTTTCTCATTTGCACAACACGGACGAGACGTACGAGTTCCTCAAACGGTTCCGTGGCCTAAAACGCGTTGATAACTACATCAAGGCGTACAAGGCTTACCAGGAGCTACTGAACGCGCCCGATCTGTCGCGCGAGGACTACGAGACGTTACTACTGGAGAAAGAGCGCGAGCGTGAAGAACTCGAGACATTCAAAACTGTCGAGCGTGTCATCGCGCAGCGTGAAGACGCCCTCGGCCGGGTTGAATATTTCTGCAAGTGGAATGGACTCAACTACGAGCACTGTACTTGGGAGCCGCAGGATGAGATCAAGCCAATTGCGAAGGATCAGGTGCAAGCGTACCGCAATCGCGAAGCGGAAGCTAAATTCCCCTACAAGAGTGCCAACTATCCGAAGGACCGACGGCCAATATTCAAGAAGATCACCGAGGATCCGGAATACCTCACTGCGACGGGAGGCCAGCTTAAAGACTTCCAACTAACAGGTTTGAACTGGCTCGCATATCTCTGGAGCAAAGGCGAGAATGGGATCCTCGCCGACGAGATGGGTCTTGGCAAGGTTCGCCGTTCACCTCTCCGCGTGCATGCATGCAACCATCCTGACACGGCAAGCAGACAGTTCAAACGGTTTCTTTTCTCTCGTACCTATTTCAAGAGAAGCAGCAATATGGCCCCTTCTTGGTCATTGTTCCCCTCTCAACCATCACAGCGTGGCAGTCGCAGTTCGCGACGTGGGCCCCAGATATCAACGTCATCACGTACATTGGCACGGCGACAGCGCGCGAAGTAATCCGCACGCACGAGTTTGGTCAATCGAACAAGAAGTACAAGATGCTCAAGATGAACGTACTACTTACGACGTATGAGATTGTTCTCCGCGACTCGAAGGAACTCGGCGACATCAAGTGGCAGGTGCTCGCTGTTGATGAGGTGTGTGGTGTGGCTTCTAGACCGGGCTGGACGGTTGATTGATGTCGGCGGCAATGTTCGCACTCGCCCCTAGGCGCATCGCCTCAAGAACTCGGAGAGCCAGCTGTACGAAGCGCTGCGTTCGTTTTCTGCGGCGTCGAAGTTGCTCATCACGGGAACGCCGCTCCAGAACAATGTCAAAGGTTTGCTCTCCCCCAGTATGACGGTACCTGAGCTCAAACACATGTCACAGAGCTGCTGTCGTTGATGCACTTCCTCATGCCGGAAAAGTGTAAGTCCGCTCCTCGTTGTAATGTCCGCGCTCTTCCGAGACAGGGCACTTAGTTCCTGGGAGCGCGGACGGTGAACACGGCACTGATGACATCGTGCGAGCAGTCCAGCTGACCAATGAATTTGACCTTACCGACGTTGATCATGAGGAGAAGATTAAGGAGCTGCATAAACAGCTTGAGTCGCTCATGCTGCGGCGTCTCAAGCGTGATGTCCTCACTTCCCTCCCGACGAAGAGCGAGCGCATTCTCCGCGTCGAGATGAGTGGTTTGCAAACACACTTCTATAAGAACATCTTGACGAAGGTGCGTTTAATCAGCTGGGGTTTCAACATGACGCTCATCGTCCCTGCAGAACTTCCAAGGGCTGGTGAAGAGCGCGAATGGTAATAACAATATCAGCCTGCTTAACATCGGTGAGTCAGTTACTATCATATGAGAATGCCCGAGCTCATGGACTTCGCAGCGATGGAGCTGAAGAAGGCTGCAAATCACCCGTACCTGTTCGACGGTGCAGAAACGCGGACGGACAACACTGAGGAGACGCTCAAAGGCCTCGTGATGAGCAGTGGCAAGATGGTGCTCCTCGACAAGCTCCTTGCGCGTCTTCGGCAGGACGGCCATCGAGTGCTTATCTTCAGCCAGATGGTCCGAATGCTCGATATCCTCAGCGACTACATGTCACTCAGGGGCTACCAGCACCAACGTCTCGATGGAATGGTATCTTCCGAGCTCCGCAAGAAGTCGATCGCGCACTTCAATGCCCCGGGCTCCCCCGACTTTGCGTTCCTGCTGTCGACGCGTGCCGGCGGACTCGGCATCAATCTCGAGACCGCCGACACCGTGATCATCTTTGATGTGAGTGATACGTTCTATCACCTATCCTATCGAGCTTCCGTCTGGTGCTCGACGTGGATGCGCCCGCTGCGGCTAGGAACACGTTACTAATGGGCGGTGCGTAGAGTGACTGGAACCCGCAGAATGACCTTCAGGCCATGGCACGTGCCCACCGGATCGGCCAGAAGTCGCATGTTAGTGTCTACCGCTTCGTGAGCAAGGATACAATGGAGGAGGATGTGCTGGAGCGTGCCAAGAAGAAGATGGTCCTGGAGTATGCCAGTGAGTCCAGCCGTGCGGCGCCATGCAGGTTTGCGTGCGGGTGCTGAGCACCATGTGTTTCGCAGTCATCAACCAAATGGACACGACTCAAGCGCACCTCAGCTCAAAGGCTGGTGCCACGAAGGACGCCCCGAAGCCTAGCGACCTGAGCAAGGACGAATTGCACGCTGTCCTGAAGTACGGCGCTCAGAAAATGTACGTCCGCTCCGCTTCGTCATAGCAGTGTTCGTGGAGGCTGACGGTAGTGCAGCTTCGATAAAGATGACAGTCAGCAGAGCAAGAAGCTAGACGAGATGGATTTGGACGACATCCTCAACCGCGCTGAGCACCACGAGACAATGGCTGCGACTGGAGAAGGTGCATCTCTTGGAGGTGAAGGCTTCCTGGCACAATTCGCAAATGTCAGTGACGTCAAGAACGACATGAGCTGGGAAGACATCATCCCTCTTGAGGAACGGCAGCGCTTCGAGAGGGAGGAGGATCACCGGAAGGCAGAGGAACTCGCCGCTGCCTCGGAGTCAAAGGGAAAGCGGTCGCATGCCACTGTCTCTTATGAGGGCATGGATGAGCAACCTGCCCCTGCGCAACCTCCCAAGAAACCCAAGACGCCTGCTCCTCAGCGCAAGACGGCCAGCCAGAAGGCGATGGAGTTGAAGGAACGCGATGTGCGTGTGCTCATTCGCAGCTTGCAACGCTGGGGCGACATCCGGCAGCGGTACGACGTGATCGTAAGTTCATATAACGCTGCATGGTTGTCGTCCGTTGTGAATTAACGGAATTATGTAGGTCAATGAAGCGAAGTTGCAGGACAAGAATCGTGGCATGATCATTGACACGGCAGACGAGATCATTGACCTTTGTGCACGCGCAGTGGAGGAGAACAACAGCGAGAAGCGCACTCGCATCGCTGCTGGCGAGACCCTCACCAATGCCCAGAAGAGCAAGGCCGTCCTCGTCACGTACCGGAATGTCGGCAATATCAACGCCGAAACAGTGCTCTCTCGCCACCGAGACTTGCAAATATTGTACAACTATCTGCACGATCTTGGTGAGGATGTGTACAACTGGCAAATACCCATCGACAACATCCGGCCGACACTCAACTGGTCAGGGCGATGGGGGCCTCAAGACGACGCGATGCTACTGGTTGGCGCATACCTGTACGGGTTCGGCAACTGGGAGACGATGGCGAAGGATCCACGCTTAGGCCTCGATGGAAAGTTCTTCCTGGAGGAGGGCAAGAAGGGCGAGGACGCCGCGAGCAAGCCCATTCCCAATGCGATCCACCTCGTGCGCCGTGGCGACTTCCTGCTGAGCATACTGCGGGAGCACGACGAGAAGATCCGAGCGATTGAGTCGACTCTCCAGCGGAAGAACCATCTCAAAGCCTCGACGTCCCCACCACCACCTGTTGCGTCGTCGTCGTACAGTAACAGTCTGAAGAGGCGTGCGGAGAGTGAGGCTGTCGCCTCTGTCGATGAGGGTAGTGCTTCGCGGGCGAAACGGAAACGGAGACCTACCCCTACATTCACGGATTCGTCCTCGGAAGACGAGTGCCCTTCTATGGATGAGGCTGCGACTAAGGAGGAATTGAGGCCAGTGAAGAAGCAACTGGTAAGTTAAGCTGTTATTGATTAACCACCGGTGACTCACCTTCGGTTCTCTCAGAAAAACCTGAAGTTGTCTGGCGGTGACATGCCGCGTGAAGACAAGGTGGCAATCCTGAAGGAGTCCCTCGCTGCCATTGGCAAACGAATAGAAATAGTCTTGACTCAGAAGGAGGCAGCTGGAGAGGACCGTGACCGATGGCGGCGTCATCTCTGGACGTAAGTCTTGTCTTTTTTTGTCTTACGACTTCAAACTCACGATGTCCATATCAGATTTGTCACTCTCTTCTGGCCAAAGAAGGTCAAAGCCTCAAAATTAGAGGAAATTCATGCCAAGATGGTCTCGAAGGAGGCTGCTCCACGCGCGTCGTCTAGCGATGCAGCATCTGTGCAGAAAAAGACCCGGGCCAGTACTGGACCATCAGCGCCACCGGCTCGAACGACGTCTTCGCTACCCTCTGCATCTACAAGCTCATCCCATACGAATGGGAAGTATCGGTGACTACGCCCGGTGCTAATATTTGTTTTTGCCTTCTCGCTGCTTGGTATCTTAGTCTGCATTCAAACGCTGTATCATCATGGATCTTAGCTTCCCTCTGGCCGCTATAATGGAGGTCTGTAGTCACTGTTGTGCATACCACCCGCATAATACCGGACAAGCTACTGCGTCTTCGTCGCATATTATGCCCGGCTCCCCTTGCGCAGATGTCTATCCGTTATGCGTTGAGGTCTGCTCGCGTCCCTTCCTATCGCCTGCTCATCTGCTCTGTATTCCCCGCTCACCATTGTTTTCGTACCTTGCACGTCTCTTCCTTCTACAGTGACTGCTTAGAATCCTCTTGTACCATTGCGATCTATAATAATACAGCTCATCGGATCATAGGGTGTCTCGATATACATTTCCGCAAGATATCCCTCGATATATGTACTACCGCTATATACCAGGACAGATTCGGCCAAACACCATCTGGACAGCACCAGAGTAGGGCACCCAATATCGCCTGCGTACATGTGAAGACCACTATGAGATTATACAGGTCATCAAGTTATCCTTGTAGGATTCGCCAGGGAGCGGACAATTAGCATATGCATGATAACTCTGAACAGGCATCCCGCGCCGTAGAAGGAAGTCAACGGACAAGAGGGCGACAGTCATGTTACAGCCATCCGCTGTCTACTTGTCGTGAGGCTGGACGAAGTTGATCAGTATGCCAACTCTATTGCAATGTATCTTAAGACCCACTCTTCTACGTGAATAGCAGGCTTCAAACTTGCTGTGCCTCCACTTATTTTCCTGGTGCGTGTGCCGACTGTAACGCTCACAAGGGGTACAAGGTTGCTTGATCCCGCAGCACTGGGCTGTGCATTCGCAGACATGCTATTCTGCCGTCGACTTGATCTCGGTTTTGCTCCGAACTCTGGGTTTGACACTGATCGTTGGGCTGCGGTAGCGCGCGCCGCTACTTGCGAAAACGAGTCCTCAGCAAGCCTGTCTCTCGTTCCTACTTCGCACAGCACACATACCTTCGACCACCTTGGCGTCCGCCTCGCGGTGGAAGCTCTCCATCAGCGCAGCATACCGCTTGACCTGCCAGGCGAGCTGGTTCGCGCGCGCATAGTTCCCCTGGCTCAGCGCCCACTTCCGCTCTTCCTTGAAGCGGCGCCGCTCCGAGTCGGCGAGGCTCGCGCGGGCGCGGAGCACGGCGATCGCGCGCTCCTGCGGCGTGAGCCGCCCTTCCGGGTCGATCGAGGACGGCATGGACTCGAGCGAGATGGACGGCGCCGTGCTCGCGTATGTCAGGGTGGGCGTGACCGCACGCGGTACCTCGGTCCGCCGCGCATGTCGCTCGCGGTCGCGGGTGTGGTCGTCGGAGTGGTGTCGTCCGTTCCCGTTCCCGCGCTCGCGGCCGTTGGTGCGGTGCCCGTCGCGCTGTGCGCGCGGCCGGTCGTGCCCACTTCTGTCAAAGGACACGAGACGGAGGCGTCGGCCGGGTTCTTGCGCCTCTCGAGACTGTGCGCCACCGCTGCGCTCGCGCCCCGAGGCTGGGTTCTCCTCGAAGATCACAGAGAGCGCGTGGGTGGTGAGGACGCCAAGGACGGTACCAAAGAGCTCGAAGGCGCATTGGCTTGGACCAAATGCACCGAACAGAGCGAGAGCGAGTTTCGCCGCAATGCCAACGGATACAGGGGCCGTGAGCGATGGGATCTGGGTGATGGCATGGTGCAGTAGGGATCCCATAAAGAGTCCTGTGAGCAGAAAATCGGGGGTGGAGGGGGGTTGCTCTGGTGCGAGAACAAAAGACTTGAGGAAGAGGCGTGCGCCGAGAGCGAGAAGGAGTGGAGTGCCAATAGCTACTTGCATGAATTCCGTCCAGTTTCCAGGATAGTCATCAAGTCATGAGAGTGGGGATAGAATGAGGTATCGCCGCCGCTGCAGCCGGCAACTGACTCGCCCGCGAGCTCGACGTAGGGGATGTTGAGGATGAGTAGCGCAGGCCCAAGTTGAACACCATGCAGGCGTGCCAGACTAGCTCCTACACGTGGTGATTTCTCCCACGAAGCGGTTTGCCGACTCTCTTGTTCCCATTAAATCTTGGTGCGTTCGTGACATATACCGTTCACGTAGTCCGAGGCAAACAGCATAGTTGGGAGCGGGAGTAATCCAGGTGGTTGAGAGCAAGGCGAAGCGAGTGATCGAGTGATCGAAGGCAAAACCTTGCTGAGTATGAGGCGCACGTTGTCTGCAGGACGTTCGACGAGAAGGAATGTAAATCAATGCCATTCGTGTAGTATACGGAATTACAGCATATCTAACAACATCTCTAAGGTGAGAGCAAGTACAATGCGAGGGATGGGAAAGGCGGACGAGCGTAAATTGTCGCCATGAGCAATATTGTGTTGTTGAGTATACAAGGTATCCGAATGCAAGTCAAAAGGAGTCAAATCGAAACCGCCATCTACAGCAGAGAGTTCGTCTCGAGGAGGAGCACGATGCCTGAGGACACGGCGTCAGCAACTCATTCCACCAAAATAGATGCACTAATACGTACTGTGAACAATCTCGGGAATGCTCTGCTTGGTAACGTCCACCTTGAGCTCAACGCGCGTCGGCTCCTCGTAGACAACGTCCACACCAGCGACGCCCTGGATCTCGCCCTTGCGCGCACGCGCATAGACGCCACGGCGGTCCGTGGCCTCGCAGTGCTCGAGCGGCGTCGCGACGTGCACGGAGAAGAAGTTCGCACCCGCGCCCGCACTGTGCAAGACGGTGTCGCGCACGGCATCGCGAGCATCCTGGCTCGGCGCGACGGGCGCGACGACCACGGCTGCGCCTGCGCGCGCAAGCTCGGACGCGACGAAAGCAAGGCGCTGCAGGTTCTTGGAGCGCTCCTCGGCACTGTGGCTGAAGGCTACAGGGATGTCGTGAGCTTTAAATAAGAGGCGGGTGGGATGACACTTACGCTCATCGAGGTCGGAGCGAATGTTGTCACCGACTAGCAGGGACACGCTGCGACCACCCTGCTCGTTGAGGGTGACCTGCAGGGCTTTGGCAATGGTATCCTTGCCCGAGTTGTGCAGGCCAGTGAGGAAGAGGACGAAGCCCTGCTTCAAGCGCGGCGGGTAGCTCTCTCGGAGAGTCTTCACGACAGCGCTGTAATCGTGTGTGAGTAAATACCGAGGTGTGCAATATGTTCGGTACCCACTCATAGCTGAACCAATCCGGGATCGCGGCACCGGTCTTCAGGCGGCGCCTGAGCTCAGTGCCAGAGATGTCAAGAGTCTGCACGCCCTTGGGCACCTCGTCCACGGGCTGGTACTCATCGGACGACGGGAGGTACGTCATCTGCTGGAACGGCACCATCTCGATCTGGAGCTCCTCGTGGAACTTCGAGACAAGGTCCTGCGCATCGTATGGGCCGTAGAAGTCCTTGCCCTGCGAGTTCTTACCGGGGCCGGCGTGGTCGCGGCCGACGATGAAGTGCGTCGTGCCGAAGTTCTTGCGGATGATCGCGTGCCAGACGGCCTCGCGCGGGCCCGCCATGCGCATCGCGAGCGGGAGCAGCGCGAGGTGGCCCATGCCGTTCGGGTACTTCTGCATGATCGCTTCGTACACGCGCACGCGCGTGTAGTGGTCGACGTCGCCCGGCTTCGTGAGCCCGACGACGGGGTGGATGAGCACGTTCGCCTGGCGCTGCCGTGCTGCGCGCACGGTCAGCTCGCGGTGCGCGCGGTGCATCGGGTTGCGCGTCTGGAAGGCGACGACCTTGCGCCAAGCGAGCTTCTTGAAATGCGCGCGGAGCTCAGATGGGGTGTCTATAGATAGATCAGCTTCGAATTCCCCATATGAACGTCAGGCAGGACTTACATCGGAGGGCGACATAATCGAAGTGCGTCGGGAGCTGGATGGCCTGCAGCTTACCGCCGACGTAGTAATCCTTGACCTTGTTGCGGAGGTATGCCACGGCGGGATGCGCCGGGTCGTCCGCGCCGAAGACCTCGATGGCTTCCTTCACGCGGTCCGGCTGGTAGATGTCCTGAACTGTATTGGCGGAGTGAGAAATCGCGAAAAGTGGGCATAACGGGGAACCACTTACCTGTGATGATGGCCAGAGCCTCATCATCGCGAGGGTCGCGAAGGGCGACGCGCGAGCCGGGCGCGAGCGAGAGGCGGGTGATGTCCTCCTTGGAGACATCGAGGGTAATGGGCATGGGGAACAGCGATCCATCGGCGAGGCGTAGAGTGTCGACGACGCTGGAAAGTAAAAATACTCCTCAGGGTGCTGTTCTATGCTTCTGGAACGTGCAGACGGTCCACGCACCTCTTGTAATCAGCCTCATTCATGAAGCCCTCGAGCGGGCTAAAGCCCCCATTGATGATGAGCTCAAGATCGCAAAGCTGACGCTATAGGCACCAAACGCGGGCGTCAGCACTGGCCCTCTCGGCTCGGGTAGCAATCGCGTACCTCGGTGAGGACGATGTCTGGTAGGCTCGCGGCCTCTGCCTTCAAATTCTGGTGCAGAGGTTCGTCGCGGGCAACGAGATCCTGTGGGGCATGGCGACATCAATTGCGTGCTCAGTCTAGTAGAAATCGGGCAGTAAGCGCACCTTCAAGACGCCGCCGTGAGGGGGGTTGGCCATTTGTATCTACTGGGGTGCTTGGTGAAAACTGGTACGGTCGCTGGCTTGGAACGCTGTCCAAGATGTTCTGGAGTGTCTGAAGGCCGCAGAGGAGAGTGAGCTGGGATGCAGACTGCATGGTGAGCACGACAAGTTTTATACGGAATGCGATGGTGAAGAGATCACGCAATCGACTCGCTCTCACCTCTTTGCTGACTTCATCTTTTCCTCTCTGTGCCCTCGTTTTCCGCCCCCATCGCCAATCCTGGACTCCATCCGCCGAGCCCGACGCCCGTATATGTCTGTCTGCCTGGATTGGCGACGAGAAGACAGCGCGACGCCCGCTCCCACCCAATCGCACACAGAGGATCCACGTCGCTGACTGAGGACCCGCACATATCTTGCACAATCCATTGGATGGCGGCGCGAGAATTCCATAAAGTGGACCCGAGGTGCATCTGCAACGTTCAGCAGCAACCGGAGGACGGGGGGCAGGGTCTCAGCGGACGCTGCGCCGAGCGTTGAATGCCACGAAATCTGGAATTCGCTTCTGCTGTGCACTCAGCGCCCGCCGTTCCTTGCATTGTGCACGCAGTCATTGGGTGCCAGTCAACGCCTAAGCGACGTTCTCCATGATGAATACGCTCCGCGACGGCCTGCGGTACCCTTGACCAGCCCGAGTCGGACAACAAAGTCATGCGGCTGCTAGATGCGACATAAACATCATCAGGGTTCAGGCCCTTGGATCCCGCATTCCAAATGCTTATTCCAAACATGCTTGTTGCCTTTACAGATACGACGGACAATTCGTGATACTCGGCGAAACAAATTGCGTAGCTTTCTCCAGACATCATGGGGTGCTGCACCAGTTGTTGTCGACCCCAACTCATACCTGCCATCACTTATCGCCCTGCTACTGTTCGCGAACCCGCCGATCCCTCAAGAAGCTGCTGAACCGCCATGGCACCGGCAGTAGGTACGTCTTCGCTCTTCGCTTCTCTGTATCGCTTCCTTGGCAAAGAAACATCGACCGAGCCTTTGTGGCACTCGCCGAACTACATCATACATTTACACCCTCACCGAGGCTGGCATTCGAGAGCCGTGGACAGCCTGTCAAGGCCTGCTGCTGACGGCATATCATCTCGCTACGAGGTGTCGCTCATATGTCACGCTCAACCTCAAATTCCCTCGCACCCTGTTCTTCACATTATTTCACCGCTGCACGCCGTGTACACCGTGAAGGGTGGCAGTCTTATTGCCCACGAAACAAAGGAGGGAAGACAGTCGATGCTCGACTACCAGACAACAGTCCTGATCTAGAGTACACATGTGCGCTATTACCTATACTACAGCTACATAATCAAATATATCATCCTGCGAATGCCGGAAAACTACCTACTATAGCGCAGCAAATGCTATGGCCCTATCAACAACGTCGCCGGGCTAAGGAACGTCCGTACCTCCACAATTCCCTGTGGGGCAGTCTGATACTTGCCTGCGGCGGCCATGGCTGCAGGAATCACCGGGATGCCGACGCACCCGACAAGTTCCCAGGCGGACATCTCCTGGAACGATACATTCGAAGGGAGCAGGCCAAGATTCGTGACAACCGCTTTTGCGGCAGCGAACTCGGCTGTTGCATTCGCGCCGCCGGGGAGTACTGCGGCCTCGGCGAACTTGGTGAGGACCGAGAAAGTACCAGCATAGCTATCGTCAACGCGCACAAGCGCAGTCCCGAGACTGGTTTCAGCCCACATGTGGTGCACGGCTGTTTGCGAATGGGGCGCATGTTGCACGTCAATCGCAAGAGGCGCGTTGAACGTTTGTGCATGGGTGGTGAAGTCCGGCTGGCCGCTCTTGTAGGTGGAGGATGGATATGGAGATGTTGCGAGTAGGAGGGTAATGTTGGCATTGAGAGCGCTGTGACATCATGATAAGTACTACATCGTCATTTGCATGAACCATGTGTACAAACCTGTTGCCGGTGTTCAACTGCAGCTGAACAGGGTCGCTGCATGTGCCGTCGTTGGTCAGGTATATGTTGGCGTTGATGGGACTGTGAACATCGAGTCAGCGGTAGCCGCAAAATAATGACTTTAGATACTTACGCATTAATAGTGTCCAGCACGAGTGAAGTAGAGGCATTATATGTCCCCTTGATCTCTGCGAACGAGCTCTGCACCGTGAGCGACTCTGCTTTCACCGACTAGATAAAGTCCGTCAGTGACCGATAGAAAGGTATTACGCCAGCGAAACTCACATCCGCTGAAATCGTAGAGTTGGCGCCAGCAAGCAGCAAGGTTCCGAAAGATACTTGGGGAGCTATCGATGCAACTTGTTGGTCGAAATGAGGAAGGAATGTCGATAACTGATCAATATAGAGCGAATGCGAAGCGTTTTGAGGAAGCAATAATGTTACGTTGAAAGAAAGCGAGTCGAAGACAGACATGTTTTGAGGAACCTTAAAGGGGTATTGCCATGTTAGGCCATAGACGGGGAACCCGACGCATGAAAACTCACGAAGATGTATAAGCCGTTATTGCCTGAATTGTTCATATGGCAGACACTTGTTTTATTCCTGATAGTAGTATCGGAATAAAACATCGACACCGCTACTTGAGCATTCGATGCAGAGGGGTCCGGGTTGACATCAAGTATGAATGACCCGCCAACAGCCGGCATGATGGCGCCGGTTGAGTTGTACGAGGCGTTGGAGTTGATGGAGATGTCTTTGTGCACAGTGAGGTTGTACTGCAGACTGGTAGTACGATACTCTAAGTTAGCTCTAGCGCCGTGAGTGGAGTCGCGCGCACTCACTCTGCCCGATATTGTCCCAGTTCTCGCAAATCTGAGTCCGCCCACGAATTGCACGCAACAGCGTCTTCAGGATCCATAGGGGTCGCAGTCGCCATGCTGTTGAGGCCTGGCGAGATCGGTATGACGGTTGGTGGCGCCCATCGCTGCCACGGTTGGCTCGCGTTTGCATATGAATCGTCAGGGTCATGACCTTGTAGTTTCTGCAGGCGAGACAGACCGCAGAAAGCGATAAACGGACGCTTGATATGCGGAAGATGCGGCGGACTCACCACAACGAGGATGGGCACGCCGATCGCCACCGTCAGGATAAAATAGATCAGTAGCATAATCAGCACTATCCTCCCCCATCTCCGCTTCTTCTTCTTCGGCCATGTCGGTAAAGATGGAACCTTGTACTGGGTCTGCTGCGCCTGAGATGCTTCGTAGTCGGGGAGAGATGTGGGTGTCGAGGGGCGTCGGACGGTGGTGGTCGCAGAGGGGTCTGAAGGGTCCTTGAACCAGTCGTCGCCGTCTTCAGGGAGGATCATGATCCCCGTCCAGAGTGCATGGAGAGGCGACGAGTAGAGATAATGAGGGGGGGACGAGAGCTGCGCTGGTCGTCGGTGACGGCGAGGACGGCGGGAGAGAGAGTGGAGAGATGGCGGGCGACGCTGAGCGACCGATGCCCACGGTGGTGCCTCCCCGTGTCGTCCCCTGCCATTTTTGGCAGCTCCGACCTCGTGCCGAGATGCCTTTCCGCCGTATGTTTTCGGCACCCTCGTCCTCCGAACTCTCCGCTGCTAACAATTGCAATGAAACATATCAAGTCAATTGTCATCTCTATCCCAACACTACTCGTACAGAGCTTCTTTACGTGCAATCATACTATACATGTAGCCATGAGAAATGATCAACTTTGATGCTGCCAGAGGAGAGCGCTGGCCAGTGAGAGTCGAACCCTGAGGAACCCACGAGGAACATCCTTCCCCATTCTATTCGTGCAACAACAGGCCTTGTATGATGGACCATCCACTCATTACAGAGAACAACTTGTGCCGGTGCTTGTATGAGAGAAGCTGCAACTACAGTGACCGCAGTGCCTTCAATTGCCTGCGTATACCCGGAAGCACGCCGGCCGCCAGCTTCTGCATGTCATCGCGCTTGCCAAACAAAAAATCGAACTTGTAGCGTTAATAAATATGTAGCTCAAGGCTTTCGCAATCAGTGAAAAATCCGGAACGCAAAATGGCCGACGTAGAGATTTAGACTATTATGATGCTCAGGGAAAAGGTGTCTGGCTTTGGTATATGGAAAATACCTTTAGCGCACCGAGGGGGATTTCCGTGAGAACATTCGGAGAAACAAGGAGTATGGAGGACGGCCTAGGACGGCGGGCAATTGCGTTCCGGTGCCTAGAACTTCCGGCATACTAGCCCGGTTCAGTGCGCTGGGATTCGAAGATGATCAACGCTCACGTCAGGTGCCAATGACGCTTGTGAGATATGCCATAGCTATCATAATAAGTGAGCGGTCAGAGAGCTAATCTGTTAAGTGTACCGATATGTCTGCGAGCACGTAAGGGGACCATGGCTGGAAGCAAGCAGTTCTGGCTAAAAGGTGAGGAAGTTCAGTTGGAAATACATAACACGATCCCGTGACTAACCTCGTGACCAACGCGTCCTTCGATCATCGATGTCGCGCCTCACGCCCGCCCATGATGATTGTGTGCGCCATCCTTCATGTCGGCGTCGAATCTGTGCTTATCCTTCAATTCATCTTTCGATGTTCAATTCCTTCTTTGGGTGAAAAAAAAGTTGGTGCTGCAGACACTAGGCTCAGTCCGAGTGATAACGCCCAAAACATGATCTACTTACACCAGAATGACAACCTTGAACGAGGTCAATCCGGTTCAAAATAAAGCGGCTCGAGAACTCTCTGAGCAGTGTGGCAGTATTCGTGAGTATAGAGGCTTGAATATTAAGCATCACGAACCACAAATACGCTTTGCTGGTCTGAACACTGAAGTCATTTTCGCAGAGGCCGGTCAGTGAGATTTATTGGGACAACGGCGAGCCTGGCCTGGTGACATCATACAAAACTCTTCCTCAAAGCGATGGGGTTTCCACATCCGCGCATTCTCGGGCGAACGTCGCTGCATTCTTGCGAACTCGTTGAACCTGTCTTCGAGTGCCCCGCAGTTCCGCCGACACTGACCAGAAATGGGTAACCAGAACTTAGCTCCGCGAAGAAGTCGGAATGGTTCACATACCCACCGCCCAAGCTTCCAGGTCAAGTCCAGAAGCATTCGCAAGAAGCTCCGCGGCCAACGGCAGAAAGAGTGGAGGCAGGGTCTTGGTGCATGTGCAACAGCACCCCAGCCCGTGGCTGCGATGCTCGGGCGATCGCCACACTGCGTCCGTATGGCAGTGACGATTGCCATGTGAAGCTTGGGCAAAACATACGCCAGGCATTACTTACAGCTGACTCGCAAAATGGAAGGGTCGGGCGTGCCGCCCATATAATAACACGGAGTTGGGCGTGGACTGTTCGCATGACCCAGAGCTAGTCATCGCAGCGAAGCACCGAGCTGTGTATTCAGGAATGAGCGCGCAGGGGCGGCCTTAGACACTAGAAACGGACGTGACTGGGCTTGCGCGCTGGCGACAAGTCGGCATAGCGTCCCGGGCAGGAGACGCGCTATTGGCTCCTCCGTAAGGCAGTGAGACATTTCGCGTCTCCCTTCGCCCCCGGTTCGCATAGAACGGTGAAACGTGGAGAGAGCATTCTGCGCCTTGTCGAGAGACTGTAGATTTGGGAAAAGGTTCCGCGAAGCCGCCAGACGCCCATAAATTCACGATAATCCTTGGGCGTTTATATGGGCGCATTGAGCGGCCTGGCTACCAGGCGCCTTCTGCATTGTCCTTTCCGTCCTCCACGTCGTCGTGAACGTTCTCGACGCTCATGATGCACTCGCTACACCCCAGTCCAGCTCGCCCGCTGGGCCCTCGCAGCATCCAACGATCAGTATCACCGGCACCCGTCGTTCTCCCCGAGGTGGCCCCTCTCAACCTGCGCAAGACACCCAAGCCTGAGCAGTCCAGTCTGGGGCCCTCTTCAAGCCTCCATCCAGGGCTGCCGGGGCGCACACCCGGCTCCTCTCCACGTCCCAAACTCAAGTTGCCTCTACTGAGTTTTAACACCGTCGGAGGAGACGAGGGGCCGTTCGCGGGCGGTTATGCAGGAGGCCCACCACCGGTGGGGGCCGCAATACAGCTCAACGGCAGCTCGTCTTCAAACGGCGGAAAGACAACCGTCCCCGGCAGTGGCACGCTGAAGCCAGAGATCACCATTTCACCTCGTGCGCTGCCACCGGTGGTATCCATGGACAACATCCGGCAGACAGTCGAGGAGTTCGACCAGTGGTCGGATGACGTACTCGAGGAGCTCGCGCGGCTGGGCGAGGGCGCGGGTGGTGCGGTGTACAAGGTACGGGACCGGCGGACGGGTGCGGTGATGGCGCGCAAGGCGATCACGACGCTCGAGGCGCCGATGAAGCAGCTACTGCGCGAAATCCAGATCACATCGTCGACGTCGCACCGCAACATCGTCCACTTCTACGGCGCATATATCTCCCCGTCGTCGTCCGAGGTAAAGGTGCTCATGGAGTACGGCGAGGGCGGCTCGCTTGAGTCCGTCGGGAAGCGCATGCGCGAGATCGGTGGCCGCGTCGGCGAGAGGGTCGCCGGGCGCATCGCGGAGGGTATCCTCCAGGGCCTCGCGTACCTTCACTCGCGCAAGACCATCCACCGCGACGTCAAGCCGCCGAACATCCTGCTCACTCGCGAAGGCGTCGTCAAACTCTGTGATTTCGGTGTATCCGGAGAGCTGGTTAACTCCATTGCGGGCACGTTCACCGGCACGCAGCTCTACATGGCGGTGAGTCTCAACTGATCGCAACCATTATATCATGATGTCTGAGCTTCTCCCAGCCCGAACGGTTGTCAGGGCTGGAGTACACCATCCGCTCCGATGTCTGGTCAACAGGGATATCCCTGCTTGAATTTGTCCAGAACCGTTTCCCATTCCCCAGCGATTTGGCGGCGATCGAACTCATGATGTATATCACGCAAAACGAGGTGCGTCTCTTCCTCCTGGCCCTTCTCCTTGCGGCATCCCAGGGTGTCTCCCTGCGAATTCTCCCTGTGTAGATCACTACACACACATCTGTGCTCATTACTGATGTGCTGTGCTGCCCTCTGATCCCACTTTGTGAATATGATGACTGATGGCCCTTCCACGTGCAGCCGCCAGAACTGGAGGATGAGGAAGACATCGTGTGGAGCCCTGAGATGAAGGATTTCATCAAGGCCACGTACGTCACTTCACCCTATCCTGCTCTGCCTTGTCACTCATCTTGATCCTCTCGGTGTTACCGGTCTCGATCTTTTCTGAATCCGCCCTTGCGTCGTGTTGCACATGGACACACCCTGGGTCATCGTTGTTTGACGCGACGTTTGTGACGTGACATGACTACGTGCTGTCCACGGCTGTTATTGCCACCTCAAGGCTCACGCGCGACCCTAATGTTCGACCCACGCCGCGCGACATGCTCGACCACCCCTGGATTACAAACATCATGCAGGAGCCCGTACGGATGGAGCAGTTCATGCGCAAAGTCTGGGGCTGGCGCGGTGGCCGGAAGTCCGGCGGGAGGTGCGTCATTTCACCTGCAAACCCTTTTGGTGTTCCCATGGTTGCCAAGACGCTATATCTCGTAGCGGCAATGCGGATCCCGCTCATCGTCTACGTTATCTCCGTTTGATATTGTCGTGCCGACCACTGACGTGTTTCTCTACACAGCTCATCCCGCCCCAGCTCCAGCAGGAGCGACCCCTCCCTCGACGCATCGATGGCTGGACTCTCCCTCGGCGGCGCGCCCGGCTCGGACTCGCCGCCCAGGACGGATACCTAGCCAGTCCCTCGTCTGCACGCACTTCGATCTCGCCTCATCTTCGTCTTCCATATCTCACCAATTGAATCCCTGCCTCCATCTGAATGCATCTCGTCCTTCGCCGTCTCTCCAATCTTCCTCCATTTCTGTCGCCACGCCACAGCCCCCGCCCATCCCAGCGCACGCACGCCAGACACCCGCATGCCCCGTCTAATATACCAATCATGCTCAAACACGCCTAATCGCACGCATCCCACGTCAGAGGAACTGCGTGCTCGTCATACCTCCTACCATACGTGGACCGCAGAGAGCGCAGCAGGATGATGCAGCGCTTCATGCGTATCTGCATCTAAGACAACTACGAAATCACGCGGCATGATGGACTCCTAGAAGATGTGGTCGGGCGGCTGTTTGGCTGGACACTTCAACTGCGCATCGAAGGATATGTAGCATCGCTTGTAATAAACGCGCTGGTTGTATGTACTTGGGTACGCTCGGAACGGAATGCAATGCTTGATTTCGTCGACTTTGATTCGGTACAGTCTTCTGGGGATGATGTGTGGTCTATGAGCGCTTGTGCAATGGGAGCTTCTGATAACTTATGTTGTGTCGGCTGTCTGCGATGCGAAGCACCGCTGGAGAAGATGCACAACTCTGAGAAAATGATCGCCCATTCCCTTCCCTTCCCGTTAAAGGCTGGTATCTCTTGTACGTTACATAGGATTCTGCAATCATTCTATTTTTTATGCTATAAAGAATAATTAAGAGAGTCGGTATTGCGTGTAACGATATATGCGTTGCTGAAACTGTATGTCCATCGAGAGCCAAGACTGAGAACACGAACGGAGGAAAGCTCGAAAACACTAGAACGAACACTCTGATGCGTGAGAGACTCCATCATTTCCCGCAATTTGTTGATAAGATCTCACTTAAGACCTGACCATCATGCCACCATCGACTCTCTGCGGCCCGTTCATCGCGCTGGCAGGTGCAGAAGACATTCCACGGCCTTTTCTGCCTCTACCACCACGTCTAACACCTCTAGCTCGACCGTTATCTCGACCCCTGATCGCACCTTCCTTGCGCCGACCCGCGTCGTCCCGCTCAGCCCCATGAGCCAGAGCCGGACCAGTCTGATCGTCGCGGAGGCTAGCATTGGGCAATCTCACGGTCGCTTGAGCGGGCCTCAAGCCGGAATCCAGAGATGCCCAGCCTGGTCCGGTATACGGCTCCTCATGATGCCCATGCGCCGTGAGCACATCGTGGAATGGACTTCTCATGCTCGGGCTCTGCTGCTGCGGGCTTGGGGGTGTGTACAGATACGGGGTGTTTGCGACATGGACGCCCGAAGATTTGGCTTCTCCAGAAGAGTAGCTGCGTGTGCGAGCCGGAGAGCTGATAGGTGTCGAGTGTCCGTGCTCGGTGCCGGAGCTCAGATCTTCTTCAGGAACCGAGGATAAGCGCCGTTGGATGAGCCGAGTAAGTGGAATCGAACGTGTTTGCTGGTGGGAGAAGCTGCGCAGCCGGGGTTTGGGAGATGTTGGAGAAGGAGGTGTAACCGTCAACGACGATTGGAGGTGCATGTCTGGACGGAAGCTCTTCTCCCGCGGCGACGCGAGAGCTGCAAAAGGTGTATTCGGAGGAGGCCTGGGTATCGCGGGTGAGACCTCGGCCTCAGCCACCACTTGTAGCACGCCTGGGAGTCTGCTTCCATGGACTTGAAGATATTCGGCGAGTGAACTCATGAGTGCAGCGTCAGGGATACAGCCAGTCGTCGAACGTGGCGGAGGTCTATGTAGCAAACTCGAGTAATCCTGTGCTTGGGATCCCGACATTGAACCTAGAACGCGAGACTTGCGATCGGTATTGTAAGCGTTTGGAGGGTTCGGCTTGTTATAGGAGATTTTGTGTGGCTCCGAGGCGTGATGCAGGGGTACAGACTGCTGTGTAAAGCTTGCAGGAGACATTCTAGACAGCTGAGACGTAGTGTTGAGCTCAGGAGACCAAAGAGAATCCTGATAGGGAGAGAAGTTCGAAGACCATATAGGAGACGATGAACTAGGAGGAGTAGGTAGGTGTTGCTGATGTAGCTGTTGCTGTCTATACTTGTGTGCAATCTCCAGAGCAGACATCCGGCGAGGTGCAGATTCATGGAAGGCGTGCGAGAAGTGACCAGCCAAAGAATCCAGGATAATAGGAGAACGAGAGGAAGCAGTGGAGGAAAGACCGGAGATAGATGTCAAAGAGCCCCGGGACTCCAAGCCCGCGTGATCATTGCTACGAACCGAGACAGAAGGAGAAAGTCCCAAATTTCTAGGTTTCGCATGGCCCAAGAATATAGCTTGCCAATCCAGTTCAGGTTCGTCACTCGAGTGATATGCGCGCAGATTAGAAATAGAAGAGCTGAGCTCACGACCACCGGAGAATTCATAGTCATGGCCGTAGTCAGAGCTCTCTGCATGCAATCTGAGAAGATGGTTGAGATCAATCGGATCTTGGCCTTGTAGGATGGTATCTAGAACCTCTTGATGTTCCTTCTTGGCAACGTGTGACTTGCGCTCATGCGATATGTCTGAATTCTGAGGTACTTTGTCGCGATTGCCAAGGCCCCTTGAGTCAGACTTTACAGATTCGACGCGACTCCTTGGCATTTGGAGGCGTGGGGGAAGGCTCGTTTGATGAGCCACTGTTGCACGGTTTGGCGTTGAATGCGATCGAGGGGCGGGATCCAAACGCCCACGGGCGGGCGTCGAATCTTCACCGGGCTCAAGACCCCATATCATCCGAGGCAAGTTCTCTGGTTCTTCGATAATAGTTCCTTCAGCTCCCCTGTTAATGTAAAATCAGCCGACATATGGCAGCCGGGAAGCGACACGTACGAAGGACAACGCGCATACGGCAAAGACAATGGTCCATGGAGCGCGGGTATCGGACGCGGTGGCGATTTGGCCCAAGTTACCCAGCCTAGAAAAAGTCAGCGGCAGCCCGAGTACACATGCATCGTGCATACCCTGGTCATCGGGATATGTCGATTGCGGACCCTCGGTTTGCGCGCTGTGGCGCAGGAATCCTTCAGGAAGTTGAGTTTTATTGGCGATGAAAACAATAGACTCAGGTGACGAAGGAGGGGACGGCGTATGGGGCAGATCGGTCACTTGTGAGCGCATCCGAACACGTGGGCACTCTTCATCTCCAACTGTCGATACATCCTCCAGACTGTCCATGCGGATATCATGGGTGTACTGCTCAGCTAGTGGCATGGATACCACCCGTAAAGTTGTCTTCTCCAAGACCTCCTTTGCAGAGTATACCGATATCGTCTCTGGTAGAGATAGAATCCTGGAGGTCGCCTTAGATTCTGCCAGAGCGGAGGGCCATGCACGAGGTATCTGACGTCTTCTAAGCTCTCGGGTCGTTGCTGTGATAGAAGGCTGCGGACTGGAATCGTCAAAGTCGTTGGAGCTATCCGCAGCGTGACTGTATGCGCTATCGAAGTTTTCTGAGCTTGCTGTAGGCGAAGAGTCGCGCGTGGAAGACATAGACATTCTGGATAGATGCAATTCAATGTCGCCGATAGTCCTTGCATTCGATGCCGTACGTTCAGGAGAATGGAAGACAGGCAATGACCAATCGTCTGTTTGCACGCCACGGTCGACAAACCGCCTTTGCTCAGCATGTGAGCTGCTGATGAGCCTTGGTTGATGCGACATGGTCGAAGCAAGTCCTGGCTAACGCGAGATGAGTCACAGGGCGGCGGACTCGTCACCGACCCGAGAGACGGTGAGCGTCGAGGACAAACCACGAAACAGTCGGAGCTTGAAAACGCGACTGAAACGCGGTTCGTTTTTGACGCGTCGGTCACGCGGACGCGTTGAAGCGCTGTCTTCTGTGCAAGTTTCTTTCCTTGGGCTGAGTCGCGGACGCAAAGTCCGAGTAATCCTGGGTTCCAGGGGTAAGGAGGGATTTGAATAATACTACGTGTTGATACATCGCATTTGAACGAATGGTGTAGATGATCTTCAAGATCCTGATGAACTAGGCCCATTGAATCTCAGTCTTTGCCGCAGCGATGGATCCTCGTGCCGTGCGTCAGTCATGGGTAAAGTCACGGGAGGATGCTGGGAAGACCAATAGTCCCTCAATTGGATCGCCGTCCCCTTGCTTCTAACCATCATAGTACCGGACGCACGTTCAGTGAGTAAAAAGTTCTTGGGGGATGTTAAACTGAGAGTTATCGTCAGTTCGGTCGATCTACCAACACGACTGTTGCATGTCTGACGGGGATGAAGTCCGAACGCAACTCGCGGCGCAACTCGCGCATCACAGGGAAATGATTTTGCGATTGAGTTCTCAGTGGAACGCTTTCTCGCCCACATACCATCTCCCCCAAGAGCTATTGGCGGAGATATTCATTCACTACGTCGAGGATGCCATATCCCCTGCTGGTCAAGACGAACGCAGACCGGTAGTCAAGCGATATCGGTGGATTCGGATTACGCATATCTGTCGCCACTGGCGCAATGTTGCACTTTCCTATCCTAGGCTGTGGAGTAGCATTCTGGTTACCAATCCGCTGTGGATGGCCGAACTGCTCCGTCGTGCAGGACAAGTCCCTCTGCGCGTGAATGCCTATCTCGCCGAGAGTGGTTCGAGAGGTCTAAAGCGAATGAATGCTTTCAAGGTCGTTATTCGCGACGCGAACCGTATTTCGGATCTCAAGCTCGTACTTTCCTTCATTCAACTCGCAGAATTCCAAGAGGGGCTTAACCAGCTCATGAATGACCTAGAAAGGTTGGACCTCACTGTCGTAAATGCAAGCGACTTCAACGAGGCCTATCATACCATCTCACTGCAGGCAACTGCCCCCAAACTCCGGCACATTACCCTCCGGGACACGCATTCTATAATGCCATGGTCTAGCACACCGTTCTGCCCGACAATGATAACATTGTCTTGCTCTTCTTCCTGTTACTCGCCGAAAATCGTCACGACTTCGGAGATACTCAATGCATTGGAAGCGATGCCTCTTCTCGAGTTCATCGTTCTCGAGAACATGTTGTCGTCCGAAGTCCTTGAAGATGACGGTCCTCGCATTGTTACCTTGGACCATCTGCGCTCCATCAGTATGTCCGGCGACAACCTCTCCCCTTTGGCATGTAGCACGCTGCTCAGCCATCTCGTACTACCCGCTGTCTCAGAAATGACATGCAGCTGTTCCCCTATCGATACTGCCGCTGAGCTCCTCTCGCCGTTCACTTCAATTCTGCAGCGAGTGACCACGGTCCATGTGGACGTGAATGATTGGACGTTGAATTTTTACGTCTGGGTGGATCAAGACTCCGTTCCTATTGCACCCTTCTTTCCCCGCTGTCCTCGCGGCGACTTCAACTTGATCTTCACAAACGGGAGCGTTTTGGATTTGGCGCCCGACATACTCCTGGGTCTGTGCCGAAATTCTCCTTTATCCCACCTACAAACCCTGGTCATATCATTGAAGGCGTTCTCGCAAGAGAACTGGGAGGTGCTGCTTGCCCACATGCCCAGAATCGTCGTTCTAGACGTCTTGGATGTCCTAGATTCCGCCTTAGCGCGTGCATTATGTGCTCGCAGTGAATTGCGTGATGGTGCCACGGATGGGTTGGTGTTGCCCAGGCTGCATACCCTGAAGCTCACGCAATGTTCCTTCGTTTACCCAGGAAACGCGGAGGGCATGACGTCACTCGATAACTTACTCTTTTGTCTGACAGGGAGACAGGCGAGCGGGGCTGGCATCCGACAGTTAATTATGAAGGACTGCTTTTTGCCACCACAGGGTGACCAAGACCGTCTTGCAGAATTAGTCCATGACATGGTCGTCCACAGTACTCCAAACCCGAGTTGGACCCCAGCCGCTGGATCTCCACACGGGCACGCGATCCCGTGGATGTGGCATAACGCCACGGGCATTCTTCCAGACGAGGATCTTGCACCGATCCTTTTCACCCCTCCACCTCCCCCTCTGCTCCCCCCTCCCCCTCTGTTCGTCCCTCCTCAAGGTCCGCCCATCCTCATCCCTCCGCCTGCGCCTGTTCTCGCACCGCACCCTCCACTCGTCCTTGCCCATCTCCATTAGCCTCCTCTCCCCGATGTTCAAGATGTCCCTGACCACCTGCCACCCGTCGCGCAGCAATAGTTCCTTGGCTGTATCCCACCGATCTTCCTCCTCCCCCATCCCTCTGTGTCGTCTATGAACGTGCACGTACTGTAACTGATGGTGTCACCAGCATATCTATTCCTACCTGGCCGTATGTTCCTACTTCTCTATCAACGATGACGTCGATGTCGTGGTTCGTAGGAATTCTTTTCATATCATCTTGAAATAGTCTTAGGACCTGTTTCTCGTCCATGGCATATATTTCCCGTACGTGGAATTTCTGTCTCAATATCCGATCAGCTTCCCTGATCGTTTCCCATGCTTCGGAGCTTTTAGCACTTCAATAATTTCATCATCAGGGTTGCCATCTCTGTAATGTTGTAGTCTCATGATCAACTGGGAGTGAATGATGCGGCGAGACGGCCAAGTGATGTGACAGTGCTCAGGTGCAGGCCATGTATTTCTAGGAAATGTCGCAGAAATTTACTCGTTGGCAATCATATCTATTCCTACCTGGACTTGCCCTAAAATTTACAAGGGATATGTATGAGGGGTTCTATGCAGTGGATTTCTGAAAGAAGCTGGATATCTTGGACATGCCCTTCACGTTCGCCTTCTTTAGTTTCTCCACGCCATACGATGCCTTCGCCTGCCCCTTTCGCTTCTTGTCGGTCGCTTCAGCGCCCTTCGTCTGGCTCTCTCTCATCTCTGCTTTATTCATGTCCGCAGCTGCGAGTGAAACAGCTTCCTCTCTTAGAGCCTTGAGGTACGTGTCGAGCGCGGTAAAGCTTGAGAGAACGAAGAGGTCAGAAAAGCGCATGAGGCGGACACGGTAGAGACGGCATACTCGTAGGATTCAAGCAATGCGGTATAAACATCACGAGGGATGTATTGTGATACAAGGTCGCAAGCTGCACGTGTCCGAGCGGCTAGTCACACAGTATTCAAGCATGTTCACTACGGGCAGACGCGCAGAATACGCACAATCTAGAAGAGCTTCTTTTCCGTCCTCCATTAGCCCGTCCTTAGCAAGATTCCGTATCAGTGTCCGCGAGGTCTCTATGATCTCCGGTTTCGCGAGGTGCGCAACCTTCGACCTCAGGTATTCCAACGTCTTCGAAGAGGAGTAACGGTATACGGTCAGATCTTCAGTGATCTCTGGAGACCATGTCAGTATAACGCTGTGTCCGTAGCTGTCGAGATGCACCTGACCTTTCATCTCACATATTTGGGACATCGCCTTCCGCACACAGGTGAAAGAACTGAAGTACGGCAGGTCTCTCGACGCTTGACTGGAAGAGTCCGTTGCATTCAGCTTGACAGCGGCCTCCTCGAACAGGTCATCCGCCGGCCGAAAGTTTCCTACACCACCATCTGCCTGAAGTTGTGTCAGAAGCAATCTCGCCACAAGTACGCAAAGGGAGTTCTACCGGTACCAGCACTCGCAAGATGGGTACGAGCAGAAAAGCAGAGTCGACGGGAGTCATGAGTAGTAGCTTTCCATCTAGTCAATCTGTCAGTGGCTGCAGGCTTCTATACCCAGATACAGGGCATACCCTCAACAACGTCATCGGAGGGCATGAACCAGGATCTTCTTTCCGGGGAGGCTATCATTTGAACTTCCAGAACGGAAGTTCGTTCATCCTCCGAGTTGGTAATCTTGTAGGGCAGAAACAGAGACGAAATTCCTGAGTACGACAAGTGCCAAATATATCATTGCGTTTCAATGCATACAAACAGTCAAAATGATTGGACACACCCGTTCGAGGATGAGGCAATCGAACGAATCTGAGGCTAGAGGGGTTGGATACTCCGCGCATGCTGAGTTGCGCGAGCATAGAGTCGATGACATCTGGTTTCTAGCTTCAATGAGGTTCAAAACCGCCAAATGTTCTACTAGAATGTACCTCTAGGAAGAATGCCCAGATGTAAAGCCATGTCGGCTGGCTGATCTTTTGGTAGGACGTCGTAAGTAGAGAGCTCGGAAGGCGCGCTTGTGGCAAGCGCGACCGCGTTCTTTGCCCTTGTTTGTTCTGCACACTGTGCCCCGAGGGCCAGGCCCGCACTGGCACAAGCGCGTCGGTCTTGTTCTATGCAAACGCTTGCGGGATAAATTCCACACTATTTCTTGCATTCATTGTCGAGATTGAGACAAGAATGGTAGTCGAAGAATTCTACTTGATCGCAGTGCACGGAGGTGCAGGTCACCACTCTCCGTCTCGGTCCTCCGATGCGGAAATCAAGAAAGTGCTGAAGTCGTATGATTTCCATCATCTCTCACGAGGACGAAGATATATCTCATGTTCAATCTTTTGTACTGCAGAGCCTGCAGGGTAGCGCTGTCGACCCTTGCGGAAGGGACATCAGCGTTACATGCCGTGGAAAATGCCATGACGGTCCTTGAGAATGATGAATGTCTGAACGCTGGTGAGTCGTGGCTAAGCGTATGGATTGATTGATAGTTCATATTTCCATTTGTCCTTTCTACTTCTTCATGGTCCAGGCTGTGGTTCGAATCTGACATTGAATGGGGACGTGGAATGCGATGCCTCCATCATGGATGGTGAAACTGGTGACTTCGGTGCCATTGGCGCAGTCTCAGGTATGTTCTGCCATCGGATTGCTGCGTTTCTGAGAAAATTCTCATTGATGTAATTTCTGATGTTGCTCTTGGTTACGCAGGGATCAGAAATCCGGTGAGGCTCGCAAGAGCGGTGCTCGAGCACTCTCGCAATCCGGATTCCTTCGGTCGGATACCGCCTCTGTACGTCGCATCATCACACCTAATGGACACATTGTCGAGCTCAACTGCCTGCTAAAGCACATGCGACCAGATTATTAGTGGGTCCTGGGGCCACTCAATTTGCTCGGACGTCTGGCATCGAGGTGGTTGCTCCGGAGTGCCTAATAGCTCTCAGAGCCCACAGACAGTGGGCTCACTGGAAGAGTATTGTGGAGGCCGCTTCTGATATCTCTAAAGAGCATAGAGGTGGGATCGAGAGCTCCGCAGCAGAAGGCACGATGAGCGGCTTTCTTACCTCCACCGCAGATACATTGCACGCTATACAAGATACAGTGGGAGCAGTAGCTTGGGACAAGATGAAGGGAATGTCTGCCGGAGTCTCAAGGTATTTGGAGTTTCGCTTGTTTCGTGCCTGGTCTGATTCTAGCTTGCAGCGGTGGTCTGCTGCTCAAGCATCCCGGCCGAATCGGAGAGGCAGGTGTATTTCTGCAACTGAGAGCTTCCGGCCATATCATTCATCAAGAGTGATGATCAGGCTGCTACGTACGGAGCAGGTTGCTGGGCCAGCCTCCCCTCCGATACAACTCGTGGTGTGTCCTGTAGTGTTTCTGGTACTATCTCCAGCTCGCAATCGAGACAAGACCTCGCCAGCTCATGTGTGTTTTGCAAACAGGCGCTGGTGAATATATCATGCGGAGCATGCTGGCCAAGAAAGTCGCAGACGCCGTAATCCTTTCAGGGCCGAATGAGACGCACGATGTTCTGCAACACGTACTGCGGCAGTTCTACGGTGCGGCTAATGGCTGATGGATATGCGCAGCCAACATCTCATGTCAGTTTCAGAGGACTGTCGCGCTCGTGGTGAGCACAATCCACACGCGGGCATTATCCTGCTGTTGCGAGAGCAAAACGCCGAAGGAGTCATTGTACGTGAGTGCGCTTCCCACCCAGTCGTGTGCATGAATCTCATGCCAGCATCGTTGCAACACAATCGCATTTGCAGCCCGGCTCTGGTGTGCGTTCACTACTGAAAGCATGGCCGTTGCGTATGCCTCATCACTGGACGCTAAACCCCAGGTACGCCCTGCAATACGAAAACATCCCAATTTCAGGAGACATCTGACGGTCGGCGTTTTTGCATTCCGCAGGCTGTCATTTTACGTAGAACGCAACAACGCCGCGGAGACTTGCCCTTTTTCATCACAAACCTACCACTAACAAGACTCTAGATTTGGAGCCCAGGAAGGCACACTAGACCAGTGGTCTTCTTTCCCCACGCACCTCGGGTACACCCCGGAGACACATGATGCGACTAGATAAAATGATACGTCAATCAAGATTTCACTCGTGCCCAACGAAGCAACGATTCTTCATATTTGGCTTCCCGTGAACGAAGCCTGGTCACCCCGCGGCATTGCCCGCCGTTACGGCCCGGCGGACGCTTAATAGCCTGCAGTATCTATACAGTTACCTCAGCTCGCCAAAGTTGATCTCCTTGATCTCGCCTGGAAGCTTTTCGACGCGGTAGATCGCGGCCGGAAGTTGAGCGGCATCGCAAGACGACTAAGGAACGAAGCCCCGAAGGCTGTCCGCACGAGCGCCGCTATTCATCAACGTTACTTTGGGCCGTTATTGTAAGTCGGGGTGCCGTTATGGAGGTTGTTCTGGATGGCAGGGGACCGAGGAAGAGAGGCAGATGCCGGAGCATTTGACACGAACGTGGGCCTGGCGGCATTGAGTCGTTGGAGTGTTTTGATGGGGAATTTCGTTCTGGGGAGAAAAAAGAGGGTATTGCATTAAATTAGTCGTTCGCAAAGCCAGATTCGGGAATGGCATCATGCCCGGGTACATCGCAAATTGCGTCAGCGTGCAGCGATAGCAACCAAGATACCGAAAGGTACTAGCGCACCTGAAGCGACAGATGAAAATTACAGTGATATAACACTTACCGGCATGTTGAACAAACTGGCACAGGATTGCAAAAGACTGATCACAAATTCTTGATCCAGGTGAACAGTGCGAAAAGCTTTGTCCAAACTCACTCGACAAGCAAACGGAACACACGAATCCGATGTCTACTATCTTCTTGTGACAAAAACATGCCGCTCGGAAGTCAATTTTGTCTTGCGTAGGTACTGATAGCAGCTGCCGAATACCAGGCGGAGGCAGGAAGGACATCTGTATTGTGCACGCGGTCACAGGCGTGTGAGCATGACGCACAATACTGCGCCGAACAATGAGCGCTCACGGTCAGGTACTGGAGGACGGCGTCTGGCCGGTTGAGATGGAGATACGACCCGCCCGTCAGATGCGCCGCCTGTTGCAAGAATACGCTATCAGGCCCGTAAATTTTACATACATCTATGGTCACTTTCTGCGGAAGATCAGTACGCACGCTCCTCGCGTTGAGAGCCACGAGACGCACTAGTTTCTGGGCGGAAAAAATGGAATTCATGATGGGAATATATGATGGCGACTGATCTGGAGATACGGAAAAAATCAAGATTCGTGGGTCGAGAGGTGCTTGTTTTTCTTCGGCGGGAGTAGTCGACGATGAGGGAATAGTCAGACGATTGATATCTAGTACATAAACAGTAAGCATTGTAATATCAGAACCATAGAGACATCTGACAGCATACAGCACAATGACTTCGTGATGGCACCAACTAGCCCAATGGGAGCTGACAGAAGCAGTGGCCGCTGTGAGTGGTCCCCCAAAACAACGGCAGGCTGCGCACCTTCTGCTTCCAGCAACTCAAGTGCTTCTAGCTGATTCCGAATGGAGCCCATTATCGTAGAATCCAGAACCTTGAATGGGCGGTACGTATTGGCATCGGCATTCACACTGTGCTCCTCCGCAGCAATCGTGGTCGAAGAATATAGTAGAACACTGATAGAACGCCGTCCGTGCATCAGTCATGCGCTCGTCCAGGGTAGCATGCACTTGACCCACCTTTTCCCAGGAAAAGCACCGAATACAGCGAGGGTGTTCTCGTCTTTGCATGCAATATGTGAATTAAAGAATGCCAGAAGCTGTGAGAGGAACGACTGGAGCGTGAGCGGATAAGGATTGGACGATTGGGAGCACAGGTGCCATTGCGTTGGAGATAGATCGATAACGACACTCAGATGCGAGGCTTTGTCCATGGCTTCGAGTGTACTCCGCTTTCCGGCTTTTCCAGCGTGCAAGAATTACATGTATCGGCCGCGGGAGGGCGAGCGAGATGAGAGAGCGGGAAAGGGTGGCGGGGCAACAGGTCGCGCTTGTACATTACGCGTCGCAGACACGTGCACGTCCACACGAGAAGCGTGATCCCATCGACCTCAAAGAAAATGAATATTGATGATGACCCAGTAGCCGTGAATACATCAACTTATACACTCGATACTATTAGGACAAGGGGTAAGGTACATAAAAGCACCGCGACCGCTTTAGGCTTCAGTCATGGCCGCGCTAGCTGCCCTGCCACCCATGTTCGTGCTTAGACAGCGGCACAACAATAATGTTCTCGCCATCGGTACCTCCGGGATTTCCCATCCACCGCCAACATGGGCCACATATAACAAAAGGAGTTTCTCCGAGTCTAACGTCTCCAATGACTGCGTAAACAGCAGGAACCTTATTGCAAGCGCGGCACATGTCAAGCAGCGGAGGGGTTATCTGCGTTGTTAGAGGGAATGAGGAGCAACGGGGGTCTAGATGGTGGCGAAGCCTATAAATAAATAAAGAATATCAGTATCCGTAACGCGGAATGACATAGAATGTGAAACACTGTACCGGACTTGATCAACCACGACGAAGTGCTCGCAGTTGCCGGCATGAAGCAGCCAATACGGTTCATGCAACTTGAAAGACAGCGCTGCAAAGGTCATGTCATGCAGAGAGGGTCCCTTCTCCAGAGTCGGACGTTTGGCAGCAGGCAATGTACTCAAATGCTTCAGGAGCTTGCTATGGTTCGCAATGCGTCAGCAAGCATGATTCATATGAGAATCAAACGCGCTTACTCAGAATAGTCTTCCTCGCTCTGCCCATCGCCGTAAGCCGTTCCATTGATGCAGATCACACACCCCGCACTTCCCCGTGACGACTGAGCAGGATCATAGCCAGTCACGCGCCCAGCATCGGAAGTTCGCGACTCGGGTATCTCATTTGAGCAGCATGGGATCGCCTCGAAGAGATCTCCAAGCGTTTGGGAAGATAACAGAACGTGTTGCGAGGAGCGGGATAGTAGCTTGTGTCCCCAGGATAACTTGTCATAGACGGTGACAAATACCAGAGCCTCGTGTTCACTGGGCGGATTAGATAGACCTACGAGTTTTTTCTGGCATCTCAGGGTCAGCTCAACCTCTACAGAGTAGGGAAACCACGGACAACGTCGGTTAACGTATTATGATCGGAGTGCTTCGGCGGACGTATGAACGAGGCTGCATGTTGCGTCAGTCTGCAGATCCAGATTGATATTCAGCGAAACATCCGCGGATCAACATGAGGACTACTCACGGCCAACATTTCAGCATAACGTGGTCTAGCTTTGCCTTGAGAGCTAAGGCATCGGGATGCCCTTGGGTAGTATCAGGCAGTACAGTCCTCTTACGCTTCTTCTTCGACGTATCAGCGGTGTCGTAAATTGACTGCACCAGAACTTCATGACTCTTCGTGACATATGCCATTGACCTGGGGTTGTTCAGAGCATCGTGCAGGGTACCCTCCAAGTCATCAACACTATCCTAACAGATCAAACGTAAGCTCGCGGTCAAGGACTAGACAGCGATAGATGGAAAGCGACGTGTGCTTCTCGGTCGTGATCTCGAAGCGACCTGGTCCTCGTGCCGACAGTCCATCGAGGCAGATCCAGAATGATATAGAATCCAGCAGTCGAGCTGCTAAGCGTCGCACCGTGGCAAGTGTTTGAGAAAGACAGACGTACCTGCACTCCGTGCCTACTGCGATCTGTTCGGCGGAAGACAACTCGTTCCACAGCCGTGCAACTCCAGCAGGAACCGAAGTATTAGGCAGTCCAGCCACAGAGTGAGACTCGAGTGATATGTCAGAGGTGGCCTCCAAGAATTGAGGGATGACAATCGGTTCTGAAGCCGGGCCAAAGTGAGATTCATGTGCCTGGCCTTGACCGAGACTCAGTGCCGCCATAAGTATTCCACTGGATGGAGGATTGCAGCGGTTCACAGCTCGTGGTTTGGTGCCAGAAGAGTTGAGCAGGAGGTCGCGGTCAAGCGAGGTGGTTGAAGACAAGCAACGCGGTCTTGACAGGGTGGCCGCTCGACTCGCCGCAGCTCGCTGCCGCCGTCGATCTCAATGCTACGCTCATGGCTTTCTGACTCCTAGAGCTCTGCACCGACGCAATATCATACCGTAAGATAGTGATGTTCTGGTTCTCGCTGGTGACACCTTCAGCAGCCTTCACCTCGCTTGCCTATCCTCGGCAACGAGCAGGGGCGCCACGGGGCGCTGGGAATGGGGCCGGCTGTCCGACTCGCATTGGGGTGAGGTGACGCTTCCATCGTTCTCACCTCGTCCTGCAGCGAGCTTGCACCTGGCCGATGTTGTCCACAACCCGTGCGTCTCTGCCACGAAGTCTCTGTGCTAGGGGGACCTTGTCTCGTGCCCGTATCGCCTCGAACACCCCCATATCTCACATCAGGTCGTCGGTAATTCATCGGTCGTACATTGCCCCATTATCTGTAGCTATTTCCGCCCCTTCTACTTCTCGCAGCATGTCGAGCCACGCCGAATCCGCCGTGCGGCCAGACCCCGACCAGGTCATACAGGACATTGCAGATTACGTGCACGATTACAAGATTGAGTCCGAGTTGGCCTGGGAGACTGCCAGGCTGTGTTTAATTGACACGATTGGATGTGGGCTCGAGGCCCTCAGGTTCCCGGTTTGCGCGCGACTGCTGGGACCTGTGGTGGAGGGCACTATCGTTCCGAACGGTATGACTCCCCCTGCTATCTTGGGACCATCATGTTGAACTCGTGTCTCTGCGCTCACAGGCACGAAGGTCCCGGGCACGAATTATCAGCTTGATCCAATTCGCGGTGCCTTCAATATCGGAACCCAGATCCGCTGGCTTGACTTCAACGACTGCTTCCTAGCGGCAGAATGGGGTCATCCGTCCGATAACCTTGGTGCTATCCTTGCCGTGGCGGATCACCTCGCTCGGAAGGGGGAGCCGTTGACCGTTCGTGACATCCTCGAGGGGATGATCAAAGCGCACGAAATCCAAGGCAGTCTTGCTCTCTTGAACTCGTTCAACCGCGTGGGCTTGGATCACGTTGTCCTTGTCAAGGTCGCCAGTACTGCGGTCGTATCTAAGCTCTTGTTAGTACGAGATAAAACTCAATTCTCTTACATTGCTGAGTAAGATTGGCCTCATTTCTCTTGTTTTCTAGGGGCCTAAACCGGGCTCAGACCATCGACGCCGTTTCGCATGCCTGGGCGGATGGTCAGTCGCTGCGCACATACCGCCACGCGCCGAATACGCAGTCGCGTAAGTCATGGGCTGCAGGGGATGCCTGCTCTCGTGCAGTCAACATCGCCTATCTTGTGAAGAAAGGCGAGAAGGGCATGCCCTCCGTTCTGACCGCCAAGACATGGGGTTTCTACGATGTTCTTTTCAAGGTGGTTACACCCCCCTGCAATCCGTTACTGCACGAGTTTCTCACAGCGTTCCATGTTCCAGGGCAAGCCATTTGAATTCCAGATGCCGTACACGTCCTATATCATGGAAAACGTACTCTTCAAGATCTCATACCCGGCTGAGTTCCATGCGCAGACTGCTGTGGAGGCTGCGCATATCCTCCACGACAAGCTCAAGGCGCTCGGAAAGAGTACTGATGACATCAAGAGTATCAGGATTAGGACACAGGAGGCAGCAATGCGGATCATAAACAAGCACGGTCCCCTTGACAACTTCGCTGACAGAGAGTGAGCAATGGAGTCGACTGATGTTCACAGCCAGGCTGACAATCATTTGTAGCCATGACATCAACTACATGGTGGCATATCCTCTCATCTACGGCAAACTCACCTCCGAGTCGTACTCAGACGACGCCGCTGCCGACCCACGCATTGACGCTCTCCGCGCTAAGATCACTTGCGTGGAGGAGAAGACTTACAGCGTCGACTACCACGACCCGGCGAAGCGTTCCATCTCCAACGCCCTCTTGGTCGAGCTCAATGACGGCACTGTCCTGGACGAAGTTGCCATCGAATATCCTGTCGGTCACAAGCGCAGGCGTGAGGAAGGGAAGCCGCTCTTGCTGAAGAAGTTCAAGACCCACATTGCGCCCCACTTCAGCGAGGCGCATCAGCAGAAGTACGTGACTGATCTGCAACGCGGGTTCCTGGTGTGTCTCATAGTCACTTGTCAACAGGATCCTGGAGACCGTCAACGACTCCGCCTCACTGTTCAAGATGCCGGTGGACAAGTTCACCGACCTCTTCGCCAAGCCCTGAAAAACGGGATTGCACCACGGTGGTTCTGGACGTAGCTGACGCATACTCCTGACGTTGTACAATACTGAATGGATATTCCGGATGATCGGGGACTCACGGCAGTGCTCATGAATTAAGTGTGGATGAAGCATTAGGAAACCCTGTTGCATCGCCCAGCACACGGACACAATCTCACAATGGTAACCCTTGTTTCCCGCAAGATGTAAGCCTTACGGACACTGGTCTCTGAAACATCTGCGCAGGGCCGCATGCCACTCATCATGGATCTCATACTAGCAAATCGATGTGAATCATTTGAGTCTCGCCGCAGGTGGATGGCTTCGACCGTGGAGCATGAACCTTGGGAGCGTGATCACCGATCTTCACGGGACATCAATTAGCCTCCGTATCAAAATTGACGCTTCCGTGCAGATGCATGGCAAAGGTACTACACCATCTGCCGCAAAGGTCTTCGCCCCGGAGTTTCGTGCTAGCATTGGTGACTTTGAAACTGGGGTGCTCTCATATATGTGTTTGCTGACGACGATTGGACGCATACGACTTCCTCGGGCCGGGGGTAATCTCGGCGGTCCTGATGTGACGAGGGGGACTTCTGCAAAGTCACTGGGACTGTAACGTTTTGTTGGAGAGGGCTTGCCATATTGTGTATCGCATTCATGCGATGGACTCTGATGCGGCGACTGCCCAGGCTTTGTCACCCGGTTCCACAGATCCAGGAAAGATCACATCAATGAAAAATACAGGCATTCATGTGAAGATGTGGATTCAGCGGGTGCAAGAGGCATACGGCCGCGGGCACACGGAGTCCACGCAGCAGTGGTCAACAATACGCATGGGTATTGTGTGCCGATGCTTTTGTCACCCTGAGTGTTTTGAGGCCGGAAGGCAGTGTGATGCATGGCTAGGATCGCAGCGCCAAAAGAATCACTGATATTTCCCATCCGTTTATCAGAAATCGTTCCTGGACCGTAGCATGCCCTCGACGTTCAGCCCTGCCAATATAGAACAATAAGTGTTGAATAAGAGGACGTGAGGATCAGACGGCCGTCGCAGAACACGCCCTTGTGAAAGCCCATGCCGAGCAGTCAAGCAGACAAGACGGCGGAACTCTAGAGTCTGGCCGCCGCTTATCGCGCGCAGGCCCCAGCGCGATTGCAGCATCGGAACTGCGTAACAATCGCAGCCGGTGAGCTCGACCAATGACTGCGAGTGCAATCGTGCGCGGCTCGGCCGGCCTCCCTTCTTGCGAAACATTGCGACGCATGCGTGTTACAGGAAGTAACTTACCAATTAGGCCTCGCCGCTGCAATGAGACTTGCAACAAGCGCATCGGGCAGACCTCACAATCAGTTGCATCACTGTTCTCTGGGATACTGAGCCGATGGCTCTCCGGCACGTCGAGAAAACTGGTACGGCGGGAGTGATTCCTTGTTGTTCATTTCCAGCCGAAGGGCGCCCTCGAGGGATTTGGTTCCGCGAGACTTTATTGTCGGTTAATGTGCGCTCGGGTAAAAGGTCATCGGTGGCGAGTTCGCGATCAAGATACAGGCATCCCGCCACAAACGCTGCGATTGGTGCGTGCCGCGCGGACGTGGCCGTTTCCGAAGCTGCTCTTCTCTTCCGTCGCCAGTTTCCTCTAGTTCCTGGTACAACTTATCCTCGTTCTTCCCTTCCGCAGACCTCGGCCGCTTCCGCGGACATCCCTTTGGAGGAAAACACTCCTGAATTGAACGTCGTTTTTATGTCATTTCTCGCGTTGCGGCCGAGACGCATGCCGAGGCGCTGGCCGTAGCCCGTCGGCGCCGACGGGCGGGTGACTCTCGTCGCTGTCTCCTGCAATGTCGAGGCCACCCGTGGACTTGTGGGCGCTGCCACTTGGAAGGTGACCTCATCCTTCTGTCGGTTCCGCCCTTGGATCGCGATGGTGCTGCTCGAACCCCGCAGCGCGACTTGCGCTCTCGGATGCGTACCAGCCGACGTCAAGGTCGCGTGCTTCGACAATCTCCGTTCTATCAAGCGTCCCCGGACTCGCGATCGTCTCGTCTATCGACGCACTCGAGCTCGCGCCCGAGTCGTGATACGAAGGACTGTGGCTGACCGTGGACAACGCGGACCCACAGCGCCGCGCGGGTCGTGACTGCGGGCTGGCACATCAATGTTCTCATGTCCGTAAGCAGATGGCTTCGACTTCTTGACGGCACACATGGTGAACATGCGGCGCGCACTGTCAGGTCTCTTCCTTTCTGACCTTCCAATGAGATAACTGCGATCCTGTTATTTCGGGACCTCCCGCGAAGCACGAGCAAGAACCATAACACGATTTTGATTGACTCAGAAAACACGCTTCTGGCTGCGGTCCTCGATGTTGTTAATCGCGTCCCTGGATACAATTCAGGCGAACGTGGTCATGCTGGCCTGCGGCTGAAGTCGTGCATGCGCAAATAGTTGAGTGACACCTACACTTGTTGCAATGACCGGATGATAGGGAGCTATCGCCTTAAGCTATAGGATTTGTCTTCTCACGCGCATTCCGCACACGTCTCTAGAAGCCGGAGGTGAAAGTGGTCCGCGATGCGGATTTGCATAAAGCGTGGGGGAAACTCCCCACTCATTAGGTTAGGGACCACGTTCAGCGGCGGAGAAGCGTCAATTAAGTTCGGGGAGGTCGCCCTCACGAGGTGCGTGAGGAGTGCACTACCCATCTCATTCCACCCCGTATATGATGCCGGAAGCATAAGGCGCTCCATGCCAATCTCCTTGATGACCCTTTCAAGTGGAACGTATTGCACTAGACATATAAGTATTATAACTGACTCTAGTATGCTATAGCTGGCGGCGTGAGCTGCATTTTGCCAGACATGGAAGTATGCTGATAGGCAATTACCTACGACCGGATTTTGTACGCCTCGGCCTTGCTCGGAATTCACAGCAATTGAGTCGAATATCATTGCGTATTTGGTCTCTGACGCCACGCACGGCAAGATCTCGTCCTCCTTGGGCCTGCTTCTTCGAAGCCTTTGCAATGAACGCAATCCACGCTGAGTGCCCGAGTGTGCGCGACCGGGTGCGACAGGACATCACTACATCTGCATCAGCATGGCAGGCATAGCATCGTATATGATGCTCAGGCGTGATGCAGCGTTCACGTCTGCTCTCTCGTCGTGGCACGCTGGCAGGAGCGCGCGTCAGGAGGAAGGCGGGCAATTTCCGGTCCCTCGTATGAGAACGGTGGAGATAATGCCTTTCCCTACTACTCACACGCATGCCGCATTTGCTGTCACGGGAATTCAACGACACATTCAGGTCGGGCACTTAGTCTGACCCCACAGTACGTTAGAAAATTTGTTATATCAATCTTCTGGGCGTGCTTCCTGAGCCATCATCGTGGTCGGAGGCTTTGCCACATGCTTGACGTAGACGTATAGCGGGAACGGCGTCCGTGTGGTGGTAGGGTCTGTCTACCACTTCTTCGAAGACGTTTGTGCACTCGTGGTGCGCGCGTGTCTGCATAGAAACCCTCTTTCTGGCCGGTGTTTTCGCAGCAAAAGCGTGTCCCATACTGTTCGCTTTCGTCATACTTCGGGTCGAAAGACGTGATACTTGTCATGGGATCGGTGCAAATGGGATTGACCCGGCAGGGCGGAACAATTCGGCACGATCAGCAAGATCAAAACAACACGACCCTGACGTCCCAACTAGTGTGAAAGTAACAAATATATCCTTATCCGTGTCAGGTCACAGTGATATGCACAACTCTGCTGATCTTCCCTGTCCAGAGATGCTGCCTCCCTCTTGAGGACCATTTGACGCTCCAAATTTGCTCAATGGCCGAGTACCAGCCCGGTGGGGCAGCCCGCCGAGGAGGACAAGAATTTGCCGCCACAAAGGCAAATGATGCACACTGCCGCGGGAAATTCCCGGCAAGCGCGCGGAAAAGGGCTCACGCCGGCCAGAATTTCTGAGAGGAATATCCACCAAAACAATTCTTCCATGGCCCCCTCGTCTCAGTTTTCCAGAAATCCGTGGATACGGAATCCTGCATTTCACGCTCAGCTCCCAGATCCAAAATCTGCGATTCGTGTCCCGATATACAGTGATCCGCAACAACACCACTCATGTTGTCTTCCTCCCATGCACACTCGCGTTTTTAAGGATGGACAGGATGCCGCCCAACTATCATTCGTCGACCCCCGCCCATCCTCTCGACATGATGGCCGATAGCCTCCAGTAGTGAGTCCGCATCGTCATCACCCCCATCGACTGTATCTGATTATCTTCCATCTCTCCCGCAGCCCGCCCGCTAGCCATTATGTTCCCGCGGCATATTTCTCGCAGCCGCATGTCCCAGGTCATATGCACGTCGTCAACACCTCTCCGCGTCAGGATACCGGCGCACAGAGGAAACGTCCTAAATATACCCGTAGTAAGACAGGATGCTTGACGTGCAGGGCGAAAAAGATTAAGGTGAGTCGACCAGAGGCATCTGCGTGTGCCACGATGGATGACCTGGACTGCTTGCTAGTGCGATGAGACCAAGCCCAACTGCGTGAGATGTACACATGGGCAGCGTGAGGTTAGTATTTCTGTCTTGCGCGCGATTCTCTTCGCTCACGCGGGGCGACAGTGTACATGGCCAGAGGGCGTGCCATCGCGGAAGAAGCCGTTGCCCAAGAGGGAGCCCGCGCCTGAGACCACAGGCTTCGATACCCGACCCTCAACTGCAGGCTCCTCAGGCCTCTCAGAAGCGTCAACTCCTCCCATACGAGATCACACTCCTCCAAAGCGAGAGCCGATAGAGCTAGGTTTGCCACCAATGGCCTCTCGCCGCCATCCGTACGTTTTCGCGCCGGAGGGTACAGACATGTACCGCTCACGCCCCCCCAGCGAGTCTTCTTTGCATATGCCTGTCATGACCACCGAGAACGGCGTCCCTCGTCGACAGCAAACGTAAGTAGACGCGCGTGTCTGGATGTACGGAGACTTATGAACATGTGCTCCACAGACTAGCGCCGATCGCTTCTGGCCACGGATACCCAGTGCATTCCAACTCTCATACCCATGGTTTACCTGCACTTCCCGAGATGTCTACATCATATTCAAGTCATACTACACAATACCACCATTCATACTCCGGCCACCAGTATGGACATACCCAGTCATTGGCCCTTCCGCGCGTTAGCGCTCACGCTCAACACGACATGCATCCCGTGCGCTCTATGGAGTCCTCCTCGCACTCGGGCCAGTGGTCCTCGCCTCCGATGTTGACGCCTATTGACCCTATCGAACCATTCGTGAGTAGTCGCGGTCGCTATGTCTCCATACCTAACCCGGGATTGACGTGTTGCTTCCAGTTCCCTACGGTCCAGGAGAGAAACCTGGTGGGGCAACCTTCCGCTAATGTCCATCATGTTAGATATCAATGAATGAATTTGTTTGCTTTCTCAAAGATTCGTCATTATTGCGATCACGCACTAAGCATCATTATGGCCTACCCTTCTGAGAATCCGGTCCTAGCCGCAAACCTTCACTTTGTGCTGGGTCGCTCGCCAGGGTCTGACACTGCCGTTGAGGCACTGCGTATGGCACTGCTTGGCGTAGCCGCAATTCACCAATCATTTCTGCTGTCGCGCGATGGATCCTCTCAAGGAGGAGCTGAACAAGTCATGCGTCTAGCGATGTCGTACCGAGCCAAGGCAGAGCACTTGTTGGCGACAGCCACTACAACGTCAGACGGTATCCAAAATGACGCAGCACTTAGTGCGGCCGTCTCTATCACCCTCATCGACGTGAGTGGTCACTTCGCAAGATCTATTGTATGACTTAAGAGATCTCAGATATTTTCGGGCGGGTACAACTGGGCGAAGGCTATTGATACGGCAAAGAACCTCATAAATGCTCGGGGCGGCCCTGCCGTACTCTTGGCACGCAGTGGGGAACCGAAGCCCGGCACAGTCACTGGCGTCTGGAGAGCACGGCTTATTCTCGAAATAGTCGCGGTATACGAGATCTTCGGTGCGACATCGAAGGATCTTCCGGGAGGTGGAGTCACTCAACTTTACTCCGTTAGGTTGTTTGGCTAGCAGACAGGAGCCAACTCTTCTGTCCTCAGTGACGAGCAGCTGGTGGTGAGTTGATGTCACCTCCTTACCGCGGTCTCCACCCGTAACATAGAAGCAGGTCCGACCGGGCCAACTCCGTGGACTCGCAGTCGTATGTCGAGAAGGTCTTCGGCGTATCTCGAGCATTGGTTCCAGTATTAGCGCGTGTACGTATGTCGCCGACGTCGCAGGACATGACTTAAGCTACGCTGCAGGTGACAGCCCTGCTGGCTCGTGTTCATAGGTCGCAAGCAGCCGCCCCGGACTCTCAAAGCGCGTACATTGCACCCGGATTGCCCGACCAGGCGGAGGCGCACGCGCTATACGATCTCCTGGAAAGTTGGTATCATTCCTCAGATGACGCCCCTGATAGAGTCCGGGCAGGAAACCGCGTCTATCAGAACGCGGCGCAGGTGAGCTGGAATGTTGTGAGCAATCTTTCAGCTGACAGTTCATATGGGTAAAACAAGATCCTGCTTCTGAGAGATGTCCTCGGGCGGGCACCTGACGACCGCATGGTACAGCACCGTGCTGATTGCGCTCTGACGTTATGTCTAGACTGCGCAAATGCAAACATGGGCGTTGAGTGAGTATCCATGCGAACGTAGTAGGTGATTATTACTCAGTATACCGCAGCCTCAGCTGGCCGGTCATCATTGCCGCATCACAGCTGTACGTCTCAAAAGATCGTTCTCGAGTGCTCGATATTTTCGAGGCCTTCAGGTAGGTTCTAGCTCATTGCCAGGCACGGCGAACTGACCGGCCCTTAATTAACAGAACTCAATGTAGGATAAATTTTGCCAATACCGCGTTGGGCAGCACCTTTATACTCGATTTACAGGTTGTTATGAGATTGACACTGCGGAGCACATCGTTGTCCAGGTGTGTCTCTCGCAAAATTAGAGATAGCCATTACTAACGGCTGAGGTCGTCTGAAAGGTTTGGAAAAGACTAGACAGCGGAGTGCCCAGAGCGGACTGGCGGTCCATTATGATCGACCACGATATCAACGCCCTCATTCTGTAGCTGCCATATTACTACCACACCGTAAGCGGCCTAAGACTGAGGTGTCCTGGAATTACTCGTTGCTTCTTTTAAGCGCGGCCGTTGGTGAGTTCGTTCATGACTTTCGTTGTTCCGTCCTCATATACACCAATCGATGGACGATACGCAGGTTTCCAAGGCCCCGATATCGCGTTTGTTTGTCATACAAAATCTTTGGTGTTTCACTTCGACTCTCTTGTTTGACTGAAGTCCGATCCTGTATACCAGGTGGCGCCTTTGGCGCTGTGATTCCGCGCGTATTCCGTCACGGAAGTTGATCCTATTTATCCGAAGACTCACAAGACCGACAGATGTTCCCCATGCAGTCAGCACCGCGCTGTAACAGGAGGGGCCGATCAGAGAACATTCTACTAGCTGTTAGGCTCGCCGCAGGGGCAGCCGTCAGCATGAGCATGTTTCTGATCCGCAGGTTCAGCCTGTGCGCCTCTTAGACAGATGTGAAAGTCCACCAGGAGCGAACTTGTCTTGACCTGAAGGACAAGTGCCCCAGCTGTCAGAAATTTGCAGGGACACACATATCGACGATGGCCAGTGGGGATCCAGCCCGACGTCGGCTGCTGCGGTGTATGCTGTGCAAGCCACCCGCAGATCCAGGCGACCACGCAACGGTCGGGAATTGTAGTGAGAAGGGCCAGACACCATTCGCGGAGTCTTGATTAGACAGGTAGGTTGACACCCCTACATGAGCCGAGCCAATGGGATCTGGACTCGCCTTCACGAAACGCCGAAGACAAGCCCTGCAATTCCCTGCGTGATACTGGGAACGTGGCGCCTGGATGTTTGCAACGGAGGGGTCGTCCAGTTAGCTCCGCTCTTTGAGCGCAGGCCGTCCTGCACCAGAAGTGTGCTCATTGACGTACGCAGAACCGAACAAGACCGCACGCACCGTGAGCTGCGCGACGTCCAACACTTATCCTGGGGCGAGCTGTCAGCCAGCAGCGCGATCATAGCGAGGGCATGGCGGGGGCGTCTATCGTGACACGGGATGATCTGCGACGTGCCTTCCCACATCCCGGATTGGTCGAACTTTGCTAAGCATCCCCTCCTGGCAGCGAGTGCCCACCATATCGCGGCAGTCAAAAGTCTGACGCAGGCCCGACCACCGAGGCCCGCCGGAGCTTACTCAGGGATCTTATCCGCGAATGTGCTGCGGTTCATTATCCCATCATCCCGTGGCATGCAGCGTGACCCGTATGACGAACGCGCTCGATGATAATGGCTATATGTGCTACCGAACATGACGGGCATCTGGGGCTAAAGAGGAGCATACGGATGACCACCGCGGTCGGCGTGCGAGCATAATTCAGAGAATGGGCAAAGCGAGCAGCGGTGGCAGCAGCCTCAGTTTCAGGTAGATAGGCATGCAGTGCAACCAAAATGTTCCTCGCTGTGTCGTGTGCCTGAATCAACCTTGACTGCTTTTGACTCGGAGTTGAATACGAGAAGTGGACATCGCACGGTGACTGAACTGCTGAAACTACAATGACACCCAAGTTCCGTTAGAAACCTCATGCCGTGTGGGGATCATCGGTCTCACGGCCCTTTGTCTCCGAGGTCCAGAAGGACAGAGAAGTGTAAGAGTCAGCTGTTGTAGAGATGTGAACCTATAATGTAGACAGACAAGAGGCATCTCCATGGTTCTCGCACCTTTGAATAGCTACCGCGACAGCTTGATGGGCTTGACACACTCATACCGAAATCAGAGATAACGAGTGCCAACACAGCCTTAGCATGATATACTCCGGTGGAGTCGGTGAGGTTCGTGCTGAAGTCTACTGAACAACTGCTGGGCATTATACTGGACGCGGGCAAATGCGCTGATGCTGATGACACCAGGTAGGCTGTATAGCTGATGATAGGACAGCAGAAAGACAGGTCTTCGATTACAATGCAAAGAACATTGTGATGATGCATTTGCGATGTACATCTTGCAGTGGGGGGTAGAATCAGGTAGAACCGCTGAGAGCCCACAGGTACCTTGAGAGCCTTGTACAGACCTATCGCGGAATCCAATGAGACTGCATTTGCAGACATTACAAGAAGGCTGCACATACCATTCGGACGCCAACAGACCTGAACGTATCCGCTTGGTGTCGCGTTTCCAGACGAACCTTTGTGACGGCTCAACGACTCTCCGGCCGTATAGACTGACAGTAGGGGCGGTAGGCACCTCAGCTGAGGCCCGGATCAGATAGAGCAAAAGGGCGATGTGGGCGGACGAGTAGCCTTGGCGATGAGATGGCAGTGAACCTCGATTTCTACCGCACAGTCCGAGCAAGACGGCTAAAGCAAGACCATCCTTTAACGGACGTCTGCATTAAGTATGGGGACAGCTGCAACACATCATGATGATGCAGACACCACAATCCGTTGTTCAGGATGGCCACAGATTATGAGATGTAGAGATGCCCGCTGCGCGATCGTGCTGTGTCGGCCTTGTTCCCTTGTTGTAATCAGCATCAGCATCGTCGGCCGCCTCAGTCCTTCGAGCCCGATCATGACCTTTAGTGGACGCCTGCATTAAGTATGAAGGCAGCTGCAACACATCATAATGATGCAGACACCACAATCCGTTGTTCGGGATGGCCACAGATTATGAGGTGTAGAGATGCCCGCTGCGCGATCATGCTGTGCCGGCCTTGTTCCCTTGTTGTAATCAGCATCAGCATCGTCGGCCGCCTCAGTCCTTCGAGCCCGATCATGACCGGGGCTGACGTTACCTCGAGCACAAACAAGCACAGTATGCTGCAGAACACCACGAACGATCAATGAAATCGCGGCACTCCACCTCGCCAGCGGCTGCCGTGTGCGGCGCGTCCCTATCAGATCGCAAACCACGATCGCAAATGGAAGCCACCGCCGGAGACGACCAACTGCAGCGAACGTCGAGTATGCTTTCGGCGATTTGTTCGAGCTCCTGTGCAGAAGAGCCTGGCCAACTCTTCGTATAGGGTGCTCCGCACAGCCTCGTGAAAATAGGAAGCTTGACATGTCCGATCAGCCCCGTCCTCTGCGTTCCACCAGGGCTGTCAGCGCGGAGAACGCAACTGCGGGCCTCTGACTCCTATGTCAAGTCGAAAACACGGCCTCGAACAGGCTGGGTCTGCCGCAGCCTCTCGCGCTACGAGAGGCGGCGTTGACCACACTAGGGCAGGACGGGGCGGACGATCGGGGACGGAGCGGGCGAGTATGACATGATTGAGGAAATGGGTAGTCACCTCAGGGCTGTCAGCGCAGAGAACGCAACTGCGGCCTCCAGCTCCTATGCCAAGTTGAAAACACAGCCTCGGACAGGCTGGGTCTGCCGCAGCCTCTCGCGCTACGAGAGGCGGGGTTGACCACACTAGGGCAGGACGGGGCGGACGATCGGGGACGGAGCGGACGAGTATGACACGATCGAGGAAATGACTCCTCGGGCCCGACGCTCGATCTGGGCGTATCTGCGCAGTTCTGCTCTGGGAACGATCTCGTGACTTTCCTATATCGCCACGAGCGGCAGCACAGCAGTTCCGGTTTGGTCAAGTCGCAGACCACCCAATAGCGGGCCAGCGTGCGATCAGTGAATTAGCGTATGTGTCTGCCACAAGATGCGAGATGTGCCAGAGCAGGAGTGAGTCAAGGAGCCTATGAGGAAAGGGGCATCAGCACAACATTCCAACAGGAGGCGCGGGCGCGCGAAACCCAAGGATCTCTATTGAGGGGCGCCTGTACACCAGGGGATGGTGACTGGCGGCATGTGATGAGACGGTACCGGTGTTCTGAGCAGCAGGTACATGGAGGTGGATATGGCTTTGACGCTGGACACGCGGGAGCGCTGGTTGCGTACGCAGGAATGCAGAAACAGCGTGGGGACAGCAAGGCGGTGGTGACTCGAATTCGTCGACCCGAATGAGTGATCAATGAAACCGGAGCGGGCCGCATAGTTGCTTGGACTGGCGGCGAGCAGCTGCGCAACTTGTTGTGACGCAACCACAGGATGCAAGGGCAAGCACGTTCCGTCTCCACGCACGACAGAATATAATTGCATGTACGAGTACGACTACAGCCAGCATCGAGATGCGCAAAGCGGTGTTTGAGACGTATGGTATGAACCCCGCGAGGATTGCGCAATGGGCTGGCGGCAGAACGCAAATACGCCTGCAGCGCGTACACGGTAAGCGCAGCAGGAATGCCGCGCCCCGGCACTGCTCGTTTTATACGGGCAGCTGCAAAGGGGTGCGAGCTACCCATGGTGCGTGAATGGCCGTGGAGAAGATCATTCGAAGCAGCTGCGCATGCGGGCGGTGCGCACAAGGCCCGGGGACGGAGGGACCGCCGGCACCGAGCGTGCATCCGAGACAATGCGGCGACGGATCCGTCGCGTCCTCGCCGGGTGACTGCAGCATGCGAGAGGAATGTGCGAGAGGGCTCTGGGAGCAGGCGTGTCAGCCGCTGTGGCAGGGAAGAGGTGGGATGATCAGGAAGACGTCAACCGGGAGTGGCGGGGCCCAGAGATACGACTGGCGCCATGGTATATGATAGTCCGCGTCAGTACGAGAAGATGTGTGCGCGGGCGCGCGAGGACGTGAGTCATGGCGAAAACTGTGCCGTGATGTGGCTCCGTCCGGGCGGTGCGCGGCGACGCTGCAGGATCCGCGGGGGATACACGAACTCGCGCAGGCTCTGGAGGAGGAGGGTAGAGCCGCACGGAGCTTGCTGCGAAAGCCGCAGAATGGCCACAGCCATGGCTCACGGCCGGAGGAAGGCTCGCCGGGCTAGTGCCGGGCCCGCTGACTCTGTGTTGTCGCGTGTTTGTCTGTGGCTGTCGACCGTAGCTCAATATATCCTGCCGTTGACTCTGCTGTGACTCCCCGACGCCCCTTATAGCTCCCAGCCCCTTCTCGTCCTCTGCTCCCCGAGAAATACACACTGCATATACTCAGCTTACTGCTCATATCATCGTCTCTGCTCTAGTTTGTTGCTGGCCTCAGCAGCGAACTTGATTCAACCCCGGATCGTCCAGAGTCAGTGACTCCGGGCATCCACAAGCCTCAAAGTGTCACAATGTATTCTATGCGCAAATCCGGATACCCCCCAGCCTCGCTTTCCGTCGCCGTCCTCGCCGTCCTCGCTTTCGGTTCCAGCACTTCGTATATCTTTATCAACAAGTTCAACTCTTCGTCCAATGCTAGTTTGATTTTCTGAACGCATACTTGGTGTCCTCGTTTTTGGTCTCACAACACCCCCCTCGATCCCTGCTCTGTTACAACAACAATATGCATGCCGTGTCCCATTCGCTGACCCACCGCGGCCCTACCGCCTCACGCGCTAGATCGCGCTGGCAGCCATATGCCTCGATCGCAACATCCTCCTCTCGCACGCCGTCATCAGCTTATCTTAATACCCCGGCTTCTTCCGTCTCCTCATCTACGCCTCCCAGTATCCTTCTCAACCCGCTATGTGATCTTGAACGCATCCGTTTTCATGCTCCGCCTCACTCATCCACACAATCCACCATCGCCGCATCGCTACGTGAAGCCCAAAAGGCGAGATATGTCGGCCGCTTGATCGGTATGTCCAAGTACTCCCTTCCGTTATAGAAGAGTTCTACAATGCATAATCTCGGCCGACCGCCCGTTGCTTGCTCTGTGGCTTGTACATGACTCCCTGGTCATGTTCCAGGCGGCAGCCCGACTGCGATATTGCCTTGTACATCCTGCTTCTGGATTTGTCCTACAACCCATGGAACTCACGGTATTTGTTCCATAGATCAAGCGGTCCAGTCGCTCTGTGACATCTGGCATCCGGATGACATCCCACCTGCCTTTTCAGGCGCGCCCAGCCTCGCAACTGATTCACGCGAACCTTCACACCCTCGCCATCCGTCGACGACACTGTTCTGCACGCGAAACTTCCAACTTCCCTCCCCCCCGCTCACCCCGAATCATGAACCATCGCCCACCCTTCCCGTCCCCGACGCGCGTGAATCTCACTGCCACAGTGGCGAGGCTGCCTGCGGCAATGTCCTCTCGATCAAAGGTTTCGTGCACGAAGTGCTCCGTCGTTCGCGTACTTCGACCGGCGTCCTTCAGACGGCGCTCTGCTACCTCGAAGCGGTGCGCATGAAGGTGCCTGGGCTTCTCTGTCTGGAGAAGGCCCGGGCTAGCGGCGAAGATATCGACGACTACACTTCGATGCCTCAGATAATCCAGGCCTGTCCGAGCGCATATGCAGAAGACCCCGCGTGTGCGTATCCTGGGGCTGTATCTGAGAAGACCTACGATGAGCCGGACACTATCCGAATCACGGACACGGGCTTCGACACCGCGTTCATCGCGCAATCAGCCCTTGACGGTGATCGGAACGGTGCCTCAGTGCAAAACGCGCCTCCTCTCCCCCCTCTTCCCCGACAACCCTCTCCCCTGTGCTGCCCCCGCCGCACCTTCCTCGCCTGTCTCATTCTCGCCTCGAAGTTCATGCAAGACCGGTCCTACTCGAACCGCGCATGGGCTAAGCTTGCCGGACTCCCGCCGCGGGAGATTGGCCGTTGCGAGCGCGCGGTCGGCGAAGCCCTGGGCTGGAGGCTGTGGGTAGGCAAGGGCATCGGCCCCCCGGTGGGAAGCAGCGGAAGTGCTGGACGAATGGTGTCCAGGACACGAAGCGATGGCGACCTTTTGAAGGACTCTGCGCCTGCTGCTACTGCTGCGGACTGGATGAGCCCGACTGCTGCGTCGCTTGCGCCGCTGCCGACGCCGAGTCTCTCGCCATACGTGCAGTATGCTGCGGCGACGACTGTGCCAGCGCAGACGATGACGAATGGCCACGCAGGGCTGCGCCGCTGCGCAACCGTCCCGGATGTCCGGATGGAGCGTGCAGACGTGTTCCGCAGCCACGACGCGTGCGCCCAGGTCTTCAACGCGCCCTACGCCACCCTCGACGAGCCGGCCCCATACATGCATCCCGATGGATACTACTATGCGCCCGCCCCCGACATGGCGACCGCCGTTGGCCCCGCACCACAGCAGGACTTCTCGCCGCCGCTCTCGACGCCGACCCTCTCCTACTCCCCGATGTCCTCTGCATCGTCATCGTCCGATGGCCCCGGCGACCGCACGATCCAGATGACCTTCACCGACTCGCCCGCGCCCTATGCTCCTCCGCTCGCGCACTCGGCTTCTGGCCTCGCTTGGGCTGCTTCTGGCTGTGCTGTGCACGGCTTGAAGGACGACCCGAAGGGCTATGAGCTGTACAGGATGCCAATGGCGGAGCCGCACTCGGGTTCTGGATTTCCTGGCTTGGCGGCGGACCCGGGTGTGCCGGATCTTGCGCTGTACGGCTTGTCTTACCACCCGGCGCGCGAGCTTGCGGACGAGTGCTAGTCCTGTGGATTGCGACTGATGTGTATTTATGGGGCTCGTTCAGACCTCCCTGTTCACCGTGTTGCGACAGGGTGTGGAGGGGGGCCAGTCTGAAATGAAACACGGATTAATACGTCTTGTTTCTCGATACCTTGTCTCTCGTCTCGTCTCTTCTCTGTCCTATTTCGGCTCGGGTGATCATGTCCGTCCGCTCTGTGTTTTTATGTACTTGTGTCTGTACATAGACTTTGCCTCTATGCGACTATACTGCAAGACGTCGGCGCGGGCGCCGGCACCGGGGAAGACGGGCCCAGGTGGCCTCGTCCTGCTGGCGGGACCTCCACCCATCGCACACATTCATGCCTCTGAGAAGCACAGGTGCCGGTGACGACTGCCATTCAACGGCGCGTGCGTCCTCCGGCGCTGGCGGTGAGTACATCATGCCGCTGTTGACGTCCTGCCCCTTCGCGCCTTCTATCTCTGACACGGCACGCTGCTAGCACGCATAAAGCATCCTCACCCACCATCCGCACCCCGCTGCCCACGGACGCTATCAGAAGCAGGTGGGGCGACGATGTCGCAATCCCTTCCCAGCGCACCACGCACCGGATATTTCAAAGGACCCGCACATCCAGTGTGGCTCCGGAGGCATGTATCAGACTATCAGTCATGTTGATATTCCTCTTACATCGACGCTGATGACCCCTGAACACGTCCTGGTGTTCGCACTACCTTCTACGAGGAATAGTGCGTATTTTTGCAAATGCGCGCTGATGCATCGCAGCTGCATTTTAGATCTTCGACCGAAACTACCCGCAGCCTGGCACCTCGGGGACACTGCGCAGTGGCCGTGACAAGCGCATGTGGGTGTTATTCAGCATAGCTCGGTTCCACGGTCATCTTCTCTTACAGCGGAATTACATATGCACATGTCTCCCTACTACACTTTATGAGGTCGTCAGGCGACAAGGAGCGCGCCACAATGGCGAGTCAGGCTGGGGGCGAAACGCACCCTGGTCGTGTGGCACGGATTGCAAATGGAATGGGGTTGTATATAGAATACTATAACATTCCTTCCCACGAGGTCCCTGTCGATTAGTGGTTAGATCATTACGTTGTGGTGACACAATTCCGTGAAGACCTGGGCTCGACTCCCAGCAGGGACACCATTTTTTGCTGTTTCTCCTGCCCGATTCACCGATTGACATTAATGTGTCGCCTTCAGACGCGAGAAGTAGTTTGGATGCACTAAAGGTTGTGTTGCTGTTTTTCCTACTCGATTCACCTATCGACAATGTGTAGCCTTCAGACGTGAGAAGTTGCGTTTTCTTCTACAATTGAAGCCAAATGTTCCATGGAGCCGCATATTTACTGTGCAACGCCGAACATCCCAAATGCCTCATAACATATTGTTACAGGGCTGAGGCACTAGCCTGAGCCGATATTGTCAAGCAGCGCGTACTAGTACTGTCGTCAAGAGGGAGTGCAGAAGTTATGTCCGGTGCATCCTTCAGGATGGTGCTTGTTACATTGGTGCAAATGTTTCATGGAGGCATTCTGGGGTGGACTGGGTGACAAGACCTCTTAATGAGACACAACAGACATGGGATCAATTGCAATGAATCCAGGGAGGTAGAAGATAGGCGACATCCGACGTCGAAATATAGCACGAATCGGGTGTACGGTGACACCTTACGTGATAGCCATCCCAATCTATTGAACTACGTCATATTGCATGCTGTATGATCCCTGATACTGACATGTTACTGCAGTCTCGTCAGGCGGGGCCTCAGAACGATGGCGGTTCAACGTACTCATACAAAGTTTACTATTTCTTCCGCCCATGGGGTATATGCATTACTCGTTGAAGAACTCGAGAGGTGTGTCTGCGGTCTGGATCGCCCGCCACGTCGTGGGATGTCCGTCCGCGTTGCGGTTACCTTCGTCGGTGAACAGAGAATGGAACTTCACATCCTCCACGCCCTAGGGATTATGGGTCAGTCCAATGTATGGACGAGTAGCAACATTGATATGCACCCTGTTCGGGGGGTCGTGGATCCTAACGGAAGCATACCGTACAGGTGAATATCTCGCTGATGTAGAAATGTCTCGCCATTACTCACCTGACATGTATGAAGCCTTCTCCCTCCTCATCATTGATGGCGGGCAGCCTGATCTTGCCAAGGATAATGGTCCCGTACGATGTCGGTGCGCTCCTGCATAGCACAAGATCCGTGGCGACATCAAACTTGATCAGCTCTGCATCCGAGATACCAGCAGCACGCGACCACATTTTGGGCTCGTGCAGGTTCCAATGGTGCCGCGATTTCAAGATCTCGGACTTGATCTCATGCTCGACGACCTTGAAGGCCTCAATAGCATTGGGGCGAGGCATATGAGGATCGTTCAGATTGATCTCGTCCGCGGAAGCTACCGTCAATTCAATCTATCGTCAATATCGCGAACTACTAATGTGTAAAGAAAGTCTTCTCACCCATGACAAGACAAACGAATCGTGCGGCGAGTGGACGTGCGACAGAGGTAAGTGAGAGGACAACGCGAGCCAGCGATGGGCCATGATGCGTGATTGCGGATATCGGTGACCGGTCGCGGCGGTGTAGAGCCCAGGCGCGGTCAAGCTGGTGCCGAGACCTTCCAAATTTGGTGCACCGCTTTGGGCACATTCAATAACATTACTTGAACCCCGGCTTGCATTCTGTCCATCCTCAATAACCTTCCTTGGATAGTCTCAAGATATTGAGACGTCAAATCGGTCTTGCCATACTCCACCCACATCACTCACTTGTGCCGAGAAGTACTATCTGCCGGCCCAGACGCTTTGATATCATCTTGTCGGTGCCGACTGCTGGCAGTAGCTCCCGAGTTGCTTAGAGAATGCATCCGGGATGTCAAACCTTTAAGTGACATGGGCAACAAAACCGGATCCCTGTTGGACCGGTTACTGTGGGCGCGAGTCTATGCCTCTTCATGGGTTGATTCGTGACTTGCCCTGGGTTCGTAGTCATGCCGAGGCCCGAAACCAATCTCTGGTATGCTGGTTCAACGCCGCAATCTATCCTAAGGCAGTATGGCAATCCGATACTATTCCGTGATGTATTTTGCTGCCCAGTTGTCCCATGCGTGTCTCATCGATGACCCTTCCGTTCCCGAAGTGGGTCTGGTTAGTGCATCATAGTGCCACACGGCATCTGTGTGCCTGGTCAAGCAAACTTCATGGATAGCAATGCTCAAAAGAGGTGACATATAATGAGCTCGTCTTCGACGTGGTAAGCAGCATAGCTATGCAGCATGCGCACGCACTGATTTTTGCTATGCGAACTCCGGTAGACTCCTATTTCCAAGGATACAAAGTACCCGTATTTGCGTATTTGCATCTGTTCCTCGCTGCTAGCCTGTCTGTGCTGTGTGATAGCGGAAAGCATCTCCAAATTTCGAAAACAAAGGTAACGTGCATGTTTGCTTCGGTTTGCGCATGCGGGCGCCTTGTGCTTCCTATTTCCCCCTTAGTGGCACTTCGTCTCCAGACTCGATTGTCCCACGAAAATGCATCCCTCATTGACCTCACTTCCATGCTTTCCCTCCCACTGTGACAACATATGTTAGTTCCCCCCGCAGCGGACCACCATGTTACCTCGTACCTTGGCCCACTATCATTCCCCTGACGATCTCAGCGGTGGATCATCCTCGGAAGCGAGTGCTTCCTTCAAGGTTCGACTTCCCCCTTCTCCAAGAAGGTCGCGGCAGGACACAGAACTGGGTGTGGATCCATCACAGCTTATCGGAAAGGTCCTTCGACGCGTGCGACGTTCCCGATCGCATCCAAACGTAACACTCTACTTCACGGACGACACTGCATTCCAGATCCGAGTCGTCGGGTATGACCCGCAGCACCGCGGCATTCCGAAGGCGATCGAGACGGATCACGCGCTAGAACCCATCTTCAACCACCCCGCTGGCGAGTGCAACGTCGCGCTCACCGTTGCCAACGCTGCTATCATTACGCTGGCGGACAAGGCGTTCGCACTCGGGGAGCGTGAGAGCCGGTGGGACCAGCAGCATGCTGGGGTTGCGCTGAAGTTCCACGAGGACAATCGGTGGCATTGCGTATGGGCTATCCTTCAGGAGTACGACGATGTCGGCAAGAGAGATTGCATTTTCCGGAGTTATAACGATGTGTATCTGGATGTACTCGATCGTCCTCCTCGAAGGCACAGACAACGGGATCATCAGACGTGATAGCTGGGAAGTAAAAATGGTAGCGAAGGCGGCGCTAGGTAGGCCTAAGCTTATTCTCGTAGCTGGTTTCCTCATCTGCCTACTTTTACAGCGGGCGGAACCTTCTCCAATCTTCCGCGTAAACTCTTGAGCGACTGAACTAGTCAGCCACAGGGCTGTCACTCCTGTATTTGGTAGATGGACGGACATGGACATTGTCAGCAATCTTATTGTAATGTACATAAGCGTAATTCTTTTCCTACCGGCGGGCACGACGCAGCTAGTCGGCAAGTGCGCAATCCAGCCCCGACAGTCCCGATTCTCGAGAACATATACACGGGCGCCGCCATGAGTAATCATACGCCGACGTCGCGGCGCGGCGGCCACTCGGAATGCACGTAGTCCGTCTCTTGAAACAATTTTTTGCAACGTGACAACCGGAACTAAACGTAAGGGTTCTTCGACCACAAGGGGCATTCACAGATGGCACTGCCTGTGGGCTCCACTGTGCATACGCTGCGAACTAGAGAACACATGGCCCCAAACCAGTCGCACATGCAATAAGTCCATTGCAGGACAAATAATGGACTTACGGGTGGCAAGTTGCTCCGCCCAGTTACCCGCAGCGTGCCCGAGTGTCTGTACCAGCGCCGAGCTGTCGAATTTTGCATGAATGTTCTCAATTTGCGGGTATTAGTGGGACACTAATACAAAGAAGCCAGAGAAGCTGATCTCCATCATCCGTTCCTTCGTGGCCGGCTGATGAATCGGAAGCTGCGGAATCCCAAGCCAGCCTATGGTGACATGGAACCGGCACTCACTGCAAATTTCCCCCATCCAGACGTGCACGAACCCAAGGGCAATGAGCGGATTGGTCCTGCGGGCATAGGCTTCATGGAATGCAACTGGTGGAAGATGGCATCTAACCGCAAGGCCTGACATTAGTACAGTTAACTCCAGCGCGCATAAAAAACCGTACCGAATATCCAGACCCACGTCCCCCGACAATGAAATAATCCATTGCCTTCGTAACATGACCTTTTTCAAGTACTAGAACGACGGGATCAGCGCGATAGGGCCAGCTGCCCTATGCAATAATGCTGCAAGGCGTGCTTAACAAGTGTAATGACTTTGAGGACCCTATGGACGTTGAGGACCGACCATCACCCGTGCTGCTTAAGGTTTCGTGGTACGAGGAATGGTGCGAACAGCGCTCGTACATTTGGGAGATCATGTAACTGGTCTGCTGATGTGATCAGGCAAAATTCAGTCGGTCTTGAGATGCGGGAACATACCAGACTGTTTTGAGAGACATGATAGCCGCTAGTTGAGAGCCTAAGACGTACTCAATGAGAAAGGCGTCAAATCCACCTCATCATAGAACCCTGGCCGCAAGATGCCTCAGGAGCTAGGCGTTCTGTGAATAGGAACCTCGTTCGTGAAGGATCTTGATAATGGGGCTGACAACCGCAGCTAGATCATGACGTTGGAATCGGCGGAGCCTCCGGGGAAAGAACGTTATCTCAGCTCACAACACAGTTCCTTGGCTCGACATACACGAATGCCAGCGAACAAGGGCACTGCGGGCGCACAGCTAACCTCATATAGCTCCAGGGCACGCACGGCAAGCGGCACGAGTCTTGAAGACTGACGCACTGAGTGAACCCTCCATCAAAACATTTGACAAGGGCGTGGACGGGTTGATTGTCCGCTTGCCAAGGGGGCATCAAATGTCGCGGAGAGTGACTCAGTGGTCATATGAGCACAAAGACTGGGGAGCAACGCCTCGTGTCGTTACCAGCGTCCAAAGGCCCTGAAAGAATCACCTGCAGTCAGTAACAGATGAAATATGCGCGAAGTAATGGAGAAGTCCAATCTACAGCCAGTCTGAGCAGCTCGGTGATGCAAGATGACAAATGGCCACCAGGCTGTCATGGATCATTCAGTTTGCCGTGCCCACAAGAGGCAACTTGCCTATGACATCGCAGTCCAGGATGAATAGTTGAACGCGAGGTAATTAGGTGCTGGTATCAGAGAACACGATAATCCAAATAGCTCTAATATCATTCGTCCACCTGGCGGGAGGTTCAGCTGCCATGATCACAGCGGACAGAAATGGAGAAAACTCACCTATCCGGTCGGCTACTGCACCTCGTAGTTTTCGCAACTGGTCTGCGAGCCAGCAAACAGTTTGCGAAGGGCATGCACGAAGCAATATAACCCCGCGACTGAATCGCCGGATAGCTATGGAGAGCAATTCTCGATTCAGAGCCCTATGGTCTATCCTCGTTCAAAACATTGAGCTTCCTTTGAGTAATCGCAACATGCAGTCCTGTAATAATGTCGACCTGGTCGGCCGCCGGAGAAGATGGCACGCTGTAGCATCTCCGAATGCGAAGTTGAACGCGTACACGCGTGCTGGGCGATATCTTCTCACGGTCCTCGATGTCTTCGACCTCAACACCACGCGTTTCGTTTGCATCCTTGACCCCGAACAACCTAGGTACCGCTGTCCAGATACTATCTATCATCCTCATGCTCAGTTCATTTCAGGGACTGTACGGAAGCTGAACTCTGTACTTTTCCCTATCAAGTATAGTGAGAAGTTCTACGCGGACGTCCTGCTACCCGAAGCAGAAGACTTCTGCAAGCTTGGTGCGTCCTCGTGCCTAGGAACTCCCGCTTAGAACTGAACGAGGGCCCCCTGACTCCCACAGTGTATTACAATGACGTGCCTGTGGGTACGATATGTTGCCGGTGGGAGACGGTGAATGGAGAGACGAGACTATACCTGATGACGATGGGCGTACTGGCGGTGAGTCCTTGGCAGCCACGAAAATCTATCATTACCGTACTGAAGGTCAATAGCCCTATCGCTCAAGGGGAGTGGGGTCCAAGGCGCTCCAGCATGTGCTCGGTGCCGCCATGTCGCATGCAAAGCCCAAGATCAGCGCCATATACCTGCATGTCCAGATCTCCAACGAGGCTGCCAAGAAGTTCTACGAACGACATGGCTTCCGAGAAGTTGCCGTGCACAAAGATTACTATAAGAAGATCGTGCCACACGATGCATGGGTTCTCGAGAAGAGACTTGATGGTGTCGAAGCCTCCGCGTAACAATTTGATTTGTTCTCTGCGCTTCCGATCGTCCGTAATACTTAGGTATGAGCTTATTTGCATCACTGGGATTATGAATAACACGATAGCGCATAAATTGCAGGGTTCCGGGATCGCGTACTATGATACACTGCTTGTACGATCTACAGTTCTCCGACTGCGAATATGGGTTAGAAAGCGATAGAGTGAGCGAGCGAGTCGACTACGGTACACATCCACAGGCAATTAGTGAGCGTCATTCTCTATGCAATAGTCAGTCAAGATTCAATTAGCCCATAGTTGATTGACGTACAGGGTAGTCTTTGAGGCCAGATAGTCCAATTCTATCACTACACTCCCTCGTCAATGCCGCATCGCTTCACAAGCTACAAAGACCATTGTCAGCGACATAGGAAACCCTGCAGAGCATAAGGAATACATACCTGGTGCCTCTTCAGTGCGTCCTTCCGCGTGAATGTCTTGCCACAGCCGCCGTTGCACAAGAACGGCTTCTCTCCCGTGTGTGTATCTCGATGGCGTTTCAAATCATGCTGGCGATTGAACGACAGAGCACACATGTCACAGGAGAACGGCCGTTGTGGGGACGCGGGGTACTGCGACGCGTTCATCTGTTGTGTGGTGAATGCAATCTGCGCAGGGTACGATGCCTGCGTATGCGTGGCCGCTGCCTGCAAAGGTGGCGAAGAGGGGTGGGCATATGGATATGATGATGCGGAGTGAGACCGCGAGTGGGACTGGTGGTGGGGACGCGCAGATGGATGCATCGTCTGGATGCTCTGGTGTTCGCCTGAGCCATATGCAGGCTGTTGAGGAATAGTCATGGATAGCGGCCTGTCGGATCTCGGGACATGGGCATACTGTGCCTGTCGGTCGGACGTTTGATAGTCTGCGTAACCGGACATCGGGCGCGACTGTGATGGAATAGTGTCATACCCAGGCACGGGCATCGGTTGTGCCGTACCGGGGTGGTTTCTGAGCGAGGGATGTCCGGTATATGAAGAAGGCGGATAGAGACCAGCGGAAGTTGGGTAAGCGGATGCATACTGGCCACCTCCCGACCATTGCTGTGGGATGCAGACGCTGTCGGAGGCGGGAGGTAGGTGGTGAGTGCGTCTGTCCGCCATGAAAAGTGTGGGCAGCGTTTCAGTGGGCCGGAACAACATACCATCGGCATAAATACGTCGTGGAGACGCTGGCCACCGGAATAGCCAAAGCGCAATATTTCAGGCACGATCTCACTGCCACAAAGCCTATAGAGATATGAACGCCCAGAGTATCCAAATCATGGTCTAGAGGAGCAGCGTGAAACAAAACGAGTATGGTGAAGAGACTGATCTGTCAAATCGCTGAATGATGCCGTGCAAGTCGGCGAGACCTATAAGTAGTTAGACTGCAATTGAGACACGCCGGGGTGGCATCGGGTTACAGCGTCCCAGAGACATTACGGCCCCATAGTGGCCTGCGATGTCTCCGTTTAATACCCTCAATCTAGCTGAAATGGGCCACCGCAAATCCGATCACATATGTATATAGGGCTGCTTCGTTTCGCTGCTTGAGCTTAAATCATCCAGGAACGCGCGCTTACTTTGATACAATATTTGCATGCAGTTGTACATACCTTTTGACCCTGATACTTTGCCCGCAACATCGGGCCTCTAAGATGCACGAGTTGTAAATTTGAGAGACTCGACAAAATACAAGACGAGTAGCTCAAATAGGACAAGGCCCATCAGTGGTGCGCCCTCCTATTTGTTATCGATTTGTCTTTCGATCGTATGTTTTATTTCGCCCAAAGATGGCCGTCTGGTGACCGGACGCATGATCAGCACGATGACCGTACCTTCTCGAGCGTTTGCTACATCATGTCAGCCGTATCGCCATATGCACAAGCACCCCGCGACAGCTGAAAGAATGCTTGAATGCAGGTGGCTGGCTTAGGCGAAGGCCGCACCGCAGAGCCGCGTACCGACCGTTGACATCATTCTGTGGATTGATTCGCTCGTTCTGTCTAAACTCAGGGCCCAAATGGGCGCCAAAAATGCGGCACCAGGTCGTGATCGTTGTGTCGTTCGCCACGAGGGGACCCTATTCCGGGTAGCGTCCAGCGAACTCCAACTGCGTATCCGGTCAGGGCGGGAGCTACGCACAGGTGATGCAACTGGGACTATATTACTGCGCACATTAGTGATGGGCTTGTATCCGGGTCAACATGCCCGTACAGTTGCCAACCATGAGAACATCGCCCGCAGCTGCATGTCACGGCGTCCCAAGTGGATAGCGGTCAACAAAACCTAAGGGGTAGCTGATGCGCCCCCCTCCGGATTAGTATGTCAGATCTATTACGGGCAGCCACAGATTACTTCATGGGATCGAGACTAGGAGTTGGTGGGGGCCGCAGAGTTACTCCTGGAGACCGCTAGTTGGCAGGGATAGTGACATGGACAGCTCGGGCGGAATTATGGCCGCCCAGGAAATTTGAACTTGCAGTCTTGCACATTTTGACGGGTGTTCCCTCCAAGCACTAACCTTGTTTCAACCCGCCAGCTGCGTAACAGTAGGTCCGGAATGTGTTTCATAGAGACATGTATGAGCCCGATGGCGAGCCACATATCTCTCGTCCGATATTTGTCTTTGTCTGGATCTTCACACGGGTGTCCAAACTTGCCTGAACAGGAAAGCGGGAAAGGCTAGTGGCTTCCCTACTTCACTTCACACCTCCTCACCCGGCAGATCTCCTACTGGTTGCATCCGAGTGCATTCTCATATTCTCAGTACCTTGCGACCTCCGCGCCCTACTTATTGGCACCAGTGAGAAGCGGCCATTCCGGTGCATCGCAGAACCCACCCACAAGCCGCAGTTCACCTGCCAGAGTTGGAACACGCGCACAGCCGTGGCGGCTAGCCCGGCACTTACCCTTCCTTGTCCGGATTTGCTTTTCTTAATTTTGCATCATCTTGGCTGGCATCTGAGGCACTCCTACCGGCGGTGTCTGATGAACAATCCTGCCCTTCAGTCGAACAATAGTGGATCTCACTCCCAACGCAGTTTCGGAACGCTATGCCCAAACGTACTCTAGTTTCGGCTTCGAGCAGTCCGAAGAAGAGGGCTAAGGCTACGTCGAACCAATACAGCCTCGACAAATTCTTTTGTGCTTCTAATCATGATGCCGGAGCAAGCTCCACGCGACTCCGTGCAAATAATAGCCAGATCTCCACGCCTAGTGCAGGCGGTAGCGGTCAGGAAACTCTCTCTGCAGATGAGGAGCTCGCATGGAAGCTGGCAAAAGAAGATGGCCTCGACTTGGAATCGCTCCGCCAGCTAGAAGAGACAGGATTTAGAGGGTCAGCGGCTGGGCGGAAAACAGCGCGCAGCGAAGTGATTGATGTCGACCTCCTTGACAACCAGGACAACGAAGCTGGTCCCTCGACGTCTCCTGTGACCCCCATCGAGACTGTTAGTCATACTGTTCCTCGGGTTCGAGCGCGACGATCTTCTCCTTCTGTGAGATCCCAGCTTCCCGCTGCGGGGACAGCCCATGGTAACGCATATCCATCTGATCCACCTGCTTATCGCGAATTGGCTATCGACCCTCCAAGCTACACCCCTGGACTCGATGACTGGCCTAGCTCCAATCCCGTGCCATATTCATTCCTGGCTTATGCCCTCGCCTCGCTCGCAGAGACCCGTTCACGCATTGCGATTGTTAACATTTTGACCAATACTCTGCGCACCATTATCATTTGTCACCCACCTTCACTGCTCCCAGCTCTCTATCTCCTTTCGAATTCACTTTCGCCGTCGTATTCACCGGTAGAGCTCGGACTCGGACCATCCGTCATTTCTAAGGCGATCCAGCATGTCTCCGGACTAACACCTGCCGCACTCAAGCGCCTCTACCACCGAACCGGTGACCCAGGTGAGTCCTTTCATATTTGCCGCAGACGCCCCTGACAGGCTTCCTCATGCAGGTGATGTGGCTTTTGAGGCCAAGTCTAACGTGCGCACACTGGTGCCGCATCCCCCACTACTAGTACCCGGTGTCTACGATGCGCTTCTCCGCATTGCGAATGCAAAGGGTCAGGGCGCTATCAAGCAGAAGCAGGCAGTAGTCGAGAAGCTGCTAGTCGCGGCCAAAGGCGAGGAGATCCGCTTCTTGGTCCGGATTCTCTGCCAGAACCTCCGGGTCGGAGCTGTGAGGACAACCTTATTGACGGCGCTCGCACGGGCCATGGTGCTAACGCCTCCTCCCGGCATCCCGACAAATGATACGATGCCGTCCCGCTTCTATGTTTCACAAGACGCCCTGGACGAAGTCAAGCCGCTGATGACCGACTCGAAGAAGAAGGTGGCAGACCCTGCCAGACTGTTGTTGACTGAGTTGTTCCAGACCGCGGAGAGTTTGTTGAAAGAAGTGTATGTACGGCATCCAAACTACGATAATATCGCAAAAGCACTCCTTGAAGTTGGGCTAGACGGGTTAGCAGAGCGGCTTCCTCTAACCGTCGGTGCGTGGCTTAATCGTACGCTGTAAGTACATTGTTGAGGCTGATCAGGTATTCCGCTGTTACCGACCCTGGGTTCGCCGACGCGTTCGCTGGATGAGATCTACGATCGCCTCGGCCTGTTGCCATTCACCGCGGAACTCAAGTATGACGGGCAACGTGCCCAGATCCATGCCAATAAGGTCGACGGCTCTGCATCTCATATTAAGATCTTCTCTCGGCATCTCGAAGACATGACCGACAAGGTACATGTGTCGTTCCCAATTAGGGCGACGAAATAAGCTCTGATACGCACTTGGCTGTGCTCCACCCAGTATCCAGACGTAGTATCACTGGTAGGGGATATTTTGAGCGAGTCGCTGGAGACGACATCGTTCATCATCGATGCCGAAATTGTGGCCGTCGATCCCATAGATGGAAGTCTCAAGACCTTCCAAGAGCTTTCAAACCGTGCGCGGAAGGATGTCAAGATAGACGATGTCAAGGTATCAGTTGGCGTCTTCGCCTTTGATCTAATGTATCTGGATGGACAGGTATCAATCTTTCCCCCTCTCCCCTGGTGCGTATGACTCACGTCCAGATCCCATCGTGACGCTATCGGTGCAATCAGGTGCTCCTTGAGCGACCATTCCGCGAACGGCGAGCTCTGTTGCGCAGTCGCTTTCCACCGCGTACACCACAGGAGCACGGGGCGGCGAGGTTCTGTCATGTCGTGAGTTGCGAGAGCGAAGACGGCCGAGAGGCTGTAGAAGATTTCTGGCAGATGGCTCTCAGCAGCGCGACTGAGGGCCTGATGGTCAAGGTCCGTGAATTTGGCGACTTGACTTGACTATGTATCGCTCAGGGCCGCTTGCATTCAGCTCCTTGACAGCGGAGAGATCTTAGAGGAGCCCAATCAACGAAAGGACCGCCCGCGACGGAAGCCACTGCCTGCGACGTACGAACCTGGTACGTTCTATACGTTGGCTCGCTCCGTGGTCATGATCGGGACGCGTGTCTGGTTGGAACAGACAAGCGCACGTCTGCATGGTTAAAGCTCAAGAAGGACTATGTCACGGGCCTCGGAGACAGCCTTGACCTTGTGCCAGTTGGCGCGTGGCACGGAAATGGCCGCAAAGCGCAGTGGTGGAGTCCTATCCTACTCGCGGTGTGGGACCCAGCTGCTGGACAGCTTGTTGCAGTATGCAAATGCATGTCAGGTGCGTGGGCTATACTCCAGAATGCATATTGTTTCCCTCACAATGAGAGTATTAGGGTTCACCGATGCATTCTACAAAGTGTGTGACTATCAAAGTGTTTTATAGACTAGCGCTAACTGCGCTTTTGCAGGATTTGGGAGAAAGGTATCCGCTAGATTCGGAAACATGTTCAAAACAGCCAATGTGGGATCCTGTCTGCGATACCGGAGGTAGCCCCATCAATTAACCAGAAGCATCGGCGACTGATGACTTATTCCCCCAGGTCTCAAACCAGAAGTCTATTTCAAGCCTCAAGAAGTTTGGGAAATTCGTGGTGCAGAGTATGTATTCAATCATGCCACCGTTTAGCGAACTTTTCATGATCAGTTTTGTTTAGCGTTACCATTAGTCCAGTCTCGGTGGCTGCTCTTGGCCTGGTAGTACCGAAAAGGGGACTGAGCCTTCGTTTTCCGCGCTTCATCCGCATCGTGGAGGACAAAGGTATCGAGAATGCGAGCACGCCCGAATTCCTAGCGAAGATGTGGAGGGACCAGCAGGCAAATGGTAAAGACCGAACGGGAGCTGATGACGGAGAGTTAGTGGATGTAGAAATTTTGTCAGAGGAAGCTGAAGAGGACATTGACTCAGAGGACGACTGCGCTCATGATACCACTGTAGCAACTAGTAATTGAATGATAATTATCCTGATAATGTATTCTCAGGCCACGATGTGCGTCTATGACGCTTGCCGAATTCGGCCGGTGGATATTCTTGGAAGTCTCATCTTATAATACCGCCATTATCACCTGCGGAATCTTTCTGAGATTACTTCCGTGAATCCGTCATCTGATATCAATGGTTCCATACATCCTGCTACTTAGCTGTAGTCTATTTCTTCTATTGGTGCGGCCAAATCAGGTCAGCGCATACGAGACGGTGAAGGAAGCAGGTCCGCAGTTGTCACCGAGCGTTCTCAGATTTTCACTGACAGATGGACCGCCAGCAACCTTGGCGCGGAAACTCGTGGACTCCAATGCATTGGGAACAATGGCAACAGTGTATCCAGATGACCATCCCACGTTGTCCGGTGCGTCTGCGTGGTACATGACGCCGAGCGCCACATGTTCTCTCGGTGAACTCATTCATTTCGATTGCAACAGGGGAGCCATTCCCCCTGCAGGAATATTATGCCAGGTGAGCTCTGTGCTTACGATGCAATGTTGAGCGAGCGAGTGACGTATTCTGTGCAGCTGTCATGTGAATGGGTCCCTGACCCTCTTGTTCATGCCCATCTCGCGTCATAGTCAGAACATTCTCTCCCGCCCGAATCATGCGGCATCTATCTCCATTAGTAGCTCTCCGCCAGATGCGAGCCGTGCAAGAGTTGCGCTTATTGGGAATGTGACCGTTTTCCGGAATGTCCGCGACACCCCCGACGTCGATCAGATTCAAGCGTGCTATCTGGAAAAGCATCCGGACGCACACAGGTGGCTACCTGGGCCTAAAGAGCCTCATGTGGTCAGTAACTATTGTGCTTTCCTCGCAATAAAATCCACTCACATTGTAACGCGCACTTATTTGGACTTATCGCCGCACAATAGGCATACTGGGCACGCTTTGATCTACACGTAAGTGATGTCAGAACCATGCCATTTAAACGCATGCTACAAGTCATTTCGGCAGACGATTTATTACGTCGGAGGCTTCGGAAGTGAACATTACATCGGATACATACCCCTGGAGCTTTACGAGGGCGCTGCAGAGTCCCCCGTAGTTCCTTCTCAGATTGTTCTCAGAACATAGGCTGAGGAGTTATATGGTGGCCGACATCTACAATTTCGAATGTCGTCATGCATTTTGACGGTCTCCGTGATCGCAGTAGTGTTCAGTGCGATCAATGCGGCGCACACCGCAAGAGTGCTTATGAACAGGCACCATCGCGGAGCCATACAAACCCCAGGGATTGGGATCGATCCTGGGCCGATTCAGTAATCGCGACGAGTCCTGAACACCAGGACAGCCCGGTTGGGGCCGATCAGACCAAATGTCATACAAGTCACCTGTCAGCCATGTGAAAGCGAGTTTTATTGGTTGAGCGTATGATGAACATTCGAAGCACATACAGTAATCATTGGGCAATATACGCGATACCACCGCGCAGACTTGCCCGTGCTATTCCCACAGCCAAAGTGACACTGAAGACTGACTTGGAATGCTCAACGCACAGTTATTGCAGTGAGAAGCGCACTATAAGCACCGCCGGGACCGATCCCGCCACTGACGGGCGCAATGTCCCCTCCAAAAGCCTCCGAGAGCTTCCCGCTACTCAGAATGTCTTGCCAATCTGTGTCCCCCGCATCTCCACTCTGCTTCTGCAGCATCCAGTAGACCAAGACAAGTTCCATCTTTATCCGCGCCACCATGTCATTTGAAGGCTGTGGTTCTGAGACGAGGCGCAGGATCTCTACAGAGGATGTAGGCAAGTACTGACGTGCAACTGAAGCTGCCTCTGCGCCTGATGACGGATCTTGTGCATTTTCTGTTGGATCTGATGGAGCATTGGCTCCAGCGGGAAGTTGCTTGTTCTTGGCGCTCATCTGACGGGGTTGCCCCCTCTGCAGTGGTTTGGGCCGCGCCCGACTCTTTTCGGCATCCGTACTGGAAGACCGGGCGAGGTAACGCTTGCACAAGGCGAGCCTGAAGTGTAGGGCAGGGCGGGTCGCAGGTAGTGCTCCGAAGAGCGCCGTGAGATCATCGAATGGCAATGATAAAACACGGTCAGACACGGCATTAAGGAACATCGGTAGATCAACAAGCGTAGTCGAGGTGAGATTGACGAGCTGGGATAGCGCGCGGTTAAATCAGTTTGATATCGCGCTTGACCGGACTCACCAAAATCAGCAACCGCAGGCCTAGGGCCCTCCGTCTGGGAGCGGACGTTTGCAGTGTGTGAAATACAATGTCCAACGGCGCATCCAAGTCCCACCGCGCGCCAGAACTTGACTTGGACGGCGATATCTGAGACAAGAGTAACGGAGAATAGAGCGCTGGTAGCGGCACCGTATGACTAACTCGACAAAGTAGTGATGTGACGGTAGATGGTGCTCACGTTGTCCTGTACTTTGCGTTCGCCTCTCGTCCTTCTCCATGATGATCAAGAGCCACTCAAGAATAGGCCATGCCTGCTGACCGACCGGACCTGTGAGCGAATCGCTGTCATCTTCAAAGTCCCTGTTGTCGCCGGCTGCTCGCCGGCGATTCCTCGCCTTCTTGCGCGGCGCTGCAGCATCTGTTCTGCGCTGCAGAAAGTTTTCACGGAGAATCTCCCAGACATTCCTGGTGTCTCTGATACATGCGGCCTCCCGGGATACGAATGAGTCATCGTCTACGGCGTCCAGAACCGCGCCATTATACCCGACAGAACGCGGTAGAGCGCGGAAGAGTATTTCCGGCGTATTGGTATGGGCAAACGCAAACAAAAGATTTCTTGCGGCCTCAACCGCGGCAGGTGTCGGCGACAGCGAAAATTGTGATTGTTGTCTGGAGAGGAACTTGCTCGGTGATGCGCGTGCAGGATCCGTAGGAAACTCCTCCATAGGCTGGTCCTCAGGATCCGACGCCGGTGGGTAAAGCGCGATGTAAATAAGTTGCCTGATGTGCGGCCTTTGTATTCGGGGTATCAGGGGGGATTTGGCCGGTGTCAGCTGCCCCTTTCTCGTGCGGATCATTTGCGAGAAGTGCTCACGGGAAGGGCTTGTACTTTCGCGAGCGCAGCTGGTCGAGGACACGTATTCCCGCCTCGTACTGTCCCTCTTCAAAACATGTATCCACTAAGCCTCTCTGGTGGATGGTCATCTCCCGCTCCACCGTTCCGTTGGATGATGAAGGAACAGCCATGTTGTTCACCTGGCTCCACGTTTTGAGTCCGGTTACAAGAGGCGCCTGTTCAAAGGCTCCTAAGAGAGTCCACTTCGGTCCTAGTTTCACTTCAAACGATGCGTTCGGGTGGCTCGGTCAAGTCGTGCTGATCAGCTGAGCCTGTAGAGAGTGGAAGTGGGTGGCGGACCAGATTCAGCCACCACCTCAGCGGCACGCCGCCTTCAACGCGTTTAGTCACGCCGTGACGAGACGCGTTGGCATATCCTGCCGCAGAACAGCTCATAAACTTCATGAAGATATAAGAATGATTGTGCAAGACATTGGTACATGGAAAACGAACCTACAGATATACGACAAAGTACAACCCTAATGAAAGTAAACTGACAAACTATGGACAGCGAGACGATAACGACACGCTAATATGGAGCACATAAAGACGACGTAAAGCATAGCGTGGAAAGGGGGAGGAGGCAGTTGACAGAATGTCGCTTGGTATGGGAGAGGAGGCAGCTCAAACCTGCATGACTTCGGAGCCTAACGATTGCTGGACAGCTTCGTGTAGTCCTTCGCAGGAATAGGCACAGTTTGCCGTGGGGCCCGGGGCTGTTTCTGACGTGGCTTCGAGTTCGACCCGCCCGCGGGTTCACGCGGCTCGCGTGCGGGGACATTGAAGTATTTTCTTGAGATGTCCGTTTGAGTCGCGCTACCATCGCAGTATTGACAATCGCAGTCACGTCCCCCATCGGGCTTCATCGGTTTGCCCCTCAAAAGCCACAGCAGATGCGGTGCAAACTCCCTCGTGGACCGGAAGACATGAACGTATTTAGAGCCTGCGAAACACGAGTCAGTCCTCATGGAAGCCGGGTTGTATGCTGGAGAAGAACGCACCGAATAAGTAGTGGTCAATCCTGGGTACATGACGATCGCCGGTCTTGTGCGTATACAGCTCGTATCCGTCAGGAAATTCTATGAAAGCGAAATCATAGTGGCCATTCCCTGTAGTGGAGGTCCAGGTGAATTTGTACAGGAACAGAATATGATTAGCCGCGCACAGTTCTTCCCCTGCTTTCTCGCTTCCATCCGCACCATATGCTTTGCGATGACACCCCCCAACTTCGTCTTCCAGTGTCTCTGCACATCGTCGCTCGCCTTCTCGAAATAGTCGACTGTGCCATCATCCAAGATTGCCTGGCCAGTGATTCTCGGTCGGGAGGGCCTATTTGAGGATGTCCCATCTGATGCAAGTCGATGTGGCTGGATCGCGATCACGCCCGCGCTTTCATTTGGGTAAATGAAGGCGCTGTAATGTTCTGTGCTAAGAAGTGGCAGAGACATGCAGGTTTGTTCGAGACCAGAGAGATTTGGTGTGATGAAGAGCTGCGGTATCAGCCACACCGGAGGGGTCTGTTGTTCAGCATTGATTAGTCATCAACTGATGCACTACGAGTTTGCAAGTGCTCTTTCTGTCCGCGAAGGCAGAGAGGCTTTTCGTCTCAGACTCCTCCTCCTGGGCTGGTATTACGTTTATTGTCATGACGTGGTCCAATAGACGATCCGGGTTTTTGAATTAAATAAGTTGTCATGCTTCGAGATTTCACGGACTTGACGATTGAAGGTTGTGAGCTCTGTAGACGACGGGCGCGCTGGCAGCTGCCACAAAGACAGTTACGCAGCTCCGCCACTTGAGATGATTCTTATAGATGGATAATGATTGTGCTTTACCTGCATTCTGGTTTCTCATGCAAGACAGATGATGAGCTCGCTCCGGGGCTACGCATGGCAGTCGAACGTATCGGGGCTGTCCTATGACTGTTGGGATCGTTCCTCGGTAATCCACTGGTGAAACAAGTTGACAGGTGTATCTGGAAGAGAAATCGCACAGATTCGCAGCGACATACGCCTCAAAGGCTGGTACTTGTGCACAGTTGGCGCGTAATAGACGCCCGGTGGTATGGACGCTGCCATTGCTCGAGAGTCGACAGTCGACAGCCACATTGTCGACATCCACTGCATTCTCTCCATCACAGCAACTTTGTGTTTGGCAGAAGCTTTCCTACTTACATCTTGTGGGAACGCTTCTCGAAAGAAGCGACAGCGTGTAGATGCTTGTGTGCAGGCGTTCTTTGGCTTCGCTGAACCATCTCAGTCGCCTCAACCGACGTACGATCCGGTTTCTGTCATCCATGGGTACTGTTGAAACGTCTATTCGAGACAAGGTGTGTATTTGCTCGTGGTGATGCTATATTCGCTCTGTGCATCGCGGCAACCGGTCTCACATATCTGCGCAGCTCACAGCCCTGCTTCAACCAGCCGAGCTGAACATAACGAATGACTCGTGGAAACACCGGCATCATGTCGCCATGAAGGCGCAGGACGGGGGGAACGGAGAATCTCGTGAGTGTCCCTTCGTTATCATCTGCAAATGTGTGCGCGCTACGTTATCTGCGGAGTCTCACTCAATGCGATCCACTACACCGCAGATTTTTCAATCCAGGTCGTGTCGGAGGCGTTCAAAGGCAAGGTACGCACGAGGCAGTTTTTGTCGCTGCGCGGACGCGACGAAGTGCTGATGAAGCATTGGACATACTGCGATTCAGACCACGATGCAGCGTCACCGCATGATTTATGCGGCCCTCTCGGACGAGCTGGCTCAGGGTCTACACGCCCTTTCGCTCAAGACAAAGACACCGGAGGAACAGCAAAAGGACACCGCTTCGTCATGACTGACCAAGAGACCACTCGCCCGTCTTGATGATCCGAATTATCATCGCATACGATCGCCGTCCTGCATCCCCGCCCACATTATGTCCTTCTAGGATACTGGTGCGATGTTCATGTATGGTCGAATGACAAGGTTCAGAGATCTTGCAACCTCTGTGAGAGCGGGCCCCCTCAGACGTTGATATCATTACGTCTTATGTCAGGAAGGTGATCGTGCCGAGCTGGTTTTCAAGTACAAAAGTCTAACATCTCGTTGATATACAGCTTAATTGAGGGCCCTGTCTGATTCAGCGCGTCATCTTCGTTGACTCTTATCGTGTGCGTCGCGTGTGCATTTTCATGGTTCAATCTGTGCAGCAGTGCGCTTCCGCTATCTCATTCATTCTTGCCACGGCGGTCATTCGTGCGGCTGAGTAAAGCTTGAAACAAGGCCTTCCAAACACATCCTCGCAAGCGACCAAGGATCACAATTAGTTCTGCGACAGCGTAGGAATGAGCTGCGGCGCCGGTGAGCGTTCCCGCGACGGGTTTGCGCGCCTGTCACATCACACTCCCATAGGACGCAAATTCCATAGCCTCCCGACACTTTATCAGCCCAATGGCCACCTGATGGAAAGCAGGGTGAGGCTTGGATGTGTATGTACGTTCACTGCATTTCATCTCATTTGTTGGTTGAATGGGACTCTGGGAGCGAAGGTACCTGCCCTGCTCCGGCAGCGTGCGTCAGATTCCACATCAGGTGACTGTAGCACAGCCTCAGCTGTTGGTCACCCTGTGAAATCTCAGATGTTACAGGCCATCGGCTCTTGTTTTCCACTAGTCCAAGCGTGGGTCAATTATCAAAGATTCCTTGGACAGATTCTCACCGAGGAGAGTTTGTGCTCTTTGCTCCCCGCGACACACCCACGCAGCCAACTCGTTTCCCGTACTGTCAGCGTACGTCCGTGGCCGACATGCGGCTCGCGTGTGCATCAAGGACGTTGTCGACAACCTGTTCACGGACCTAGTGACCGTGTCCTCGCATTGCCGCTGTAGCTATGGCTGGAAGTGGTCTATCACTCTAAACCAGAAGCTCGGATTCGCAGATCGGCACCACTTCGATGCAGATTAGAAGCTTGCCGAGGGCCCTGTGGTGGTGCCTTTCTCACACTGCGCTACGCAGGGCATATAAGATGTTGTTTAGCTCTACCTATTCTGTGTCGACCCCTCCCCTCATCTTTATCATGCCGTCTCGTCAACCTCCTCCACCCTCCAACTCTTCCTGGCGAGGCGAGCAGCGGCCCACGCTTCCGCCTATACGTCAGGTGTTCGGCGGTAAGTGTCACTCTTTACTATGTCGGATGGCTTCTCATTGACGTGACATTTAAGAGGAACTGTCTAGAGGCGTGCCACCTCAGCAGTCACGTCAACCTTCGACGTCGCCGCATATTCCTTTCAGCCGCCTCGCGCTGGCAGACGATGATCCGCGATACACGTTGAGGTCCCCCGTTGGCGGCTCGCGGCCCGCCGGTCACCCAGCGTCGCGTTCAGTCCCACCTCACCAAGGCTCCTATAGACCGTCTACACCTTCTAATCATCCTAGAACTGCTTCCGATCCTGCGCATCAGAGACATCCCCAGGCTGGATATCAGCAATCTCCTTATAATGCTCAAGTTTATGCGTATCCTCCCGGTTCTATTCCTCGTAACTTAGATCGGAATGTAATGACAAGTGGAAGCTGGCCATATTCTGCTTCGCAGCCCCCTGCACACCATCCCGGCATGGCTCCTCAAGGTACAAGCACTGGCTACCCGGCATCCGCCATGGAAGGCGCCAATGCGGAGCGACCGTCCTCCAGCCGCTACGAGTGCAGCTACTGCGGGAAAGGCTTCACACGTCCGAGCAGCCTGAAGGTCGGCTAGTCATTGTCTTGAATTATCTATCCCGACTCATCAATCACCTGTAGATCCACCTCAACACTCATACCGGCGAGAAGCGTGAGTAAATGCTGACCTGTCACCGGGCGTTGTCGAGATGGTCTCATGATTTCTTTGCAGCTTTCACATGTCCTTACGAAGGTTGTGGCCGCAGCTTTAGCGTCCAGAGCAACATGCGTAGGCACGCCCGCGTTCATACTCGCGGTGCCGGATCTCAGGCCGAACCCGACGATGAAGAAAGCCCGGAAGAAGCAGGATACTCTTCGGCTGCTTCGCAAGACTCGAAACAGCCTGGATCTGGACCTAACCGATTGAAGAAGTGAACAGTCAGCCTCGGACCTGCCGCTCAACGCCTCCCGTTGACTCGATTCCGTGCCGCATCTATTTATTGCTAGGCGCAGCCATCTCTCACCCTGTCTGGGCACAGTCAAGCCATTCCACATCAGTATAATTTATCCAAGTCCATTGCATATACGATCGCTTGCTTTCGTCATAGTGTCACTTATTTATTCTCGCATCGCATCGCATCGCACCGTGTCGTTTCCCTGGCTCAACCCTGTGTAACTTATTCGCACCATGGTGCTATATCATATTGATCCGCATAGCATTACATCGCATCCCCATCACAATATATCGTCTTGCGTGGCGCTACGAGTTGTGTACCGCTGATGTATCATGGCCGGAGTTGCATCGACGGCTCCGCTTTTGCCCCAAATGCTTGCCAACGCTGATGTCTTACGCCGACTGCGGTAAATTACGAGCGACCATCTCGAGGTCGCGATCGATATTATTGGCGAACGAGAGTATGCAAACACCAAGACAAGTATAAGGGGAAGGGGATAAGTTACGACATCAAAGAAACATCATAGAAGGTAACGAGAGCTCTATCAGTGCTTCTAAGCGTCACTGTCCGTATCTTCCGGCTTAGGACCACCGAACGCCAGCCAGTTCAGCTTGCGAATCCTGCGGCGCTCTTCCTGAAGTTTCATCTGGTTACGCGTCAGCTTCTTTTTCTTCTTGACGGACGGGTTGCCCGCGGCTGCCTTGTCCTCGTCTCCGCTCCCAGCAGGTGTACCAGCCATAGAGGCAATCGGCGACTGCAATCGTGACCGCGCGGGTGTGTTGTTGCCACTGCCTTTCGCCGACTTGACCTCAAAGGCGTCTTCCACCACGGCTTGTTTTCCCTTGAAAGTCATCCGGCCGGCGTCAACATTCCAGATCTCAGGGCCTGAAAGACACGTCAGTCGTCGTCGTCGAACAGAAGTATAGTGTGAAACGTACATAGCGCTGTAACGAATTCCTCATTGTGGGAAATGATGACCTGAGGGCGTAGGCAATGAGTATAACCAATGTGTCTAACCAGCGAGAATATAACATACAACAGCGCCCGCCCAGTCGCGGATAGCTACAGCCAAACCGCCCAAGGCTTCGCGATCCAAGAAGTTGCTGGGTTCATCAAGGACGCAAATCTGTGAAGTCATGAGCATCATCGTCAGCAAACTTCTGAGGGAAGCCGAATTGCCATACCTGGGGGTTGTTCCACAGACACGCGGCAATTACCAGCTTGATCTTCTGCCCTGCGGGACGTTATTCTCCCGCGACGTACTGCCACAACATAAGCGCTTACCTCCGGACAGCCCTGAGATCTCATTATACTGTGCAATATCGCCATCTAGGCCGATGTCCTCCAGGTGCTTTCTCACGATATGCGCAGAAGTGTCACGCTGGCCAGCTCCTTCCCGGGACGATTCCAGGTCATCGAACTGATGCACGAGCTTACCGAACCCTTTTTCAAGGAGCTCTTCTCTGGGGATCCAGGTGTTAAACCTATGATCCAGCCCTGTTTGGCTGCACTTAGCCCTGAATTGTCGGCGCAGAGTGGCAACTAATGCTTACCACGCCACTTGATCTCATATTGGAGAGACTTCTTGAGCTTCTGACGACCCATGATCAACTGGAAACCGAAGTCAGCCGCCAGGTACTCAATGAAACCACAGGGATTATACCTCTAACTTGCGCCGTTGGCCGTTTTTCCCAACGAAGTCAACCTCGAGCTGCGCCTTCTCCTCTTCGGTGAGGGCGCGAGTTGCCTTCTCAAGAATCTCGCCTATTGCCGCAGCCCCATTAGTTGTGTTTCAAGTCCAGGTAGTTCATGACACATACGATCATGTCCATCTTGAAATCGCCATTGGATGTATTGGATGGGAGTCTTCTCGAGGTGACGTTCTAGAACAACTGTCAATCCACTTGCATCACGGACACGATCACGGAAGCCGTACCGATATGGTGAGTAGCATGTTGCGAGACATAGCCTATCCGCAGTGCCGGGTGCTTATAGACAGTGCCTTCCTGAGGTTCTGTCTCTCCCTGAATGATTATTAGATTATAATTCGTCATTTCAAAAATGGGAACGACGCACCGTAAGCAGCTTCACAAGAGTGGACTTTCCAGCACCATTGGGACCTATGATGCCAACTCGACTAATGATCGAATGTTAGTTCACGCCAGATCAAATAGGTGCAGGATTACCTTGAAAGCGATAAGGCGCAGCTAGCATTGTACAAACTAGGAGTCGATCTTCCAGGATAGGTGAAGGTACAATTTGTCATCTTGAGAATGGCTCGTGTGTTACTGCGCACACCCATCAAGGACCCCGGCGGCGGGAAGGAGAACTTCACGGAGGTCGCAGCTAACGTGTAGTAAGACTTCGCCTCCGGGTGCTTCTCGACAAATGACGATAAGTTGCCGGGGTAGTAGACAAGCTATGTTGCGTTTCAGCACAATCAGGTATTAGGGATGGACCAAACGATCACCTTTTTGGACTCGTAATGTACGATATCTGTTGTGACAGTGTCCAAGAATCTAAAACCCCAAAGCATGAGCTGCAATGCCTAGAATGAGCGGTCGAATTACATACCCCGAGTCATGACTGATGATGAGACACGTGACATTTTTTTGCGCGATCAAATATTGTTCAAGCCATTTGACAGATGCACGATCCAGCTGCGAGATGATGAGCCCTATGTAGACATATGTTAGAAACGACATACGTGGTTAGTGGGCTGTGCAGATCAGTCAGTCAGGGAGCGTCAATCTCAGGCACTGTATCGAACATACCTCATCTAGCAACAGAAGATCAGCGTTGGATAGCATGGCGCGCGCAAGCTCAAGCTTCATCTTCCATCCACCTGACAAGCCGCCCACAACCTCGGCCTGACGTGCGTCGTCGAAGCCTACTTCCAACAATTGATCTCTGATCTTCGAGCGCGGGATGTCCGCAAGAGCTTTGTCTACAAACCATGGTTCTCGTATCAGTCATCACACGCCACGAGGCAGGGCTAATCCTGTACTGACCAGAAGCAACGAAATCAATGACGGATAGAGAGGTGTTTTCGCCTTGTAGCGAGTGCTCGACCATCACACATCGAAGCTGATCCTGCGACGGGAAGTTTTCGACCTTGCCATCGCGAAGTTGGCGCATCAGCGTCGACTTTCCGGAACCATTTGTTCCCAGGATGCCATAACGCCGTCCACGGAAGAGACGCAGGCGAGTGTGAGACAACAGCAGTAAAGCGCCATATGCGAGCGAGAACAGCGTGTCACAAAGCAGTTCACCTTCCTCTCCGGAGCCATCATTCACTGGTGCATACTTTGCCTACACGCCCAGTCAGCTACACATCGTTGTGATCATGGAGAAAACGTGCCTGGTCTATAGCCAAGAAGTGTCCCCGGACTGCCTCTGCGAAGTTGGCACTTGCCTCAGCACCGCCAGACAGCCAAGGAGTCAAGTACACGCCGACACAGCGATTCCAAGCCTCGGTATCCGCAAATCGCCGAGTGTAGTTGAGATCCGCAACCATCGAAGCCTCAAATTTGAGGATGCGGGCGATCAGCGGGTGCTGCGGAGTGTGTGGACCGTTGGGAGTCTCTGCGGAGATGACACCAACTTCCGACGGAAGAAGGGTCAGAAGAGCGGAGAGCGCCGAAGATGTTTCAGCGTTGATGTCGCGCTGAACGGGCGGCGGACCGTTCTTTGAGGCACCGGCTTTCTGAAGCGTGCTCAATGCCGTTCCAGCGAATGCGCGAACCTGAAACATCGGGCTTTAGATATCAAGTATCCGAGAAGAGTCGGACATCCTACCTCAGGGAATGCAGCACCGGTGGCAATTCGCTCCACACCATCCACCAGAGGACTCAAGTAAGTCGCAGCTACGATAGGGTCACGGACAAGTTTGACGAGATTGTCGATGACGACGACTGTCCGCCTCTGAACCTCCATAGAACGGTCGTTGAGGGCACGGATAAGTAGAGGAACAAGCACAGCCAACGCAGGTGCGGTGACCTCGGCCACGAATGTCGTCGACGACAGCGACTTGATGCATGTGGGTACCGAATCGGGGTTTGACATGCACTTCACGAGGGAAGGGATGTGAGCGCTCAGATCAGGATTGGCAAGCGTGGTGCATAGTGCGGTAGCGCATTTGACGGCCGCTGTGGATACCTACGGAGAAATACTTCATATATGATCAATGAAGGCCACAGATCAAGCATACCTCTTGTTTGGTATCGTGCATCGCGGCCTCGACCTTGGGCAGGGTCGTACCAAGCTCGTTTGCAACAGCATCTCGGGCCGTGTTGACAAAACGAGCCATGGCATCGAGTACGCCCACCTTGGTACGCCACTTCCCATTCTCTAAAATCGACTCAAGCTCCCGGAAGACGATGCGCGTGGACTCGGGTGGGAAAAGCTTCAAGAGGGCCTTCGCGGCGGTCGCGGCTGCAGCACGGACAACATCTCCCTTATCCATGTAAAGCTCGAACAACACAGAGAGCGAAGGAAGTAGAATGGGAGCTACAGGTGCTCCAAGGACCGTGCAGAGTGATTGGAAAGCGATTGCCGCCGACTCGCGTTCAAAGCCAGACTTCTTGTTCGTGGCAAACGCGTGCAATGTAGAAATGATGTGGGCATCGCTATTGATCCCATAAGCACTTCAGACAACATTGGACAAACAATACTGCACACCTGAGTGCTTCAAACCCGCTTTTAGTTACTTCACGAGCGAGACGGTCGGCAGCAGCCTTGGCGTCTTCGGGAAATTCAGCCCTGCACCATGTTTATAATAGGTGAGTTACTAACCTGGATTTGTGGGAGCAGTACGAAGAGCATCTAGGATAGGACCAAACTGAGAATCCGAAGCTACAAGCATTGCGACCGGCGACATGGCAGATACAGATACAGCGAGACCGGGATGAGATCTATGCGTTCAAGTTTTCTATTAGGTATCTTGTAGAGTGCGAGAGAAATCCACAACAAAGACAATTCCAGACGAAGAAGCCAGACGACGAGAACAACAGAGAAGTCTAAGGTGGGCCGAGAGCCTCGAGATGGAGGAAGATGTAGACCAGTGTAGACCCGACCCTTGCCTCAGCCGCGCCTTGAGCACGCTGTCGAAAACTTTCACTAATTAGGTAATTGTCGACAAGCAAATTCTAAGGCCTAATGTTGTAATGTTACATTCAAGTATTTCTTGCAAACAGCTCTTGCTCTCTCCAGTATTCTCCAGGGTAGCGATTCAGCTGGCTTGCGCCTCCTTTTCGCGTTGTTGAGCTTGTAGAATGCTTCATACTTTGTGATAATCTTGTACTTAACGATCTCGCTCTATCTTGCGTCTATGAATCGCTCGACTTATCAGACTAGAACACATCAATATGGTGAATACTATTACTTAGGACAATTTACGAAGCGAACCCCACTATGGCTCATGATCGAACTTATAGCTTTGCTCACCACAACGGCTGCTGATATGCAAGCTTCAACTTATCCCCAGGTTGAGTTTCAATAGAAACACGTATTGTCCACGTCTCTAGCTGTGCCCATGAGATGCGCTTGTGGGGTTGTTGCGGTAAGTCATTTTTGTAGTGATGCTGTTCCGTCGTAAGACGAATGTCATACTGTCTTCAAAGTAGCATTGATTGGCATATGGGCGTTGGGTTCTTCATGGTTCCTCTTGGAGCTCCCATGGAGATGCCGCATTGCCCTGAGGGAAACTCAGTCCCGTTCTGCATGATATCCCCGCTGCATTCTCATTTCACGTCGGTGATGATCGCGGCGTCATCCGTAAAGGGAGCGCCTGGTGCTCATATGTCTCGCTAACATGCTGATCATAGTCGGTAGCATTATGGCGACTCTCGTTCTTATCTCCCCGATACTATCTCCTTAAACGAGGTTCACCACGATAGAGAGCGACGTGAAACTATTATATTGAGGGTGAACATCTTCACTGCCTTACATTCAGATGATGACTTGTTCACCCGTGGCGCATTAGTGCATGGGAGCCAGCTTCAACGGCGATGTCATATGCCGTAGGTTGCATCAAGGGCCCGTCAACATTTGCCTGTTCATCAGAATATTCAACGCTCCTAAACCCACCGTTTGCTTGATGATCTTCCCATGCATACGAATGAAGAAGGCTGAGCGGCTGATCCCGCCCTTATTCATTGTTTTACAGCATCGCGGGATTCTCCTTCCATGATTCGCTTTCCGTGAGTATTCTGATTAACGCTCATCATGGTTCCTGTCCTGAATCGAAGGTTCCCCTTTGATGTGCCCTCGCTGAAGTCTCTACAATGTTGTGCTTCGTGCGGTGCATTTCACATGGACAAGACTGATAGAGCTCGCTGTTGATGTAAAAGGATTGAGATGGGTGGTTCGTACACGTTTCCTAACGTCCCTCCTCTTTCATCCTCTGATGACTATAAGCCGCACCAGAGGCCGAGATTCGCACATTCTACAGGGTCATTATGACAACGCAACAGACTGACATTCCTGCTCTATGGGCGTTACATAGGTCTTGGCTCGTTCAGTTCGCTTATCGACACATTCACGGCACTGGATTGGGATGGCTTCCATGCCAGCCATTATCACACGCAACCTCGCGGCTCGAGCAAGCGTTCAGATCGTATCACGATTGACTCTCGAGAAGGTCTTCGGACTAGTGCATCGCATTTCATTAATCGGATCCTTTCCCTCCTTGCGGCCGGGTGGCAGCAGTAATTGACTAATACGTCACCGATCGCGTTAACTCTGTATCGCATGGGACGTCACTGAAGCGTCGCGCGACCGCAGCCAGGGTCGGGCTTCATCGACGATCCATGATTGACGTCGGACCTTGTATGAAGGGGTTCGGCGGATGTGAGGTAAGAGGCAATCTCATCAGGCGAATCTCTTGAACACGAATTTTGTGATTCTGTGAATCGAGATTATACGAGTCTGCCTGAGTAATAGGCATAGTACAATATATAACCTATGTAACCTAAAGCTGACAGGAAAGTTGTGACGATAAATGACAGTGATGGTAAGATACATAATATGAAAGCGACATGGAACAATGCGATGGAATGCGGGTAGTAGATGCAATGAACACGTATAACAACAAAGCACGATGTACGGAACGGGACATGTGAATGCAATACAGATAAGGTATTAAGTAATAGATCACTCGATGTCAATCAATGAAATACGTTTGGAGGACGGCAGTATCGGACAGCGAGGAGACGCAAGATGGGACAGTGTCACTGGCGATCACTGAACTCCAACTTCGTACTAGTCCTTGTTCAGTATGGTCGGCTGTGATATCTTCGAAGTTCCTTCTCTTCATCCGGGCTCCGGGCACGATGTGATGGTATCGGTGAGGGGATGGTGCGACCCATCAGCCTCGCTGATGGATCTGGCGACGCACGAGGTGCAGGATATCCCTGGGCGAGAGAGGGCGAGCCAGTGGGATGAGGTGCATGAGGGCTGTATATTCCAGATGCGGAAAGGGGAGACATGGCCTGTGATGTCGCAGCATATGGCTCAGCAGTAGTGGGCGGTGCCGTTGAGGCTGCTTGACGGCTGCTCTGCCGCATAGCTTGCCGCTTATTCTGAAACCTGTTGAACACAGATATGCGACGCTCAATAACGTCAAGGGTGGAGACAGGATAGACACGCTTACCAGATCTGCACGCTGCGAGCAGACATTCCAAGCTTTCTGGCCAGCTCGACGCGCTCCTCTGTAGAAGGAAATGCCGTCCGAGCGTATGTCTCATTGAGCACCTTTAGTTGCTCAGGATCTGCACGCTTGCGCTTCTTCTTGATGGGCTGTTCGGGGGCCGGAGGTTCTGGCGAGTATGGCGTGGGCGATATGACGGGCGGCCCACGCGCGTAAGGCGAAGGGCCGTGTACAGACATTCTAGACGGCACGTTACGATCTACGGACATAGATGAACGTCTCGACATTGTGGGATGTGAATCATAGGGCATAGGTGCGATGGGCGGTGGGAGATGCCTGGGGTCAGGAGGGGTGGGGTAATATCCTCCAGCAGTCTGTTGTAAATCCGGATAAGGAGCGTGTGTGGTTGAGAAGCCGGCAGTTGTAGGGCGGAAATAAGCACCCTGGGCCATCGTCGCCTGCGGGGCCCCAATATGACCCTGAGAATGCGGGATATTAAGTGGGGGTAGAGTGCGCGCGTCATGAGGGTCTGGAACCATCATGGATGGTGATGCACGAGCCGGATACGAAGGATAAGGTTGTTGTTGATTCGCCGAATACCTTGGGTCTGCTGCGAATGGCGTAGGTTGACTTCCACTCGAACCTAACGGCATAAACAATAGATATACCGTCATCGAGGGAAGGTTACGAGATGACATACCCGTATTAACTGGCCAGCCGCCTTGATTGTAAGATTGAATGTTGTAGTCGCTTCGTGCCTGCGAAGGATCGACCTGTGGATATTGAGTCGCAGGAAACGAAGCGTCAGGAGCTGTATTGTCAAGCATTTGAGCGCTCGTGCATACACTGTACTGTACTTTGGATGAGAACGGACCTGGAGAACGTGAGGATCGAAACGGTAGATTAAGAGGAGGCAGCACAGTTCGCCCACCCTGTCCGATGTTGAAGAGCCCGCGGCGAGGTTGGTTGGTAGAGCCACTGACCGCTGGACTTCTACGTGTTGGTCTTGGGAAACACCCGTAATGAAAGTGATCTTCCGGAGGATTACCCGACATATTGGTTTAAGCGAGAGTAGAGTAGTATCGACGGAAGCCCTTCTATGAGCTTCTGCGATTATGTACGGTGACAACACGCGCTGTACGGCCGGTCATGGCCACCTTGCTCTAGCCCTGGAAAGGAGGTTGGACGCCGCAACCTGCAACCCCGGATGAGTCAGAGTAATAGCTTCGACAAAAAGAGACGGGGTCGACACGGCCAGTGGACACCAGAAAGGGTCCGGAACGTATGCAAAATGACACGCGGCAAAAGTGAAAGGGACTCTGGGCAATGGGCAAAAGCCAGGGGTAATGGTATCCACCTCGCGTCTGCAGCGGATCGTCGCGGAACACAGAGCGACGAGGGAGCAGAAAGCCGACAGTCGTAGAAGGCTGTGTTGTTTGCGGCCAAGAAGGGGAGGCCGAACGAGAGCACTGCTGCAGTCTGAGCTTGACTTGAACGGGTCGACAGCCAGGTGGCATCACTGTACGTAGGCCGCGTTTTTATGACGGTGGTGCGCGAGGAACGTCGAACTCATCGCGGTCCCAGCCTCGTGTCTTCTTGCCGGCGGGGCATGGCGGTGAACTTGAAATTCCAGATATGCGCCCGCCGGCGACCGTTCGGGATAACCCACATTGAATATCTCCCGGACCGACTACCTAACAAGTTGGACAGTTTCGTTCATTTGCGGCCGGAATCGAGACCGAAAACATCTTCTGCACCTTCCGGAATCTGATCGCAAGCCTGAGACGGGCCAAGGATTATGATCGAACTTGCAAGGGGCAATGTCCCAAACAATAGAAATGCGCTAACCATTTTGTATCTGTGACACGACCATGCCCCGCCTAGAAGCAACAGACTTGCAAACACAGGACCTTGAAACGTCGGGAATATCAGACGCGTACGTAGATCGGACGAAGTCTACGAATCGCTTGTGAGTGATTATACTAGAGCGAATTGGCCCCGTATCTGCTCCTTCGCTCGTGAAATTATTGGTGAAGTACAACGGCTATCCTTCTCACAGCATTCAGTTTTGTGTGTCTGCAAAAGCACTTGATCGAGTCACTGGATCAATCAAGACGTGATTGCAGGGTCAGAAGTGTCTGCAAGCAGCACAGGACGCAGACTTTTATGTACGGAAGGCACGCGCATGTCCCCATGCGAGACGTCGTCTCCGCAGTTCGCGGTCTTGAGCAGGATCTCTCGCCGGACGGACAGCTTCGGAAACTGGGCAAACCTGACGGAAAAGGCGACGGCCTTTTAGCCGACATTAATGTCACGTCTGTCACGGTAGCGTAATGTGACAATCACAAGACCGCATCGGGTGAACAGCGGTGCAGAGCGGCTTGATAAGTTTGGCGCCGTCGGTCACCGGCATCAGCGCTCCCAGCGCCGACTCTCAGCGCATCGTCGCCGACATCGAGCTCGATGCAAGCTGCACCATTGCGGCGCGGTCTTCCGACGCCACCGAAGTCACCCAGAGGTCCGCGTCCCATCGAAGGACGGTCGGATGCTCCGCTTGGTGGCCTAACCGACATGTATTCTTACGACAATCCATACACTGCTCCGTATTCTCCGTTGATTCCGCCTATTACGTCTAATTTCGATGACCATCCGACCACACTCCGTGGCGGGACTCTCTTGCACAAAGGATTTTACGACCTGCTTTCTCTGATTCCATCGACCCCTCCCGCATCACGATTTTTATGGCGCGCACAGGATACAGAGCCAATTGCAGGGCCACGATATGAGGATATTGGCACAAACGCAGCCCCGGCTGGTAGGAACGTGTCTCCAACTTTGTCTCCTGCCGTCGCTGCTCCTGTCAAGACTCTGAAGACGCGTCGAATTAGCAAAGACATGGTCTCGAAGCCTACCGGATTTGTGTATGTCATACTCCACCTAGGATAGGCGATGTCTCAAATGTACTTGCTGTGCAGTCATCTAGTGCACGCATCGAATGCAGACCAAGCCGAAGCTTTACTGACACGATGGGGACCAGAAGGTCAGGGCAAATTGGGAGGTCAGATTGTCTCGTTAGTTCATTTACTGCAGCATGTGAAGCGGCTATTTCCAGACCCGAAGTGGGCATCCGCCATAAGAAATCTTATTCAACAGAATAACCAGGCCAGAGCTGTCAACGAAGTGGTTAACGCGATGAAGCCTTCCGTCAGTACGCTCAGCAGAGCGGAGCACGGGCCAGTGCTGCGCGTCGTCAATGGTATCAGTATCACGAGTTCCTCGACAATCACCACCGTCGCACGGGAAAATGTGTCTGTCACGCCAACATCTCCCGTGTTATCTCAGACGCCAGGGCTCCCCGGTCAGACGTCACCCGGGCAGCCTGGAAATTCTACTATCCGTTGGACAGCCGGTCTCGCCGCTCACGCTGAACATGAGCATGAGGATACCGCCGCTTTGGACCCGGAGAAGGATCTCCCGGACATCCCCGCTCCCATGACTAGGAAACAGATCACCCCATCCCTAGCCACGCTGGAGAAGGCGGTGTCCGCACGGATCTACTTTGAGAACTTATACTTCCCACTTCTTCGGCAGCCGCCGTCTCGAGAGCAGCGAAGGCTTGCGATGGAACGGGATATGGCGAATATGCAATTGAGCGAGGCGCAGAAGGACTATTTGCGTGCCAGATGGCGGCAGAATGAAACTGATTATCTCAGGGACCGCAGACGCAAGGTGGACGTGAGTGCCTTCGTGAAGCTGAAGACTATCGGACACGGTCTGCTTTTCCTTCCCTCGAGATTTAAGTTCCATTCCTCAGAGGCTCTTTCATTGCAGGAGCCTTTGGGGTCGTTTCCCTTGTTCGCGAGCGTTCTACGGGGCAGCTCTTTGCCATGAAACAGGTGATCGGACTCCTGTGTGATGTTGCTCGGCATGACTGACCGGCGTCATGAATGACATTGCACTTCTGATGGATGTGCCATTGTCTCTGCGCCTTCCTGCAGCTGCGGAAAACCGACATGCTCCGCAAAGGACAAGAAGGTCACGTTCGTGCGGAGCGGGACATTCTCAAGTCAGCGTCGCTCGTCAACAGCCCTGACGCGGCCCAGTGGATTGTCAGGCTCTTCTATAGCTTCCAAGACCGTGACAACTTGTATCTTGTCAGTGTCCACGTTGCATCCAACAATAAGCTCTCGCGACAGACAATAACCGAGTCCGCTGATTTCATTTTGATTTCATATCTGATAGGTCCTTGAATACATGGGGGGCGGTGATCTGCTAAATCTCCTCATTGAGAGAGACGTCTTCGAGGAAGATTTTACGCGTTTCTACGTAGCCGAGGTCAGATTCCCTTGTTTCGTGTGTTGTCTCGGCTAATCTTGTCGCTGCGGATGTTCTGCGGATACCACGGCTTTTGTAATCTATAGATGGTTCTGGCAATCGAGCAGTGTCACAAACACGGCTTCATTCACCGAGATATTAAACCAGATGTGCGTCAAATCCTGCTTATATCATATTCATTTCGGCGCAGACATTAAAATTTTCTCATCTCTCATGCGAAACAGAATTTTCTCTTTGACCCGGAGGGACATATCAAACTGAGCGATTTTGGTTTAGCGTGAGTAAGCTTTAGTGCTTTCAAACCCCGTATTGATTAGCTCACCTGACCGTCATGGATATTCGCTGCACGTTGCTCCAGCACTGACCTGCACTGGGCTCACGATACCTCATGTTCGTTCCCGCGTCTCTATTGCTTCCGATGCTGTGACCTTCAGCTATTTTCTGACACAAACAGACTACGAGCAACAGCGTCTCCACCTCTTGCATAAGCATGGGATAGACCTCGAAGACAGCTATGGGAACGGAACAGCGGACGGCACGAGGACGAAGCGTCTGGACCGCAAGGACGTAGAACAGCTCATGGGTGGTGGTGACGGTCAGGGTGGTATCTTTACATGGCGCGAGAAGAACAGTCGAAAGGTGCGCGGTGGCACTCGCGACTAGCGGCACGTCCTGACAGCATCTCGCATCATTGTCTGTGCATTTTGTAGCTGGCGTACTCGGTGTGCGTGTTTATTCCTCCCCTCGTTTCGTCCGCCGATTTCGTCTGACGCTGGTCATGCCTTGCAGCTGTGGCACCAACTCATACAGTGAGTACCTTCGCCGCCCGACCAGCGCTCGCTGGCACGCACTAACACCTTTGCGACAGTGTCTCCTGAGGTGATCCGAGGCCATGGATACTCCTATTCCTGTGATTGGTGGAGTCTCGGTGTCATTATGTTCGAGTGTCTGTATGGGTACGTAGCCGTTGCCTGTGAGCTATCGTCGGTGTATTCAGCCCACTCCTTCAGTTTCCCGCCTTTCGTCAGCAACTCCGTCAGTATTGACGTACGATCTTAGCGGATGCCAAATCACTGACACATCCTCCCTTAAGCGTCACGTCACTAGGCAAAAAATTCTCAATTGGCGACAGTCGCTCCGTTTCCCCTCGCGCCCGCGAGTATCTCACGAAGGAGTTAACCTGATGGAACAACTTCTTTGCGAAGCTGAGGATCGCCTAGGCTCACAGAAATCATCGTCTGTCAGTAGACCAAACTCCATGATTTTGCAGGCTCGTCGGAGCGGCTTTATTCAACCCAACGGAAGTTCGGGCAGTGTGGACGGTGCCCATCTCATCAAGGTGTGTGTCTCGAGGCTTTCGCATGTTACAGCTGACCCAATGTTTCAATCCCCCTAACCATAGACACACCCCTGGTTCAAAGGGATTGACTGGGACAATATCCATCGGTACTCCGCTCCATACCGTCCGGAGCTCCGTAACCCTGAAGATACCCGGCATTTCGATGATGATATCCCGGCTGAGGTTAGTGATATAATGCAGTTCGACGTCAATGGGTCATAATTCAGCTGGGTCATAGCCTCTTGCTCCGGCGAACGGCGCGGCCGCGGACGCCACCCGGGATCCTTTACTCCGTGACAAGGTCCACGGGCACGAAATTCTGGAAGTGCGGAAGGCACTGGCATTCGCGGGCTTTACTCACAAGAGCCCACGAGTCATCAGCTACGTTAGAGCGGATAAGGCCTTTGATCCCGAGCCCGACACGTACGGCAAGGAAGAGCTGGAGCGCGGACGCTCAACGTTCCGCGAATTCCGGGAAATCGGCCAGGGGCGTGCGATCTCGATGTAGCTTCTCGAAGTCACCGCCATGGTGCAATGCCTGCACCACGCGACCGGCCACGAGTGCAATATATCTGATACCAGTAGTGCTATTTATCCTGATTTCGCATCCATCTTGACAATCGTACCCATTCGTTGCTACTTGAAGAATGTCTTCTTGTAATACCATCATATCTTGTAGCGCCATCGCTGTTGTTGTTTAACGCCTTTGACGACTTAACGACCCTAACGACGATCTGTTTTTCCGCAGCACTGTCGGCGTATGGCCAAGGCACGGTAGACACGTGTATCTATGCGTTATCCATGCGAAGTTACTCGAGCACACTCAGCTTGCAGGATGCCGTGAGGCCGACGTAGATGGTTCTAAACAGGTACCCATGGTCTGCATTCTTGACATACTCGGACCCGAATTAACTTGCTTGGATGATGGCGATTTGTTCCCTCACCAGTGGCACAGCGTTACGTGGCCGGTGACTATAAGGTTGCCTACATCGAACTATCTCAGCCAACTCTACTCGACACCGTGCTTTTCATTAATATGTGAAACTAGGTCTACGCAAATCCTTCCAGTAAAAAGCGACAAGCCAATCGGGGGGCAGCGATCCGTTCAACTCTGTTGCTGCCATATTCTCCATCGCTCTCGTCTCACGGGTTCTGAGGATATATCTGTTTTATAAGCCCGACTGCAGCATAGCGGCAGTGGTACTTTCGGGAGATATGTAAAATGGTCGGAAAAGGCTTGAGGCAACCGTAGCCGCATGCAGAGCATCGGTCCCATGCTCGATAAAGAATTACAACAGCCTCACCACCAACTAGGTTAAAACCACTGGTCATCTAAACCCGCTCCACAGGCGGAGCGGCAACCACCGACGTCCAGCCTGCGCACTGAGGGCAGTCTATCCCATTGACGTGTGATGCCGGCGACCAAATCCACATGCGAAGTATATAAAACTAGCCAAATGTCAATCGATGCAGGGAACTGTTGAAGCAGAAATGCGTGTCCGCGTGCAGCCAACAACGAGGACATGCATCGGCACCTTTCCGCGACCTGCAGGCACTGCGATGGTGGTCATGTAAAGGCTTCGTAATCAAACAGATAGTTGTGCTGCTAAATCGGTTAGCCGCCACTTATTTCATATCCCTGCAGGGGTCGCGCACAGCGCGTGGCTCGGCATACACCTCGTTTAGGCAATTGGGTTCGAGCACATGGATGCATAGCTGGGGCAACCGTTCACGCTGACGGCCGCTGATCGGGCACTTCAAACTCCACCTCATCGCAAACCATGATAGCAAGTCCGAAAGTGACAGCTTAATTTGTGCACAGGGTCATGAACTCCAGAAGATTGAGCAGACAAGGGGGTGACGGGAGGGAACAAGGTGAATGTGGTCTCCCACCGACGGAGGCCGGTCTTACGGCCCACGATCACACTGTCGGAGTCTACCGGCTACTGGTATGAATAAGGCAACTCTTCAAGCTTCAAGTTCAGTAGTCTGGCCACTCGTGCTCGCTTGCATGGCAACGTTTCTTGTTCTTAAAGGGATATCTCGTCCCGTAATTCTGGCATTCTCGTCTGAAAGCTGAAGTATACCAAATAGTAAGGTGCTAGATTGGCCCTGCCTGACCTCAGGCTCTAGAAAATGGGGTCGCGGCGAACGCGCACGACCCATCTACTGTCTCTCCTGCGATAGTCCGCATCACCGGTGGATATCCGGACACTGTTTCACCGACACCGACACACACGGGTGGCGCTCACGACGACAGGTCACAGGGGCACTATGTAGTGTTGAACCGTTGACGAACAGAAGGACATAATCTCGGATGATTCATCCCCACGTTTAAGGTACAGGAAGAATGCTGTGTCAATACAGACCACTGATTGCGAGGACTTCATGACTGATCGCTACTATGTACAGGTATATGCCGTATTCCTGGGTAACAATAATGACGTGGTCCGTTACTCCATCCCGTTCCTCACATTGTCGTACTGACTGCCTTCATACCTCAACCAGTTTGGGCTATGGTCGAGCCCGCCCATCGCCTCCTTGACGACGGCGACTAAGCTCCGGCCAGGTTGTTCCGCCTTCCCTGGACCGTTCTCCATACCGTCTCGCGGGCCACTCTCCTTGTCCCCGCTCAATTCCCAGAACATGCTCCCGCCCAGCCCCTCGTTCCTGATGTACTCACCCTTCCACTGTCCGACTGCTTCATCATCATAACTAACCATCTCTTTCGTCTGATAGTTGTACGACCAGCTAGCGCCCGCCTGCTGGTCGCGGAGGACGTGTGCCCCCGGTGGAGGGAGGGCGCGGTAGTCGTAAACGCCCTGCTCCCAACTGCCGGAGCCTATGCCCTGATACGGTTGGCCGGGGCCATCGGTGTTCATGAAGCTCCGCCCGTAAAGCGGTATGCCCAAGATGAGCTTATTACGGGCAACGCCGCGCGAGATGTACCAGTTGACCGCTTGAGAGGCGCTGATGGGGGGACCGTATAGATTGGCTTGGTGGTTTGCGACCGAGTCCCACGATCCTGCTGTACGCATAGGGTGAGATTTTTCGATAGATAACGTGGTACGACGACCTACAGAAGTCATACGCCATCAAATTCCAGAAGTCGAGGTAGCGATCCATCTCTTGGACATACAGCTTCTGATAGTTATCTGGACCGCATGGCGCGGCAATCTGCGAATTATCGTGAGTGCGACGTCCAAGATAATCCATATCTTCCTTACAGTCAGTAGGAAGCGATAGTCAATTCCCTTCCTTCTCGCATGAGCATCCAGGCCTTCTCGGAGCTCTCTGAGGAGATCAACATATCCTCTGGCCTGCTGCTCGTTCTGGGGATATTCGTAGTCGACGTCCAAGCCATCCAGCCCGTGGTCCTCGAGGAGCCGGATAGACGATGCGACGAACTTAGATCGCAGAGCAGGGTTGACGACAATAGGGTGGAAAGACGGAGAGTACGTCCAGCCACCTATGGATAGGATGACCTTGAGATGACGATGCTCCTTCTTGAGCTTGTACAGCGCTTTGAAATTTCCGTAAAGATTCTTCCCTTGGTCGTTCCAGGAGTCGCCCGGGTAGTGGATCTCCTGATCTGCCCACGAATCAGACAAGAAAACTTCGCCAGTGTCTGGCTTCAAGTTGGCAAAGGCGTAGAGGATGTGGCTACGCTCATGTGAGCTTCATATATGCGCAGAAATAACGCGCTACTCACGTCAGATTGTTGAACGGAATATTCTGCGGCGGATATTTCCGGCCGTAAATTCCCCTAGATATTAGGTGAGGGACACACAATCATCGCGTTGATTGCACGAAATAGCAATACCAGTTAACAAAACTAATAAATGAAAGTCAGCATTCTAGCAGCGCTCTTTGCCTGCCAATGACGTACTATCCGACGCTTATTTTTCCGTTCGACATTGTGTTGTTGTTATCAGGTATCGATGGTGGCTTGGCAAATTCCTCGTCTTCGTGTGTTGCCTCCGTCTGGTTCGCCTGTCCTTCCTGATTTGTCACAGGCTCTCCGTAAGGCCACTTGTACGCCACTAGCGCGACCGCACAGAATGCGACAGCGACGATGAATAACTTCCCGACTGAATAACGAGGCCCGCGTCGTTCTGGCGGATGGTATGTGAGGTCTGCTGTGGATTCGTTTGTGGGGACAAGTTCGTATGCTGACGGCTCTGGCATCGCCGCTTTAGAAGGGCTGCGCGCAGTGACGCCATGACAAGCGCGCGAATCGACGATACGCGCGCGTGACAAGGGATCAGATGCACGTGATCAAGACGCGACCCTTGTGTCGCGTCTGGACTGCGGTGTGGCTGCACGCTTGCCAACACGCAACAATATGGCCGCCGGGAGCCGGCCGCTGTCAGCATCTCTACGAGAAGAAACGCTTGTATCGCGTTTTGTCCGTGTATCGGGTTCTTCAAGCGGGTTGCTGCTCTCCACAATGTCCCCGCATAATCGAGTCAGACTACAATGATCCTTAGCGAGGCGATGGCTATGTACAAGATCCGCATCCATTATCCACAAAGTTCAGCACAAACAAGGAAGGTGCAGAGACACCAGCGAGCAAGTAGCACCCGTGGGTTGATCGTTCCCTTCCTGAAGGTACACATCGAAGACGTCCGCATCGCTCGTGGGGCACGCAAGGAAGTTGAGCTGCCGCGGGTCCGTCGTGATGATCGTGTCCCCCTCGAGGCCCCAGTCCGTCGTCGTCGCAGTCGCATCGAGGGAGAGGGGCTTGTACGACGTGGTCGCATTCTCGTCCACATTCAAGAACAGCTGCGACCCATCCAGGCTGTTCAAAGTGATAGTGCCGTCAATTGTGAAGTACCCCGAGGACGACTCTGGGCCCAGAACAGGTGTGCCATCTGCTCCGTAGACGTGAGGAGGGCATCCGAGCAGGATTGGAAAGGTACGGACCATCGTCTTGCAAGTAGAAATGATAGACCGGGTCCTGATCCGCGCGGATTTGGCTCCCTGAAGGTGTAGGTGCGGAGATTGGGCTGGTAGGGGTGCCGGTAGGAGTAGTCGTAGGCGCAGTCGTGGGCACAGTTGTGGGCGGACTCGTAGGGGGCGGTACGACTGTCGAAACGCTTGACACGGTTGTCGACGCAGCGCCCGGGACGCATTGCGAGTAGTCTATAGAACCCGAGGGTCAGAGATGCGGAATGCAGGGCAATGTCGTCGCGTGTGAACGCACAGTCGTTAAGATCTTCACAGTAGTATCCCGACACGCAGGTTGTGGCTCCAGTCCTGCAGATGCGCCTTGTGTGAGCAGAGAGCCCATCGCATTCGGGGACCCAGTGAAGACATACCACCCGATCCCACCGCACTGCTGCCAAGCACCCGACTGCGCGGACGTTAGCGAGATGAGTGCGCCAATGAACGTGAGTGTAGCGAGCCTCCTCATTGTGTCGACGCCTGTGCTGTCAACGACACGGGCCCGCAAGTCATATACTGCTTCCGGAAAAAAAATAGGGGAAACTTCTGCGCATCCTCGACCCGCAAGCCGCCATATTGTTCACGGGACTGCTCCCGCAGGTGTTGGCACCGAAGCAGTGGCATACCGCGCATTTGGCCCCGAGGCTCGCTTAACGACTTCAAGCTCAACGACGATTCGCAGAATTTTCGCCCAATTCGCGGATGCGACGTGGTGGACCTGTGATGCGGCCGGAAGAGACGAAGCGTCACCAACTTCGTTGGCTCGGCATCCTTGCTCCGAGGCCAACCGGGAACATGCCGTCCGCAAAGACATTTGTTGCCAGCCAATAGAGTGCATTGTTCATAGCACTGCATGGTTCCAGAAGGAATGGCTTCGATTTGTCACGCTGAGGGATGTTGATAAGGTTCCGGTCGATTAAGTACTCACGCGCTCATGGGTACCGAGTTCTGCCGGAAATTGTAAGATAACTGAGACCGAATCAGTACTGGCATTGGAGGATACACATAGAAGAAGCCGTATCCGAGCGAGAAATTCCAAGCCAAATAGTTCGTAAATCCAAACATGATGAGTCCAAAATGTCTCTGCATGCTGCTAGTCAGCCTCCGCCGGCCCATAGCCCGTGAGCAGACACAATGGATCGCGTCTAATTATGCGAGACCACTGAGAACGAGTATGCCTCGCGCATCCTGCCTAGCGGGAGTGATTGATGTTCGTTCAGATTCCCCAGACGAAGGATCGAGTTGAACACCCCTAAACTCCATTAACCTTCTTTGACCTCGCGCCACAACGGAGTAAGCGCCTGCGCAACCGTGTTCGCCGCGACCTCCAAACATCCACGAAGTTCTTCGTCAACGACACTCTTGAGCACGCCGCGCGCCCGCCACCGGTCGGGATGGAATCTCCTGTGGCTCTTCTCGACAAACATCTTGTAGTCCTGGCCACGCATGTGCATGCGCACGGCCTTGAAGAACGCCTCCACTGCGTTCCAGTGCACGTCCTCGACCGTGAGCCGCAACGGTGAACATAGGACAGGCCATGGCACAATATCGAAGGAAACCGGTTCCGCGGGTGTGAACTTCGTCGCATCGAATGCCTCGCAGAGCACCTTGTACCGCTCCAATGCCCGCTGCGTTGTCCAAGGCCCGTACGCCCACCGCTCGTTCTGCGCCTGCTTCCGCCGCCAGTTCTTCGCGTGCTCGCGCTCTATACGCTCCCGTTCCGCTTTCGCTTTCCATGCCGCCTCTGCCCGCTCGGCATCACGCCGTCGCTCCTCCTCCTCGGCCCGCCTCCGTTCAGCCTCGCGCCGTGCATGTAAAGCTTCCTCTTCGACTCGCTGACGCGCCTCTCGCTCCCGAGCTGCTTGTTCCCAAATTGGCCTATCCTTCTCGAGCTCGGCAAGTTTTCGTCGCGAAGCTTCTATCTCTGCTTGGCGACGAGCCTCCTCGTCGAATTCTGGGCCACATGCGCTTTGGGGCGAGGTTTGAGACCCATTGGTCCCATGAGAACTCCCTGAAGGAATGAATGCATTAGTGATGGAGATACAACTAGACAGCTTGTAACTGACCGTGCGAGCAAGTATATTCGTCAGCTTCTTCTGACACAGTTCCCATCACCTCTTTCAGGAACTGACGATGCAGCATATCGTTCCACAAGTTTACACGCGCTCTGTAATGCGCAGTTCTCCGGTCTTTCTGGTCCTGCCGCTTCTTGTCGGATATGCGCGCGGAGGAGATCGGAGAGCATCTTCGTTGTCTCTTGTTCGAACGCTCTGTTTGACCGTTCAAAGGTGAATGGGGTATATCCTCGTGGACATCAGGCTGCAAAACTCCGTCGAACAGCGGTGTTACTATGACATCACTTGTCGATCAACCCTGCTTCCGTGTCTATGCCGTAATTACATACCTTTCCGTTTTGCGTAATTCTGTCGCGGAAACCCGTCCACATATATCTCAGCAAACAGAGGCCGGCTGGCACCTTGGGAATCGGTCAGGTCAATCATCTCCTGATCGGATGGCTCGTGTTCTGCGGCGTCCCTGGCGGTTTCCTGCCTCCTTCGTCTTCTGCGAAGTTCTTCCGCTTCCCGCTTGAGCTTTCGTAGCCGTTCGCTTGGTCCAGTCGACCGTCCCCTGCTCGGTGGTCGGCTACGAGATCTGTTGGCCTGTCTACTTGGTGGTCTGCCTGGAGGGAGAGGCCCGGGACTCGAGTCTCGCGAGAAGCTGTCCGCCACAAGCTCCTCCACTTCATCCGCTTCATCGTCTGATTCAACGGCGTGCGGTATTTCCGCCCTGTCATCGTCGCTAGATGACTCGGAGATACTCACAGCCTTACGGAATCGTTTGTACAATGTTTCCGTCTGCCTGTCGTCAGCGGGTGACGGCGGGCCTCGCTTCAGTCCACCTTGAGGGAGATCGGGGACGGCGGAGTGTATATCCTCAGACATAGCACGCTCCTTTCCCTTCTTTCTAAATATGACAGTAAGATTGGGAGGTGCTCGTACGAGGCAGTCATAATCCGGATCAAGCTTGTAGATCTCCCACTGCTCCTGCGAGCAACGGACAAGCTCACTGAACGAACGGAAAGCGAGATCACAAACCGAGGCACGCACGAACACGTAAGAGGAGGTGCTTACCCGCAGATCTCCACGACTCTCGGCCACGGCCCTTCGTTCTCTACGCCTTCCTCCGACCGTGCGCGCGGCACAAACCGCCAGAAGCTCTCGCCTGCTGGTCCCGGAAATGTCTCTACAACAATTCTCTTTGGACGATACGAGCCATCAGGAGGTCCTTGCGCAGCGTCGCGCGCGGGCGACGCGGTGAGTGGGTCGAAAGATGCGAAAGATAGCTTTGAGCCAGGGACTCGGAGGAGGCGTTCTGGCTGGGACGGGTCAAGTCTTCCGGGTTGCGAGCCATAGATAAAGTGCTTGACGGCCTCTTCTTGTAGCTGAGACGGAGGCTCCGACATATGGCGGTGGAAGTGAGAGGTGTGGTTTCGCAGGGTTGGCGACAAGCTCAGCCACACACCGAGCTGATGCCGGCCACGTGCGTCCGCGTCACTGGCCTGGACCGCTCCGTCGCCCTGGGGCACAAATAACGATCTGTCATTTCAAGGTTACAGGGTCTGCATAAATTCTCATGAAGCTCAGAAGCGAACTCAGATAAGAGTCGAGTTCGCAGCGTGTGATATGATAGGGGCCTGGACTCAGCCACGAGCAAGGAGGCAGGGTCTTCGACTTCTTCCCAGAAGGGGCAACTATCATGTCGCTGTTCAAACGTGCACTGGGCACCTCGCAAGCGAACCATTCTGCAGCAAAGGCTTCAAAGAGGTTCAAGCTCTACTTGAGGTTATCTTTCGGACGGGCCCCCGCGGCGAGGTGCTAGTACCGCCCCCGTGGCGACGTCAGATTTGCGCTCACGGCGCTGCGCTGGACACTGTCAGCCTTTGACATTGACGTTGAGCGGTGACCATGGCTGATAAGCCCATAGTTATCCTCATCTCTCCTGCGCCACGACCATTGCGAAAGCCATCGGTCCCACCCCGCCCTTTGCTGTGCGACGCCTGGAACCGAGCAATCGAGGAGTACTTCGCGGACTCGAATCAAGTTCCTTTTACTGTTGTGGAAGGCAAATTCAACGATGTTGAACCTGCTGTTCTACGCTGCGACTGCATAGTGTCTCCCGCCAATTTGTTTGGGATCACGGAGGGTAAGTTAATCTGGATTCTCGCAGTGGCAATCTCTGGAACTCACATTTGTGCACAGCTTCGACCTGAAACTCTCGTATTCCTTTAAAGGTGCGGGAGACGAATGGAGGCTCACGGACCACTGCCAGTTGTTCATCCGCGACAGATGGCATGGTTACACGACGCCTGGGTCTTGCATGATTATCCCCCTCCAAGAAGATGTGGCGGGAAAGCACAATCCGTGGAACGCCTCTTGCACGGCGATTGTCCTTACCATCCGCACTCCAGAAGACGTCAGTTGGCATCGAGATATCGTGTATAACTCGATGTGGTCGCTACTTGCGGAAATCTCCCTCTGGAATCGATTCTGTGCTGACAATAGTGAGAGAAACATGATACAAACGGTGCTAATGACTGGACTGGGCACGCGGCAGGGCGGTATTGGTGCGGAGAAGGCTGCGAGGCAGATGATCTTGGCGGTCAAACACTTTTTGGATGACCTTCCGTTTCCGGTTCGTTGGAAGGATGTTCAAACCCGAACCAAAGAGGTGGAGGTACTTACAGAATTGTAGATTCGTAAGACTGGATACGGCCAGTTGCTCATTCTGTGACGCATTCTTCCAAAGAGGCAGCTTTGATGAAAGCGCCTGTACGGGAGTACGGATATAAGTACTTGACTTGACCGTCGTCTCCAACACGTCAAAAGTCCGTCCAAACACAGTGAAACAGTGGCATTGCTCTGGACGTTGAAAGCACAGCTGGAGTCAGAATATGCTGGCTCCCTGTACACGCCAACTTTGTATTTGACTTGCCCTGACTAGGCTTGACTCAGCTCCGCGGATCTTTAAGAGCGTCAGAGCGGCCGGCGCATTCTGTACAAACGCACTGATACCCCGCTCTCGTAGTCAAAATGACTACTCTACGGACATTTCAGCACGAGATTGACGAGATACAGCACCGCGAGATATCTAAACAGCGCGCACATGGCGCTGCCGAGCTACAGCGGGCCAGGGAGAAGGAGCACAAGAAGGCCACAGTGAAGCCCCCGGATGCCGGGGCGAAGAACGAGACACCGGCAAGCCCAACGGCAATACAGCAGCCAACCGAGGATGATTGGGATGCACCAGATCTGGATGTACGGATACAGGTGACGTTATTCTCATCATTCAGGAAACAAGCTCTGTAATGACTGCTATCGTGTCAGCAGACCTTACTGCTGTCCAAGACGCCAGCGGACCACGACAAGGCGCGGGACCTGATCCTCTCTCAAATAACGCGGCGGCGAGGGGAGTACATCCTCCGAATAGGTGCCCGGCCCCCACATGCCAAACTGTTCGCGGGCGACATTGCGGCGGATGGCGACCTGTGGCATGGCACGCCATGTACCGAGGAGGAGCTCAATACCTTGCTGAAAGAGATCACGCAGGTCGTGGAGGAGGTCGGCGGGAAGGTATGTGAGCAGCCATCTGCTCTTGTTAACAACTCACCTCACCACGTCTCAAGGCCTCCGTGCTGTTTGAAGCACGGGCCGACCACCCTCGGGCAGCGCTCCTTCTTCGATTACCTCCTGCAAATGTCTCGCTCACCCCTGAGGTTCGTTGTGCTGTAGTTGGGAATGTGGACAGCGGCAAGTCCACCACATTGGGCGTGCTCACAAGAGGTATGTATGTTTGTCGTCGCTTTCGCACATGCCGGCTCATGCCTGGCAGGTGGCCTGGATGACGGACGAGGGCGGGCCCGAGTCAGCTTGTTTCGGCACAAGCACGAAGTCGAGAGCGGAAGAACTTCTAGCGTGGGCATGGAGGTAGGTCTCGCAATATCCTGCTCCGTACGATATATGTGCCGATGACAAGCAGATCCTTGGCTTTGGCCCCGCTGGCCTGCCAATATTGCCCAGCACTTCATATTCCAACGACCCCGACGTCATTCGAAGAGAGAAGATGAGCTGGGAGGAGATTTCTACTCAGGCAGCGAAAATTATTTCTTTCAGCGGTTGGTCCTGTTCTCCTGCTCTCCCGCCATCTACGAGGTTCGACCTTCCTGATCAGATTTGGCCGGCCATGAGCGATATCTCAAGACCACTCTCTATGGCTTGACCTCTGGTGCACCGTCCTGCGTGATCCTGATCGTTGGAGGGAATGCGGGGCTCATCGGAATGTCCAAGGAGCATTTGGCCATTGCGCTTGCTCTGAGCGTTCCAGTGGTCGTCTGCGTGACCAAGGTACATGCGGTTCCTTTTGTATGTAAGAAAATCTGGCTGATACACAGTAGATCGACATGACTCCGCCAAACGTCCTCGCCAAGACTATCGAGCAAGTTACGAAGATTATGAAGAGCCCTGGCTGCCGGTATGCATGACGTCATGGCTTGGCTTCCTCGTCGCTAATTGAGTCGTGACAACTGTGCAGGAAAACCCCGGTGTTCGTCAAGTCACTAGAGACAGCCGTTGAGGTCTCGCAAGTCTTCGCGAAGGAGCGGTAAGCTGGAGGATGTCTTGTTCTGATGCAGAGCACTACTGACTAGCTGCAGACTATGTCCGATATTCCAGCTCTCCAATGTCACTGGGCAAGGACACGACTTCGTAGGTTATATTCCCTGTCTGTTAGCTTGGACAGATTATGACGTCGCATTTACCACAGCTGCGCACGTTCCTCAATTTGCTGCCTCCCAGCGAGGGCGACAGCGAGAAGTTTATGAAAGATCAGCCACTGGAGGTACAATAACTCTCTCATCTCATACTTGCTGTCGCTGAAGGATGTTCAGTACTCCGTCACTGAAGTCTGGTGAGTACCGGCACTGGATGGTTTGCCCTCGATTATTCAATAGGATGCTCTTAGGTCTGTGCCGTATGTAGGAACTGTCGTCGACGGTATCCTGAACAGCGGTACCATCAAGGCCGGCGATGCCGTCCTGCTCGGTCCGGATTCCAACGGACACTTCCAGAGCACCGTTATCAAGAGCATACAGCGGAAGAGGTGCGTAGCTTGGACGCATAGTTCGTGCTACGCTCACATCATGGGATATTGTATAGAGCCCCTGTGAATTCTGCTGAGGCGGGGCAGTGCGTGTCTCTGGCACTGAAGCGGGTACGACGTGCTGCAGTGCGCAAAGGAATGGTGATTGTGCACAAGAGCGAGACTCCGCCGAGAGGTGAGCATTGTCACCGAGATTCTGCCTTGAGAACTTCTGTCTAATGCGGATTTTATCAGCCGTCCGCCAGTTTGAGGGCCAGGTCCTCATCCTATAGTGCATATCTGAAATCTTGCCATTTTACACGCATCCGGACTGATACGTTGGTCTTGACAGTCATAACACCACATTGCAAACGAATTATCAGGTATGTCTCTTCCGAATATTATTGCAATCCGCCTGACGGCTCATCTCTCCCTGCAAGGCTATGCTTCACTGCGGCGTAAGACATATACCGTACTCGTACTGCATGGCAGTCACTCACATGTACTTGACTCCCAGGCTGTCCGCCAGACGGTCCGAATATTAAGCATGGACCACCCTCAGGGCATTCTACGCACTGGTGATCGTGCGACTGTCACATTCGAGTTCATCTCGCATCCCGAGTTTATAAAGGAGGGTATGAAGCTTCTATTCAGAGAGGGAAAGACCAAGGTACGTCTTTTATGACTCTGCAGTATCAAACGAAGTCCTGACTTGCTGGGAAGGGTCTTGGTGTCATCACCAAGTTACTATGACCTTATGTCTCTCCAGCTGAGCCCCTGATTGAGGCGTTGTACTTTTTATGATGGACTCCGGCTGTACCAATCCGTGTATCATACATTGGACCACTCTGTACTCTGTCCTATATCGTTATCCTGTATTTCGTCGTCGCGAACAGAAATCACCGCCAGTCTCATTGGCTCGATTGCTTCCGATCCAAGATGGGAGTGCTGCTTGACTGCTCATCGCTGGTGTGCGCACCAGTAAGATATTCCCAACCTTTTGATTGGAACCTATTGGCACTACCTGAGACAGCTGAGAAACTCCTAATCTCATAGAGAACGTCTCATACGACGTCGCTTACAGGACAGTCTCATCCGGGCGCTTGCGGCGAGCATAGCTTGCCACAGTCACCTTCACTCGGGTTTGCGCAAGCTTCCATGCACCCCCTCATTTTGTTCCCCTTTTACTTTTACTTTTGCGGGTAGCACTCTGCCGCCGCGAGTTCTGGAAGTCGAATATCTCACGGCGTCCGAGGCTGTACAACCAGGCGGCTATCGATTGAACCTTGAACGTCCTGCGTGCCGGCCTCATCGGTGCTGCTTCTCTCAACGGCCTGTGCACACAGCCTAGCCGAAGCAAATGGCGACTGTGGCGTCCAACTCGATGACAGAAGCAACGGACGAACAGGTCCTGCGCCGAACGCAGTCGACCGGAGACATCCAGGTCGTGGCGCGGCCAAGGCGGACACACACTTCCAGTCGATCTGAAGGCCGTGCAACGCGCACTACATCACGTTTAGACGGCACATCTGCCCACCATTCGCGGACCTCTGTATCGCACATCGCTTCGGCGGAGGAGGGACGATTATTGGCGCAGAGTCCATTCTCGATAGCGGATCTCAGACAGACGGCGGTGGACGAGCGGGATGCGACAGGTCGGCTTGCTGCCGTCCCTGCGGCTCAGACCCCTCAGACACAAGTCACACAGTCAAGCTCGTGGCTGATCAGGCTATTCAGATTCCTGGGATATGGTGGCCCGAATGCGAGGGAGCGCAGGGAGTTTGTGTCTCTGATATGGAACTTGTCCCTCGTACTAGTACAGGTATGGCCCGTTGTCGTTATATTCTTTCTCTACTTGACGCAGATACAGTTTGTGGTTATCATAGCACTGTTGACATACTCTGCTCACCATGAAAGTCCCACAATGCCAGGACAGAGCGAGTGGGGTGCATGCGATGTAGGGTCCTTTATAGGAGTCTTTGTGCATTTACTTACGCAACTACACAGAGACCATTGGGCATATGGGATTCACTGTGGCTAGTGCGAGCAGGACTCAGCGGTATCCTGTCTGTGTGGACGTACAAGAAGAACCGGGCAACCCGCGCACTGTGAGTGCTATCGGATCGTACCAAAGTCTTATCTGACACCAGTCGCTCTCTCAGCGCCGCGGCTCGAGGGAACGACCCAGAAGGCAATGTCCAGACCAACGTCCCTGCACAACCAGACATGAATCGGCGTCCGCTGGCAGGGCGGGCTCCACCGCCTCGTGACCAACGAGCAGCGGTAGGTTCTGCGAACAACCTGCAAACCCATGAAACCGACATCCTGGCGAATATGGGTACTGTATGGCAACGTCAGGTTTTGTACGATCGGTGCGTTGCCACTTTGTATGCACCAGCTTCGTCGTTGACTCGCCGGTGGTCGCTATCTGCCAACTCTACCTTGTGCACTCAGGCTGCAGATCCTACTGACGTTCGCCTCGTTTGGGTGGTTTCTCACCGCACATGTACTCGAGTACACTTCTGTCAACACATGTCGGCTCGCGGCGCCGCATCTATGGTGGCTTACGTTCGGCATCCTCTGCCTGCTATACCTCATCCTTCTGGAGATCTTCCTTATGGGCCTGGTGTTCTTCATCATCGGGCCCTTCATATACGTATGACCATGCCTTTCCCAAGAATAGCGTATACTGACATTGAATTCTCAGCTACTATACAACATCGTCCTACTTTGCCTGGGCCGGCATCCCCTGCAAAATCCGCACTATATCAAGCCCAGTGTTGACAAGATCCCGAAGTCGGTAGTCGACCAGATTCCCCTCGTGTTGTACATTCCTGCCCCTCCTGAAGGTGCAAGCGACGACAAGGCGCCTACGGAGCCCCAGCCTGTGCACATGTACCCTCCCCGGCTGCAAAAGCCCACATCGTCACGCCGGAGGCGCTTCGTATTTCTGCGCAAGAAGTCAAAGAAAGTGGATGGAGTCTCGATGGGGAAGGAAGGCACGGCGAAGAAGACGCCGAAAAAGCCAGAGGAGATGACATGGGAAGACAACTGGGAGCTGGGGGACTATCCGTTCGTACGGCTCGAGGAGAACCGTGCGTCTTGTGCAATATGTCTTCTAGACTTTGAGGAGCCGAAGAAAGCTCCGTGGGCGATTGATGCCGACGCTGAGAAGGAGGAGACGGGTAGGGAGGGAGAGAGCGTAATCCAACCGACAACGACGGGTGGCAATGAAGATAATGAAAGGCCAGCAGATCGTGGCGAGCCGGCGGTGCTGGAAATCCAGGTTGAAGACGCGACGGGAGAAGAGCAACTAAGGCTGAGCGACGCAGGCGAAGGACCGCAACCGCTGCGACTACTCTCATGCGGGCATGTTTTCCATGTGAGTGCAGGTGGATCTTACGACATTTCCGCCAAACTAATGGCGCCGTCGAATACTAGAAAACGTGCCTCGATCCGTGGTTGACGGATGTGTCGGGTCGCTGTCCTGTTTGCCAGCAGCCCGTTGAGATTCCGCAACCTACCGGCAAGGATAAGCGGCAGCGGCGGACGTCATAGTCATCGCTGTGTATTGTCTAGCGTACCAACAAGTTAGTGAGTGGATAATTGTGTACTTTACGTGACTTTTTCGTTGTTTTCGCACATCTGTACACCTACAATTCGTCCTGCAGTCTCTTGGTGCTTCTAGTCTCTCCTTCCTCTTTTGAAATGCTCTGTTCCGCATTGTAAGTACACCAGAATCTTCGCTGGTAACGTCGACGTGCTTCACACGAAATTGAATGGCTGTGCCAACCGTCTGCTAGGTGGTCGTTGCATGTCCAGTGTCCTGACCGCTGCACAACGCGGATATCCTTTGGCTTATTGTTGAGTTCTCCATAGGTAGATAAAGTATGATCTAGTGAGGAGAGGCCGCAACTGATTTGACGGCCTCAGAATGGAGCACAGGGGAACCCAAGGCTCGCGGAGTTGGCGGCGAATGCTGTGGGATGCTCAAGACGGCAATATTCGACCAATGGATTGGTGTTGCCGAAGCCCCGCTGAGCTCCGTCTATGTGCGATTTTCATCTCATCTATGCCTTAGCGATATGAAAACGCCTGGAGCGCTAGAGATGCTGCACAGAGGATTGATTCTGAGTCCGACGCGTCGCCCTTTGTAACCGCTGCGGACTTCCGGCGGCGGCGGATAAGACACATCTATTTGGGTAGGACTAGTACCCATCGATTTACTTCTACACATAGCTGCCGGTTCTGGCCAGGAGGCAATCGTCTGTTAGGTCTTCGTTAAATCATCTCTGGGATTTCAATGCCGAACTCAAATTGCAGTGAGTTGGTTGCGGGAATTAATGGCATGGAGTTTGGCGTATCCGCACCGTTGACGCGCAGTTCCCCGCAGTTGCAGGCAGGCAAAGACGACAACTGCGCGTTCATCGGAAGTACGATGACATTCATTCAGAGGAGAAAACTTGTACACGGGCGCGATACGGCACTAGTATTAGCGCTCTGCAGCGCTACGTACGCTAAGTTTTCCGTCTAATGCACGGTGCCGGTCAGCCATGCCGAGCCATATCATACATGTGTTCAAGCACCCGTCACATGGCGAAGAGCTGCCCCGTGTATCGCTCGCGTACGAGGAAAACGACACCAAAGGCTCCTGCAGTGAAATCGTCTTCGAGCATTGAAACTATGCTTATTAGTAAGAGAATGAAAAGCAGACCAATGTGGCACTGGCATGTCCGGAGTCTTCAGCTTATCGAAGACATTCATATCCACCTTGCGTCTGTGGTCCCTGAGATAATCATTTAATCAGTTGTGTTCTGTCGTCATCTGGCAAGTCAGTATCCTTTCCAATGCGCCCCATTCAATGGTGTATCTGTCATGTTTCGTTCCGTCGTAGATCTTCGCTGCTCCCCGGACAGCGACACAGAAGAAATGGGAAGTACAAGTTCTCAAAATAAGTCCATCCGGAGTCCGGACATCACCTATAACGTGGCTGGGGATGTGGTCACTTGCTTTCTAGGCATGGAAGCGGGGATGTCAGGAAGACCCTTCCCCGAGTCTAAAGCGATGTCGTCGTCGTGCTCATGTTGGTGTGAGCAGTGAGACCGGCTTCCATTCAATGGTAAAATCTTTGGATTGCTCGAGACCACCTGGCCGACGTTCTCGTGTGGCAGTGGCGATTGAGGAACTCGTGATGCTAACGCCGCAACGCTAACTCGCGCTCCGATCTGCGGAGCGTACTGTCACTTCGTTGGTAGCTCTGGCCTGGCTATTCTGTTGTACAAGGTTCCGATTGGTGGATGTCAACTGTGGGTCTGAAAATAGTTATAGCTGTGTCACATGCTGGAACAAAAGAATGGACGCGACGAGCTGGCCTCCCAATGTTCCATGACCATTGCTCGTCGTGTCAGTGAGGCTTCTGTAAGACGCGTGCACTAGATGGTCGCACAACGTGCACATTCGAGACATCGGCTAGCTTAGGTGGCGCATGGCATACATACATACGATAGGCTTACAGACCGCGTCTTTGCTGGTCCGATGTGTTTTCGGAGTCTTGACAGGTGCAGGGGCGGCGCTGAAGAGTCGACGAAATTCAGAGAAAGTGCATGAACTACCGTAAGAATACATGTCGGGCGGTATGTCTAGCCACCTGTCAATGGGACACAGATCTCTTGGTGACGTCGGCATCCCATACCGCGATGGTGCGATTTGCATTGAACTTAATGTCGGCGAGATGCGCTGAGGTGAATGTGCCATACTGCGTTAGGAAGCGGAACCGATGCCGGTTCGGACCGGTGGAAGGCGGTTAAACGCTGGTGGCGGATATAACCGGGCCGTCTGCCGAGCGATCTACGCCAGGCACAGACGCCTGCAGCTAGCAGACAGTGAGTAGATCAAACCCCATACGATCTCATAGCAGCCCCCTCGCCTTTTGCATCAATGGCATATAACTGGATGTCTAATTTGTCCCCCTCGTCAGCGTATGCAGTGTTTCCCCCCTTCTAGCCGGCCTCTGGTCATGAACTTGTGCTGCGCCCGTTTCCGCCTCAATGTCGCTCTTCTCCTCTGAGCTGGCATGCAGACGATGCACACATACTGTATCACTATGCCGACGAGGTCTTCGTCCTTTACCTGCTGGCTCACTGGCTAAATCGATGTATGGACCTGGGCACTTCAACTCAGGTGGTAGCCGTCTATGTAGTCATATTGGCGATAAGTGCTTCAGCCTGCGACAGGCAGGCAAGTCAGATATTTGACGCATCTTATCTACCGGTACATCTTGTGTCTGTTTCAAGACGTCCTCTTCTCTCGGAGTCAGATTGTATTTCGAATCGCTCGTTCGACCTACATCTGTGTTTTGTGTTTATCGAGGCGAGCCTTATCGAGACGGGGCTATTGCAATATCCCCATTTGTGTCTCCTGTTGGCTCTGAAGATTATCTAGCCATACTAGCTATTTAGCTTATTCTTGTCTCACGTCGGCTTCCGTTCGCACCCGCCGGCCCTGGATGTTTAACATGACGCTTTCGCAATATAGTGCACGGGTCTTTTTCCGATGGATTTCCTGCTGCAGGTATGACGCGCGGTACACCCACTAAATGTGAAGGAAAGATACTGATATGCAGCCGTTACGATTTTCTTGGGGTTTTAAGAACAGAAACGAGGCCCTCCGCAGTCAACGTGATCGCAGCCGCTCGTCTTCGGCGTGTATCCTCCATGCAGTGTGCAGACGCGAGGACAGCATGCGTCACTGCAGAAAAGGAAAACGGCCAGATCACCGCGTTGCTACTTGTACTACCCCGAATGGAACGCGTCATCCCTCTGCACGTTTCTGGTGTCCTGCGCGGACCGTTCGCCTCATACGGCCTCATTTCCGCCCGCATCACCAGCACATACCTGTAGCCCCTTGATCCAGACACGTTGTGGCTGTACCCCTCTGTGATGGACCACAGGGTATCTGGGAGTGCTCCAACGTGCGATGTTGATGCCTTCAGGAATCAGGCTGTTCTCAAGCCCTGAGGGCCCTGTGCTCCTTTGCCTTTTTGGCCTTCTATGCCCTCAGCAAGATGCACACGGTCTAATTCGACGTAAAGAGTTCAATCGGGATATTCGCTTCTTTCCGTGCCGGGAATTTAGCCTTGAGAGGGTGGATCCGTGTGGGCGATTCTTACGAACCAGGTTCGATCGATCGGTGAAGGCGGCGCACTCACTTAGCGAGATGCGTGACGTCACGTGTCCATCCGGGGCATGCCTTCGAGCGCACCGTAGTTTCGCTCATAAGCAGTTGAATATTTGCACCGCACCGGATATGAGCAGCTGCACGCTGACTGTCTTACCCGATGCAGATTTATTGTGTCAACGAGCAGACGCTGCTCTAGTTGATACTACAGACTACATGTGTGTGGTCCGACTACGGTCCATTGTCCGAAATAGATACTCTACCCTACAATAATAATAATGCTTGCGAGATAGCAAAACAATGATAGCAGCGACAAGTAAAACCAGCGAAGCCCATCGACAGCTCATAACAATGACAAAACCAAGAGAGCAAGCAGCAAGGACAGATAGAGTCGCCGTGCGAGCACGGTGGCGAGTAAAAACAATGAAGCCGATCAGCAGTCCATGGTGATGTAGGACATACAATGACAATTTCCAAAAAAAATCAGGCAGTTGGTAGTGATAGTATAAAGACGGTCGCCGTAGAAACCGAATCTAATAGCTGCAGCCTGCAGCCAAGGACGGGACGAAACGTCGCTGATCATGATGCTGTTCACCATCCTGCAGTGTCGGCACATCATCGTTCGCGGCGAGATACTTGGTTACGACATACCTTCACCGTAGACGTTGTCACGGCCAGGATGCCTCACTGTGTCCTGCCATGTCTCTGACATCACGGTGAGCCCAACTAGCTGCGCGAGTAGTTCCGTGTTCCCCCGAGGCTTGCTGCGGGTGGCAGTGCACTGGAAAATCACGTAGAGGTAGGGTCAGCTGTAAGGCATAGGGTCAAACAACGAAAGACGGCTTACTGAAGCCATAGTTAATGGTAGTCGAAGCAGGCTCTTCCTCGTAGCCTCCGTTGGACGTAAAGACTCGCTGTTGAGCATTACTTGCAGTATCAAATTCGTGTGGCTGTGCAGCGTTACGATAGTCTGATGCTAGAGTGGGTGGCGCAAAGGCCACGACGGACTGCGAGGAGACGGGGGGCGCAAGATTCGAGTTGGACGCATATGACTGGTCAGGATATTCTCCGCCTGTGCGTCTGTGAGCTCCGTGTATACGAGCTGACCCGTCTCGGTTTCTCTTTCGCGGCTGGGGTCGCGGATTGGGGAATTGTCCGGAAGGGCGCGATCCCTGGATTGGGGGAGACGGGACTGCGGGGCCGTTGCCAGCGACAGAGCCATGAAGCGATGCGTGAGTCTGTAGCCAGGATGTAGGAACGAGACTGTATCCAGGAACCACGGCGTATTCCCAGACCATAAGCTCGTTTGCGGGTGGCAAAGGTGAGTAGCATGATGGGCACACAGGCAGGGCGACATGGGATTGGCCACCGAATGGGTGACCCTGGGTGTTTGAGTGCGGCGGGCCCATTAATGGTTGGTATGAGCTTGAGGGATGCGGAGGGGTATAAGAGGGAGGCGCCAACGACGAGGCCAGTGGATGTTCCTCGACCTTCAGGTACGACCTGGATAATCATCGTGAACATTTGCTCTCTGGAGGACGTGCAGAATGTAATATTTACCATTGTCCGGCACTATAAATCCCAGGATGTAGGTCAGATCTAGTAAGCCCCGCATGGCACAGTGGGATGGAAGTACGCACATGGGATCAGTTTCAAGGCTCATCTGTGAGACGGGGAATTCTCGTGGGTTTGAGCGTTGCATTGGAAGGTTGGGTGCAGAGAATGCTGGGTAACGGTTCCATGGCGTATTTATACGAGAGCGAATACCACAATGCTAGATACAAGTTGGGGTCGAGTAGCCTCACGTAGTATGTTAGGGCATGTCCCACCAGTGTGGCTGTGCCGAAAAGTGCCGTGTGAGAGAACCACGTGGCAGAGAGCACGGATCCATCGTTGCCGTCCTCCGCCCCCCAGGCTGTCCTGGTAGCCCCACCTCGCCGTCGAGGTCCAAGACCGGAGCAGTGGCAGCACTCTCGTTTGACCTCCCCTTCTTGGCACTAAACAACCTAGGGATCGACGATTGTTGGCTTTCTGCTCTTTACGCACTCAGTTACTCTCGGACCGCGACATGGACGCCGTTCGCGTGTGCTCAATGCCCAGAGCTCCTTTCGTTATCCACCGAGCGTCATTTAGAACATATTGTGAATTCTCTGCTGTCCTCCAGGCGTTTTAGAGACTCACGTCTCTGTCCGAAAAATCATGTCCTCTGACCGAGGAGACTGAGTTATCCGAGGTTGCAGATTGCAGCTGCCTGCCTCCCGCTATTGAGATAGGAGTAGTTATATGCTATCTAGATTCGTTCTCATATTATACTTCGTATAATATAGTGCATACATGAATTCTCCGGTGCCTGGCGATCTAGCTTCTGCTACATTGTCGCCGCGGCATAAGTTAATCCCTCACAGGCAGTAAGCGATCATGATTCACTCCGTCCTATGACCAAGGTAGCACCCCGTTATGAAATATAATAACATCTCATGGACTTCATGCGATAGAATACATGTTCCATGTTGACGCCTCAACAGCTTCGAGAGCGATCCAAAAATGCGTCATTCTCGGTAAACTCTAGGTTCCCGGAGGATCGATGGTAGCCTAATACTTCGTATTTGATGAGCGCCGTACTCGGCAGCCCTAAATGCACCCTATACCGCATGTCGTTTGCACCACATCACCACGCTAAGCAACTGGAAAGCCTTCTGTGCGCCGCCCGTTTCACTTCATGATACTTCATTCATTCCCCAACTAAATATACGTCCAGTTCCCTTGCCATCTTACACCCTTTCTCGTTCAATAGACATGTCACTGCTGCAAATGGAAGCCATAAACATGAGAGGTCCATCCACCAAGGTTGAGGCTGACTCGGAGTGCCCGACATTGATGATGCGTGACGCGAGTGAATCCATGAATTCTCTGCGTGCCTACCCTATGTACGAATCTTTGTCAGATGCAGTATAGACGGATCGTGCGTTTTGGTGAAGCGAGTGGACGACATGAACTCGACATTATGGGACTGCATTTTCGGTGTTTTTCGCAGAAAAAAGATCTAAATGTTTCTCTCGCAGTAGTTCCTGATGTTCTCTTGCAATCTGAGGTCATATCGAATGGCACGCGAGTGCCCAATCCTCTATACCAAGTAGGCGACCCGTCAGAGGGTACAAGGCTGTAACGTGCACGTCGGAGCAGTGCCGGTAGCCTAAGTGCTCGTGGGATCGATGCCCATGATACAATTCACATGTTAACACCCATTTCCTCATTCGGATCTTAGGACACAATCAGATTGCCATCATCTGCGTCGCCCAACTCGGCCAGGTCGCGCTTGTGTTTTTGGAAGGATAGCATGAGTCAGAAACAAGGGGCGGAGTCGTCCAAATAGGTATACAATCAGAGGCGATGCACAGACGAAGTCGGGATAGGCATTGTCGGAGAGGCACGGGATACAGAACTCAGGGGAGCGCGGAGAAGCAGTGGTATATTTTAGCATCAGGTCTGCGAGAATGCGTGACATGCAGGATACCTGCAAATCGACGTGAGTTGAATGCTAAAATCAAGCGATGAGGGAACGCACCTTGGTCGACCTCGTTCTGCTCGGACGCGTAGAAATCGCTGATGGTATTGCCCCGGGATGGCTCGCCAGCTTCCTGTGTCGACCACGCGCCTGCGGCGACGTGGTATACTGCCTGACTAGTGTCGATTGCTCCAGCACCCTGTTGAGAGTCGCACGCTATTAAGCGGTCAGCTCAATCAGCTGCCACTGTATTATCAGGATCACTTACAATATACCGACTGCCCTCCCGGCACATGATTCGAGCTATATGGAGCGACAACTGAGTTTTGGGTATGATTGGACACGGCCGCAGTCCACGGTGTGGCCTGAGAGACCTGAGATTCAGTCCGATAGTCCATTGTTGGCGCGTATTCAGTAGAATAGACTACATTCATCTGCAATGACAGTATAGGCACAGATTTGAGTATGGTTCCATACCATCGGTGAGGTCGAAGCCAGCATGTGGTTGCTACCGGGTGGTAGAATGGTCGGGTATGACAGGTCATTGCTGGCCGTGAAAGCGTGCTGCGTGGAGTCGTGAGTATACGTAGACATGAAGGAGGCAGCTGGTCCGTATGATACATGAATCGAGGGCACAGGGCCGCCAATATGCTGCTGAAGGATATTGTCCTGATCTCCAGAATGTCTGGGATCGGGGACAGACTGAAGCGACCTGTCCTGCAGATGGGCACGATTTTCAAGTGGGGGCGTGCCTGGTGGTGGCGGGTATATGCAATAGCGTAGAGGATGCAGCCAGGTAGAACGTGGCGGGATGACGTTAGTATTCACATAGAACCTGTGGCAGATGGCCACTCTCAGAATGCATCCGATCACAAGATGATTGATAATACCATGCGTCACAACTATCAGAGGTCGGCAGCGGCAAGAGGCAATGTGAGTGTCCCAAGTCAAGGTAGGCAAATAATCTCAGTGCGCACATCGGGTCATACTGCTGGAGCCAGCCTCCAGGGAGGTCTTGCACAGCGTTCAGGTTCTGCATGAAAGATGATCAAAGAGTTCAGAGGAGTGACTCGGATAAGCTCAGGGGAATGCACCAGTTTATATGTGAGGACTCGGAGCAGTGCTCAGAGCGCCTGTTTATTCGCCACTGTTAGAGCTAATTCAGTAGCTTCTCAAGATCCAACTCTCACGTCCCAATCAGGGAGTAACAAGTATATCCTTATCCATGTCGGGTCGCATGTAATGGATGCAACTTTCTCGGATCACAGTAGACTACACCGCCAAATTATCCACACGAGGAATCCATGTGACAAGCGCTACTTGATCCAGCCACGGGCGCCATATGGGCCGGACTCGGCTTCCAGCTAGAATCCATACCTTATCATCTATCACCACACGCTGTGTACAGTCCATCTCGTAGCCAGATGCAGGGCTCAGCTGTGTCCTACCTGTATCACATCTCGTGTTCATATGGCTTCTGATCCAACTCTTGTGTGAACTTTCATTCAAGCATCCACTACCAATGAGCTGTATTGTCCCCGACTGGGATTAGGTATTGACCGAATACATTGTAATACTAAGTACTGTACATGATACCAGTCAAGGACACAGTCTCCTGTCAGATCATGTCCTATTCTCCACAAGATGGTTACTATTTGCCCTCTTATTCAGGTACAGATCATGATCCAACTGAGAACAACCTCCATTGCCCTAGGGTCAATGCTATGGGCGAGTAGAATGACAGGAAGAGAGGTCGGAGCTAACCAGTATGCCCTTGAGATCCGTACACGAGATGAGTCCTGCAGATAGCTCAAGGAGTGCAGAGTAATGGCACTGGTCTTGAATGTGATGGCCATGTGCCGGAAGAGCCAGTGTGATAGCTCCGTGACAAACACAAGCTAAAGCTAGCCAGCATATTGTCAAAGTCCTCACACAAGTCCGGTGGCAAAGAGCGAAGTGCCAAGTGCTAGTCTTGGATGTGACTTGTGATGGGCATGCACCCAAACCAAGACTTGAGAAGGCAGGACAG